>OY757010.1:177998102-178309188 GCA_963580285.1 Lucinisca nassula
ATACTAAAAATAATAACTCCGTTTAGCAAATGGGGATCACTCTTACAGGAAAGAATTTGCTCCCATCAGGGAGCAAATTCTTTCCTGTAAGTGTGGCACCGTGGCAGAGGAGGAAACTATGCTAGCTAATAAATAGTGTTGCGTATATCCTAGACAAATACAGTTCTTCTTCTTATCCTTGTTCTTCTTCTTCTTCTTCATCATCTTCTTTTTCTTCTTACTTCTTCTCTCTGTTTCTTTTTTTTTTCTTCCTCTTCTTTTGTTCTACTTTTTCTTCTTCTTTTTCATCTTCTTCTTCTCCTTCTTTTTCTTCTTATTTTTCTTCTTTTTCTCCTTCCTCTTCTTTTTCTTCTTCTTTTTCTTCTACGTCTATTTTTACGTTTGTAATGTGTATAACGTGTAGTGTGTATCTGCGTACAGGTAGCTACGCCCCTGAGTATCATGGACAAACTTTCCTATCTATCGCTCACACTGATTTCTTTGGCTGGCTTGTTTCTTCGTTTGGTTGGGAGTTTAACAGCCCAGCAAGCACTATTTAGGCCACATCGAGCCAGTTTACCTTGAAGGCTTATAAAACCAGCACGGTGCATATTCTTACGCAAGAATTTGACAACCACCCTTCTTGAGTCAGTGAAAGGGAGAGAATGACCGTGTGTGTATTTTGAGTTATACGTCTCAGCAACCCGCTAAGGTTATATAGAGAGGGGGCCTCATTTAACGACTCGTCAGAAAGTTTGGAGAAGCCAAAATCGAACCCAGGACCCCTGGTTTATGAGGTGAGTAAAACAGAATGATTACCAAAGAGAACATTTCATGGCAGACCCATTTCAGATTCTTTTTCTTGCATTACTTAAATCTTAAATATAAATTTTGAATATGCGGTCACTTCGACTGCTAACGTCCATTGTGACGTTTAGTGACGTCGCATTACGGGCAGCGTACACGACTTTCTATACAAATAGCGCACATAAGACACCCTTTGAGTTAAACACCTCAGAATTCTCGACTTCAATGCCAGCCCTTCGTAGAAAACCCGGGTAGGATAAAAGTTTCTATCCCAGGGTAAAATCTAGGATTTCCTCGTCTGGTGTGCAAGAACTTGTAAAACGGGGCTAGTATTTCGTTGCTCGCAGAATTTGATCGCTTTCAGCGATCAGACTATGTGCATGCGCAACTTCTGTACTAACAAATTATTTTGCAGATTCTTGTGGTTGCACTGTAAGTGTTGTCTCATTGAAGTTGGTTTTGCTCAGTATAGCTCATTGTTGGCTATTTAAACGGTCCCTCTGTTGTTTTATATTGTTTACATGTTTATGTACAAGTTATTCTTGGGCCTCATCCACCGCTGCTTGTGGAAATAAATGGACTGCATGATACTTCCACACAGAGCTGAATCCCGTCGCACAGGACTACTGGTTAACCACTAAGAAGGTCTTAGTCTTCCCAGGAAAATTGGTGCGAGCCCGACCGTCCCTTCATATACATGTAAACCCTATAAGCCTCCTTGGGCGGTAGATTTGAGATGTTGTTAAATCTCAATGACGGATAAAAAGACTTGCAAAATTGGAAACAATTCCGAAATGACCTTAATAGTGTTGATGGGGACGTAAAAGCTCAGTTCGAACAAACAACAGGTTATTTTGTGACATTTTTGATGGATTATAGCGACTGTTTATTGTGCATCTGTTGTAAAAAGTTGTCTCTATGTCATAAACACACCTTACAACCCAAAACCCTTTTTTGTTTTAAGAATGACCAAGCGCATGCCGTACATATTGTGATTTTTCAACTAACGGGCAAATATGTATCGTTCCTCTTGGCTGTTTCTTGAAAATTGGCGCTTATAATGGGTAAAAACGTCAAGATTCGGTTTTTCATATCCGTGTTTGTTGTTCCATTTGTTCCGTGTTTAGTGTACTCAGACTCAACACATGATCCGTGGTAAGGTGTACCCGTGTTTCAAGGTAGTGAGCCAAGAAAAATCGGTACGATTCTCATTCTAAATGTTTTTTATGAATTATTAAAAATAGTATACTTACTTCGATGCCTAGAGGCATGAAAAACCCAAGAATGCTCGTGTATATGTCATTTATTTCTGATTGATAGACCCTTAAAACTTGAAGTTTTGTTTTTCTACCTATTTTGGCCTAATTTATGGCTTTGATTTCCCTTCTCTGACCGTGTCATAACTTAAAATTTGGACAAAACAACAAAAACACAATCTGTTGTCATCGCAAAACCAACAGAAAAACGTAAATCGTGATGTGTTCGACAAAACAAAGGAAACATTGAACTCACACTTCTCCTGTCAAAAAAAAAAAAAAGACGGTAGCGTTTGTTGTACTCAGTCGCGTCACGTTGTACCGCGGTAACCGGTGTGGGGCTATAATTTAAACAATCTTGATCACACCAAGTATCAAAGACCTGGGCCTAATGCCGTTTCAGAAAAGAAGATTTTCAAAGATTATCTCTATATAAGTCTATGTAAAACCAAAGGGCCCCGGGGCAATGGTATTTGTGGCCGGGGGCTATAATGTGAACAATTTTGGTAGAGGTCCACTAGATGAAGCTCCATACCAAATATCAAAGACATGGGCCTTGCGGTTTCGGAGAAGAAGATTTTTAAAGTTTTCCCTATGTAAGTCTATGTAAAACCAAAGGGTCTTTGGGTGGGGGCATTTTTGGCAAACACGCACGCACGACGGACGACGGACAAAAAGTGATCCCAAAAGCTCACCTCGTCACTACGTGACAGGTGAGCTAAAAGATCTTATATTATATATTTCTGCTCGAAACACAGATTGTCGGTAATACATTGTGGGTACTTGTAAGAAACGCCTCGTCGAAACTGTTCTAACGAGTATTCATAATCTATGTTTTTTGAATAGAATTGAGAAAAATAACGTTTACTTCTGTAAACAATATAAAAGTAGGATTTTAGGGCGGGTGGGGGTGTAAATGTATTGTGTTTCGTGATGACTTTGGCCAAGTTTGTTAATCCCATTACATACTATAATGGACAAGTAGTTAAATCACTTGATAAGCGCGTGCCACGAGTAGGTTACAATTTCACCACATTAAACTATTAATGTTAATATTTAGAGCACGTGCCTTTAATGACTCATCACAAAATCACACCTATATAATTCAGAGAGGTAAACCTTATTTTTCTTATTTCTGTATTAAAATATGGATTGTGGACGCCTAGATGATTCAATGATTCCCCTAGATAAGGCGGTTTTAACGTGTACCCACAATCTCTATTTTGATTTAATTTCAAAACGGGTTCCGTGGCAAACAGTGCAGGCCCAGAATGCGGCATCTGATCAGGGCCTCCACTGTTTGCTAAAAGTTCAGTCCTTCTCCAAATAAATTTGGATGAAAAGATAACCTGACACCCCCTAAATTTTGAAATGAACTCCTAAGAAAATACCTAGTTTTTAACCAATTAAAATAAACTCTCCGGCTAACTTACAACTGTCTGTCAACTGTCAAAATGAAAATATGACGTCGTATCAAACAGAAAATTGATGATTATAAGGGGTCTTCATCTTCTTCCTTCTTCTTCTTCTTCTTCTTCTTCTTCTTCTTCTTCTTCTTCTTCTTCTTCTTCTTCTTCTTCTTCTTCTTTATGCACCGAATGAGTGGCAGTATTATATCTGATCTGGCTCTACACTGTGAAACGGGTTCCGTTCCAAACAGCGCAGGCCCAGAACGCGTCATCTGATCAGGGCCTCCACTGGTTGCTGAAAGTTCGGTCCTTCCCCAAATAAATTTGGATGAAAAGATAACCTGACAACCCCTAATTTTGAAATTCCTCCTAAGGAAATACCTAGATTTTAACCAATTAAAATAAACTCTCCGGCTAACTTAGAACTGTCTGTCAACTGTCAAAATGAAATATGACATCGTATAAAACAGAAAATTGATTAATATTATAAGCGGACTTCTTCATCTTCTTCTTCTTCTTCTTTATTATGCACCGGATGAGTGGCAGTATTATGTCTGATCTGGGTCTACACTGTGAAACGGGTTCCGTTGCAAACAGTGCAGGCCCAGAATGCGACATCTGATCAGGGCCTCCACTGTTTGCTAAAAGTTCAGTCCTTCCCCAAATACCCCGATAGCTCAGTTGGTAGAGTGTCCGCTCCGGGGAACGGGAGGTCACGGGTTCGATCCCGGGCCGCGACATACCAAAGTCGTTAAAAATGGAACTAGTTGCTCCTCGCTTGGCACTCAGATTTACGGGGAAGAGCTAGGACTGGTCGACCCAGTGTCAGGATAATGTGACTGGGTGTTGTATCATGTAATGTGTCTGGGGCATGATACTTCAGTGAGGCAGCACTATAAAAGTGAGCATTGAGCTCCCTGTCGCAACCAGACACCGTCGTGATATGACTGAAAAATTGTTGAAAGCGACGTTAAACCCGAATTCACACACACACACACACTTACCCAAATAAATTTGGATGAAAAGATAACCTGACACCCTCTAAATTTTGACATGAACTCCTAAGGAAATACTTAGATTTTAACCCCTTCGCAACATGTATATTGCAAATGAGTCTTTAAATGTCTTAACTCTCATGTAAGTTAACCATAGAAGTGCAATCCATGCATTAATTATTGATAAGTAAAGTGGTTTGGGGTATTTTGGTGTGGTTTGGGGTTGTTTTGGGTGTTTTGGGATGGTTTGGGGTAATTCGACGGACCCTCGGTAGGGGTCGCCCTATTTGCAGACAAGAACCGTCAAGAACCGACAAGAACAGTCAAGAACCGACAAGAACCTTTTTTTGGCCTATTTATCATAAAATATAATTTAAAATGATATTTTAAACCAATTCTGATATATTTCGATGCGATAATATCATTTTTATACATGCATGAGAGGCATAAAGTTGTCCACATTATTCTCTTGACGGTAAATTCTCGTGTCGGTAAATTCTCGTGTCGGTATTTATAGCAAACGTCAATTTTGTCACTAGATGACAGCTATGTATGTTCATCATGAACAAACTTGATTAATTATTTAAAAAAATATACCTAGCAAACAACAGTTCCATCATTAGATGTTAGCTACGAACGTGCATCGTGGATATGATTTATGAACAAAACAACAACAACAACAACAACAAAATTCTCTTGACGGTAAATTCTCATGTCGGTACTTATAGCAAACGGCAGTCACTAGACATCAGCTATGCATGGTAATCATGACCAGATGTGATTTCAGTAAAAAAAAAACTATTTTACAAGACCATTTTCACCTTTGAACAAAAGTGTCTACATTCTCTTGTCGGTAAATCGGCACATAAATGTTTGTTTGTTTTTAATTGCCACTGCCGTCTACATTCTTTTGACGGTAAACTCGAGATCTCCTGTTCAATATATTGAAAAGTGTACCACCACAAAAATGAAAATTGCAGAAAAAAATCTGACATTTTTCGTATTTCTGCTTAAAACATAGATTGTCCGTACTCGTTAGATCCACCTCTACAAAGATATCTGTCTACATTCCCCTGACGGTAAATTCTCTTGTCGGTATTTATTTCAAAGAGCAGTTCCGTTACCAAATGTTAGCTATGTATCATGACCTTAGTAAAGCTCATAAGGGCACAGGAGTGTCAAAGAATCCTTCTAGTTAGCTTCAGATGCATATATCGGTCAATTCACGTGTCGGTATTTACCGACACGAAGAATTTCGTTTTAACATGAAAATAAATAAACACGATAGACAGTGTGAGTTAACTAATGTGGATAGAACTTGTTCCAATTTGATTGTTTGAATTGGGGTTTTACGTCACCATCAACACTATTTAGGTCATTTTGATCACGATGCATCTAGGCGTGTTTTTGTGATGAAACATTCATCATTTAATGATGCCAAGCCTTATTCCCTTGTAGGTTAATTCGTCCGTCGTGGTATGCGAGCATTACGCAAATGTTGTTTTTTTTCAACAAAGAGAGAGAGAGAGAGAGAGAGAGAGAGAGAGAGAGAGAGAGAGAGAGAGAGAGAGAGAGAGAAAGAGATTTTAAAAATCACGCCTATATAACTGTTTCCCCTTTAACCCCAATTTTATATAGTAAAACTGGGTATTACGCGGGTATACATTATTTTTCTTATTTCTGCTCAGAAACATAGATAGTGGGTACTGGCGGTTCTAACGAGATGCCACAAACTATGTTTTGAGAGAAATATGAAAATATCAGAATTTTTAAGCAGAAAATGTGATTTTTTTTTTGGTGCAAAAAATTTCAATATATTACAATGGGCGTGTTAATTGCGCACGCGCGCGAAAGAGAGAAAGAGAGAGAGAGAGACGTTTCTAACAGGTACCCACAATCTACGTTTTATAGAATACCATTTATGCATAGGATCGCTTTTCTCCCTGTCAGTTAATACCGACAAGAGATTCATTACGTTCACAAAGTAGAAGTAAAACAAAGATCAGGAATTGATACAATTAACTTACTCCACCCATAAAAGACACCAAAGGGAAAGAAATACAAACATTAAGCGACCAGACCATAATGGAAACCTGAACAAAGGAATGCCATAAGGACAGTTACTTTCCCACAAAATGGCCATATGGCCATCCAAAACCAAAAGACACAAGTGATACACACAGTAAGTAACAAACAACAACATAAATAAATCGCCACAGAAGAGCCGCCTTGGAACGGTCAGTGGAAGATTTCCACTGGGGGCTTAAATCGATTTTACGTGGCCACAATCCTCGCCCTTACTTCCGTCGCGATTTAGACAAATACTTTGTTCAGTCCGCATGAAGGCCTCCTGTACAATGATGCGGTCAGTAAATACAGACAAGAGATTCATTACGTTCACAAGTCTGTACAATGAGGCGGTTCTAACGGGTACCCACAATCTACGTTTTAGAGAATACCATTTATGCATAATATCGCTTCTCTCCTTGTCGGTAAATACCGACAAGAGATTCATTACGTTCACAAATCTGTACAATGAGGTGGTTCTAACGGGTACCCACAATCTACGTTTTAGAGAATACCATTCATGCATAATAAGTAAATACCGACAAGAGATTCATTACGTTCACAAGTCTGTACAATGGGGTGGTTTTAACGGGTACCCACAATGTATGTTTTAGACATTCTTATATCAATATCCATGATATCGCTTCTCCTTGTCTTTCTTTCTTTCTCCCGATACTGTTTTCGGTCAATTCTGACCATGATACAGGTTTGGGGTGTGGCACAAATGTTTTCAATCCCCACCCCCAAAAAGAGCTTTGTGACACAGCCACCAGCAGATTAAAACTATTTACAAGAAGCCATCAGGGGAAGGAATCCATGCCTATCCCCTGCCCAACCCTAGGATATTATATTTTGGCCTTAAACCCATCAACTGTCTCAGAAGAGACAGCTTCGATTGTAAGGCCATTCCAAGTTGCAATTGTCCTGGGGAAAAAAGAACTCTTAAAACCATCCGTATAAGCATTAGGACGGTGATACTGAAAGGGATGGGACCTGGTTCTCCTACATCCTCCACCAGCTTCAGATAGGTACCTACTCTTATCTATAATGGCTAAATTATTGTGGATTTTATAGAATAGAGTCAGCGAAGCCTGCTCTCGCCTTTCCTGCAGAGTCGGCCACTGGAGTTCTTCAAGCATCTCTCCAACGTGGCTTTGGTTGCGCCAACGTCTGCAGGTCCAGCGAGCAGCAGTCCTCTGAACTTTTTCTATTCTATCAGTCTCCTTTTGATGATAGGGCATCCAAACTGGAGCTGCATATTCAAGCTTGGGGCGGACTAAAGTTTTGTATGCAGCATCCTTGGTTTCCCTCGGTGCGAAGGCCAAATTTCTACGAAGGAAACCGAGTGTCTTAGTAGCCTTACTAGTTATCTCATTAATGTGTTGACCCCACTCGAGGTCATCAGTGATTTGAACTCCTAAGTATTTAGCAGAAGAAACGTTCTCTAAAACCTGGTTATGTAATGTATAACCATGGACCATCTGTTTATGTGGAGGGTGCCTTGTCACTCTCATAGAGTGACATTTGGCGACATTAAATTTCATGAGCCATGCCTCTTCCCAGGTAGCCAACTTTTCCAAATCATCTTGAAGTATCTGTAGGTTATCAGACCCTCTTATATTTCTATACAGTACACAATCGTCAGCGAAAAGGCGGATTGTAGAGTTGATGTTGTCTGGCAGGTCGTTAATAAAAATCAAAAACAATATCGGTCCCAGCACGGAACCTTGTGGGACACCAGACTCTCCTTGTCAATGAATACCGACAAGAAAATCATTCAGTTATTCGGCGAGAAAGTGTTCTTATCGGAAATACCGCCAAGAGCAATTTACCGACAAGGGACTATTGGCGGCCCCTAGCTAGGATAATATTTAAGTCAATGTTATCTTGTCAACTCGTGGAGCTGTTCCAAAAGTTTCTAAATATATGCTCAACTGCTTGTTTGGACTATAAGTTTCAAAGAAACAAAATCTGACAAACGCTGTCAAGCCATTTTTCTTGTCGGTAAATACTGGTAAGAGAAATTCTCTATGTTATAGCATAAATGTTATTTGCAAAGTTTTTAAACTTACACTATCCCATTATCCTGTTGTATAAGTAGTATATCACATATGATATTCGCAAAAAAATATGTATGATATTCTCATAATTTAAAGTATAGTTCTGAGCTTCATCTAGTGACAGAATTGACGTTTGCTATAAATACCGACATGAGAATTTACCGACACGAGAATTTACCGTCAAGAGAATAATGTGGACAACTTTATGCCTCCCATGCATGTATGAAAAGGTATATTTTTAAATAATTAATCACGTTTGTTCATGATTAACATACATAGCTGTCATCTAGTGACAAAATTGACATTTGCTATAAATACCGACTAGAGAGTTTACCGACACGAGAACTTACCGTCATTATTGATGATGATGATGATTTCGTGTTTAACGACGCGTCAACCCTCTTGGTGGGTCATAAGCGTCAAACGGTTAATGGTTTAACGGCAAGAACTTACCGTCAAGAGAATTTGTTGTTGTTGCTGTTGTTGTTTTGTTCGTAAATCATATCCACGATGCACGTTCGTAGCTAACATCTAATGGTGGAACTGTTGTTTGCTAGGTATATTTTTTAAATAATTAATCAAGTTTGTTCATGATGAACATACATAGCTGTCATCTAGTGACAAAATTGACGTTTGCTATAAATACCGACACGAGAATTTACCGACACGAGAATTTATCGTCAAGAGAATAATGTGGACAACTTTATGCCTCTCATGCATGTATAAAAATGATATTATCGCATCGAAATTATATCAGAATTGGTTTAAAATATCATTTTAAATTATATTTAATGATAAATATGTTCTTGTCGGTTCTTGACTGTTCTTGTCGGTTCTTGTCTGCAAATAGGGGGGGTCGGGTATGAAACACCCTTCCCGATCCCGATCCCGATCCGAAAATCCCCGATCCAAAATTTTCTATTTGCCCTACTTCATTTATAAGAATATATTTTAAACCATTTTTGTGTTTATTTTTTTACTTTTGAGTGTTTTAATCATTATTTATGTATATTTTGTTTAATTGTGTCCAAATTGTGACTTTATCCTAAATTATTCCTCTCTCTGGGGTATGAAAAACCCTGCCGATTTTTCGTAAAAATATTGTTTTCTTCTGCCTCTTATTCAGAAAATAAACAATAACTAAATGATAAAATCAATATAACGGAATTGTTAAATACTTTTAAGGCTTTTCTGGAATAAAAGAGAACTTAAAAAGAGTTTCAGGTGTGTTTTTTGCATATTTTTATCCTAAACGATTACCGATCATTATTCTATTTATAGTTATGAAAACTGAACCGAATGTGAATAAATGACTGGAAACGGACCGATTTTGAGGTGCACACTAATGTCCGGGAATTGTCCGGGAAATGTCCGGGAATTCGCCGGGAAATGTCCGGGAAATTGGAGGTAGTGGTGTGTTGTCGCTAATATCTCCACTTCGGGTTGTCAGAAATTAATAAAATTAGTATCAAATAAAATTTTTAGCTCTATTATAAAAGATAAAAAAATAATAATTTACTTTTTTAACGTTTAAGGGGTCCATTTATTTAGTCAATTTGTCCGGGAAATTCTCGGATTTTGTCCTGGATGTTGGGGTATTGATGCGTTAACCCTAATATCTCGACTTTCGGTGGTCAGAAATTAATAAAATTAGTATCAAATAAAAATTTTAGCTCAATTTTAAAAGATAGTTAAAAAATATTTTTCATTTTGAATATTTTAGGGGTCCATTTCTGAAGTTAATTTGTCCGGGAAATTCCCGAATGTGTCCTTGATCTTGCGATAGTTGTGCGTTTTCATAAGTGATCACTTATTGATAACAATTGATATATGTTAAAATTTTAAGTTCAATTCTAAAAAATAATATAAAAAAATCTCTTTATACACCTCAATGAGGCAGTTCTAATGAGTACCCACAACCCGGATTGTATCCAGGATGCTGGGGTATTGATTCGTTTTCCTTAATATATCGACTTGTGAGAACGAAAGAAAGACTGCACACCCCTTATAAATCCTACTTTTCGCCGCAGTATAAAGTTGGATTTACATGGGTTTCCATTACACAGCTTTCTATGATGTCACACATGTTGCTGCTCACAAGACGGACACTGCCATTGATTTGATGATGAATTCAGACCTAAACATATTCTATAAAACCAAATTTTGCACTTACGATTTTCACAGCAAATCATGTTATCAATATACTCAGGCATTTTGCAGAATCACCACACTGGAATTTTTACGATTTTACAAGTGAATGAATGAAGTATTTCTACTATTTCAATCCAGGTAAGCAGCACACGCCAACTTATTATGAGTTAAAACAATTAACTTAACACATTTTTAATCTCGTTAGAAAATTAATGGCCCGTAAAATCGCTCAAAGTCCGTACACCTAATTCATCGCCAGGAAGAAATTGATGCGCTTAAATTTCGTTGTTAAAGCAAAAAGTATAGAACCAGATCAGATGTCGCATTTTGCGGCCGAGATCAGACGCCAAGTTTTGCAGCGTCTGAGCATCATTGTCCGTCAAATCAGTCAAAGTCCGTACATCTAATTCATTGCCAGCAAGAAATGGATGCGGTTAAATTTCGTCGTTGATTAAGCAAACAGTGTAGACCGAGATCAGACGTCGCACTTAGCGGCCCAGATCAGACGCCAAGGTTTGCGCAGCTACTGACCAAAATGGTCCGTCAAAGTCCGTACACCTAATTCATTGCTAGCAAGAAATGGATGCGGTTAAATTTCCTCATTGTTTAAGCAAATAGTGTAGACCCAGATCAGATGTAGCATTTTGCGGCCCAGATCAGACGACACGTTTTGCAGCGTCTGATCATTTGAGTCTACACTGTTTGACTATGTCCCACAAATGGGACGCTATATAGGCATATATGGATTAAATATCTGGGTTAAATATCTGATCTGCAAGTGGATCTACACTATCTGCCAATGTCCCACAAGTGGGAGTCAAGGCATATATGGGTTAAACCTTTGATCAAGATCTACACTGTTTGTCAATGGCCCAACAATGGGGCGCTAGGCATATATGTGTTAAACCGTTGACCAAGTTCTACACTGTTTGCCGTAATTAAAGATTCTTTGAGATCTTCTATAAATTAGTCATGTTGTGTGCACTCATTAAAACTGCCTCATTGCGGTGTATGAAAATATTTTTTTTTATATTCTTTTAGAACTGAACTTAAAATTTTAATATATATCAATCGTTATCAATAAGTGATCACCACGAACAGAGATACTATGAAAATGCACAACTACCCCAACATCCAGGACACAACCGGGAATTTCCCGGACAAATTAACTTCAGAAATGGACCCCTAAAATATTCAAAATGAAAAATATCTTTTAATAATCTTTTAAAATGGAGCTAAAAATTTTATTTGATACTAATTTTATTAATTTCTGACCACTTGAAGTTGAGATATTAGGGTTAACGCACCACTACCCCAAAATCCAGGACAAAATCCGAGAATTTCCCGGACAAATTAACTAAATAAATGGACCCCTAAAACGTTTAAAAAGTAAATTATGTTTTAATAATATTTTAGAATGGAGCTTAAAATTTTATTTGATACTAATTTTATTGATTTCTGACCACCCAAAGTTGAGATATTAGGGATAACGCATCACTACCCCCCATTTCCCGGACAATTCCCGGCGATTTCCCGGACAATTCCCGGACATTAGTGTTCAAATGTCTCAAAAATCGTATGTGTGACATATAATGTGTTAAACCGTTGACCATGTCCATTGTGCGAGTTATGGAAGTTTCACGATGTCATATCTATCTATTTTTATTTTTGAGACAATGTGAAACTCAGGATCGGTCCGTTTCCGGTCATTTCTTTCACATTCGGTTCAAATTTCGTAACTATAATTAGCAATAATGATCGGTAATCGTTTTGGATAAAAAATATGCAAAAAACACCCCGAAACCTGTTTTAAGTTCTCTTTTATTCGAGAAAAGCCTTAAAAGTATTAAACAATTCCGTTATGTTGATTTTATCATTTAGTTATTGCTTATTTTCTGAAAAAGAGGCAGAAGAATACAATATTTTTACGAAAAATCGGCAGGGTCTTTCAATCTATCTATCTATCTTCTTATACTGAGTCGGTCATATCTGGCCATTACCTCAGTTGATTGGGTGGCTAAATTTAGAATTTAGCTGAAAAAAAAAAAAAAAAAAAGAAAGAGGCACTGGATGCGTCCTTAAAACTATTTACAATCTGCATAACAGAGGTATCCTAAAACGCATACCTCTGAGACCCAATCTTACACTGTGCGGGCTTTGAACTCTTCTGCGGACTTGGCATTCACCGCAGAGGAGGGAAGACTATTCCATTGGGGAATAGTTCTAGGAAAAAACGAGTTCTTCAGGGCATCACTATAGGACTGGTATCTACGATATTGTGAGTCGTTTAATTTTGATGCCCTTGTTTGGGTCGACAGTGTTACAGGGGTCAAGTACCTATCTTTATCAATAGACACTGAATCAGAGTGTATCTTGTAGAAGAAGGTTAAAGAGGACTGCTCACGACGGGCCTCCAGGGACGGCCACTCTAGCTCATTAAGCATGTCACCGACGCTACTTCTATTTCGCCATCGCCTACAGGTCCATCGAGCAGCTGTCCTCTGCACCTTCTCCACCTGCTGAGTCTGAGTTTTAACATAGGGGTGCCAAATGGGTGATGCATATTCGAGTTGAGGGCGAACCAATGTTTTATATGCAACATCCTTTGTCTGCCTAGGTGCAAAAGCCAAGTTCCGTCTAAGGAATCCCAAAGTCCTAGTTGCTTTAGATGTAATCTCTGAGATATGTTGACCCCAATCAAGATCGTCAGTGATGGTGATACCAAGATATTTGGCGGATTGAACATGCTCCAAAACTTGCAGGTGAAGAGTATAGTCAAACTTAATTTGCTTGTCCGGAGGGTGTCGTGACACTCTCATTGAGTGACATTTGGCCACATTGAACTTCATTTGCCAATCGGCCTCCCACTGTGCAAGTTGATCCAGGTCATCTTGTAAAATAAGACAGTCAGAAGGAGAATATATGTTCCTATACAGGACACAATCATCAGCAAACAAACGGACCGATGACCTGATATTGTCGGGGAGATCATTAATGAAAACCAAGAAAAGGACCGGTCCAAGGACCGAACCTTGGGGGACTCCAGATAAAACAGGGACTGGATCAGACGCTTGGTCATCAAGTACAACTTGTTGTGAGCGCCCAGAGAGCCATGAGCTAATCCACCTATGCGTGGATCCTCTTATCCCATAGTACTCCAGTTTATGTAATAGCCTTCTGTGAGGTACCTTGTCAAAGGCCTTAGCAAAGTCCATGATGATCAAGTAAGTCTGTTTGTGGCCACGATTTATGGCCCCATCCAGATTGCTCACAATGTCATGGTAAAATTGAACAAGCTGCGTTTCGCAAGACCTTTGACTCCGGAAACCATGTTGACAGTCAGCAAGAATGCTCTCAAAGGCTAAGTGCTTGTTGATGTTGCTTACTAATATATGCTCCAAGGTTTTGCAACAGATGCATGTTAGCGACACTGGTCTATAATTTGCTGCATCATATTTTTCCCCCTTTTTATAGACCGGGGTTACATTTGCTTGTCGCCAGTCATCTGGTACAGTGCCCTGGGCAAGTGATTGATTGAAGATAAAGGCCAACACAGGAGATATTTCAGCACTACATTCCTTAAGTACCCTGGCATTCAGGTCATCGGGCCCAGATGCCTTATGTATCTTGAGCTTACCTAACAGTTTAGCGACCCCATTGGGGTCAACTGTTATGTCCCCCATAGAGGGGAACGAACTTGCACCTTTAGATGGTAGCTCACCATCAGTTTCACGCGTAAATGCTGATTGAAACTGTTTATTGCAAATATTAGCCTTATCGCGCGCATCTGTTTTTAGAATTCCATTTTCCCTTAGCGAAGTGATCCCAAACGCATCCTTTTTCAGGGACTTTACGAATGACCAAAACTTTTTAACTTTACCATTCTTTTGGGGACTATCGGGATCTATATTGTCATCTTCAAAGGTAAAGATGCTGGAAACATGCTTCCAATATGCATCTCTTATAGCCTTTTGCACATGTGCTCTGAACCGTTTGTAATGGTTCTTAACGTCAGGGCTGCTAGACTTGCGAGCACGAAAATACATTCTATTCCGTCTTCTGATGAGATGCTTGATCGTGTTATCGATCCATGGTGCCCTATATTTTGTTTTGGTCATTTTAGTTGGTATAAACCTTTCCATTGCCGTGGTTAATTCGGACTTAAAACTGACCCACAGGTCATTAACTGACATGTGTGAGAGGTCAGAGGAAAGGAACGAATCCTTAAATCGCGCCATATGGTCTCGCAGACCATCCATATCCGCACGTTTGTAGAGAAAAACTTTACGCGGGACTTGTCTGATTCGTTTAGCTTTTATGTCATACTCAACAAGGACTATGTCATGATCAGCTTTGCCAATCGGGGGCATCCCCTTAACTCGGCTTACTGGGGATGGAGAATTTGTAAACAATAAATCAATGGTCTTTTCTTGCCGGGTGGGTATGTTAACAACTTGGGCCAGGCAGTGTTCTTTTATTATGTCCAAATACCCCTGAGAGAGGAATAATTTAGGATAAAATCACAAATTGGACACATTTAAACACAATATACATAAATAATGATTAAAATACTCAAAAGTAATAAAATAAACACAAAAAGTGTTTTAAATATATTCTTAATAATGAATTAGGGCAAATAGAAAATTTTGGATCGGGGATTTTCGGATCGGGATCGGGATCGGGAAGGGTGTTTCATACCCGACCAATAGGGGGACCCCTCGGTATTCCGTAAAGCGGGCTTCCGTAAACAAAGGATCCGGGAAAAAAACAAAAACAAAACATAAAAAAATACAGAGAAAATGTATCGCTGCAAAAGACAATGCCCGTTTACTGATCATCAAGAATCTTCCACAAACGGTACACAATCAGATAATGTAAGTTTGACGCATTTTCGATAAAAACGATGGAAATAGTTGTTATAATGTAGGTCCGGGTCATTTCGGCCTTCAGTCGTTTCTGCCTAAATGTTTGGGTGGGTTATTTTGGCCTTGGGTCGTTTTTGTACTGGGCCTTTTAATCCAGATTTATATTAAGATAGAATATTTTCATCTTTTCAACAGATCACATATCAAATGGATGGCTCAGTGGTTAGCTGGTTAGTGCACTTGCCTCTGATGCTAGAGGTCCCTGGTTCGATCCCCAGCAGCGGCAATAAAATTTTGGTGTCCGAACATGCTCCATTGGCATTATTTGCAGGGGTGATGTCATAAAGTGCACTGTCCTTCGGGTTCATAGCAATTAATGAAGTTGTTATTTTCAGCAAAAATATTATCGTTCTGTAATGTATTTTGACGCACATCTAATTTGACGCACCAACAAGTTTCTTCCTATTCTTGGACTTACGGAAGCTAATTTGCAATACCACATCATCAGTTTGGTAGAACAACATTTGAGTGTTATGTCACACAAGACTCTTTCCTTATAGACAGATCAAGACAAGTTCAGGTTTGATGTTAATTTATTGGTGAAGAAGAAAAAGGGCATCCTAAAAATAAATCAAATGTGCATATCTACTATCGGTTAATACCAAGAATAACTGATATAGCGCTACAGCTGCTTTCAAAGAAGCTGTAAACTATATGACATCATTTTAGGATGATAACTGGGACATAAATGATTGATGGGATGATCTTGATGAAATAAAATGAACATCATGCCAGTATGCACATACATCTGTACACGGTGCGTGTTATTTATATGCAGCAGCATACAGAATACCACGGCCATACAGTTCCAGCTATTCAAGCATCATAGTGAACATAAATGAACCACAAAGAATCGGTTTAGTTTACGAAGGCTGAGACGTAGGAGAGACAAAGGACTGCATCACACCAAACATGCTATGCAGCCGCTGTCTGACACCGGGCATGGACCAATAACTAATACGTACAATGACCGTATAATAGTGTGATGTTGTTGCTACCACACCGCAAGGAGTCCTTCCTTGGAATGACTGATTGCAGGTGTGGTCACTGATCAGAGCCATTGCATCAAGTCTTCTGACAAAACTATACAAAATATTCCTTTAGGGCTCAATAAATAAATGCATGATATACATTATACTGAACTAGTAAGGGACAGGGATATACCTGATCAATACAACATATTTGAAATATGTTATAAGATAAATGATTTCTGTGATCTTCTTCAGAACGTAATGGCGAAATGCGCCGAAACACTGTAAAAGTGTGTGTTAGTCCACATGCAGGGGTCAAACATGCAAAAGAGGTTAATTCCAACCAATCAGACAACTCCCAAACCAATTAAAATCAAATAATTCCTCACTGATTGGCTAATATTCAAAACATAAAGTAAAACTTTGACATTTCGAACAACCGGAAGTAATAAACAATAACAACTGACGAACAAGACAGTTCACCGCGGACAAGACAATACTACGGATATGACAGTTCACCGAAACTAAGTGTTTTAGATAAAAAGTACATCGGTGACAGTTACATGCAGGTAATTTTTGAGAAATTTGAGGTTTGTCCAGGAAAATTACAACAGTTTTACCCTGACTGCCCAAATCTATAAGAGAAATCCTTAAGGCACTTTTTTCCTCAAATTGAAGCATAAAAAGCTAAGCACCAAAAGGTACACCTGAAACAAACCATGCTTTCTCTGTTATAGTGTCACCTGGTGCATTAGTTCACGTGCAATTTGTTTGAATGAATTGCTATTGTATACAAAATTTTACTTTTCAAACTAATATCACGTCTTATACAAAAATATGTTGGAACTGGAAGAAGAGAAACCCATGAAGTAGTTTTCTGTGTGTTTGTATGTTGCCAAGTGTAAAGAATTCCAAGAAAATTCTTGTCAGTGATAATGAACAATCTATTAAAGAAAATACTGACGTAGATCTTTTGTATATTACTCAATGCAAGCAAGAGAAACAAGTACCGCAACTTCCCTACCCACTGAAACAAGGTCATATAAATGGCGGCCATTGGCAAAATAGGATAAGATTATTTAAATTCTTTCAGGTGTCAAACAATAGTTATTCTTCTCATTTTATTTTGTTTTTTACAGACAGATTATGATCTCTGAACACAGTCCTGGTATTGTTGTTGAACTTAAATAATTATCTTGCAAGAAAAATGACATAGTGTTAGATGCGTCATTTCATATGACTGTTAGCCTAAATGAAAGTCACCATGGTGGTCCTTTTTCACCAATAATTTCTACAAAGACAGTTGATGAAAAATAATTTGAATGATATACAAAGATTTACTAGAAGTCCATGCATGTCTTGCACAAATCCAATGTACTGGGAGTTGCAAGTTAAATTAATGACACATCAACTAATGCTTAAGTGCGTCAAAACCCATGAGTCTAGGCTAGCATATTTGCCATACTGAATGATCCAAGTTTTAATGATACGTTGACTAACGATGATTTTAGTTTTGAACAACTGGTCCATTGTCAGTAATATTTAACCCCACTTTCCTTAACAAGCTCATTAGTGGTTAAATTGTTAACTGTTCTTGCAAGTCCAATATCTAATAGACTGTTATTTTTGCTGAAAAAAAATGAGAGCAGCTTTTGCAAATGCTGCTCACATTTTTTCAGCAAAAATATTAGCATAGTTGCCATACTGAATGATCCAAGTTTTAATGATAAGTTGACTAACGATGACGTTAGTTTTGAACAACTTGCCCATTATCAGTAATATTAAGCTCATTAGCTGGAACACAAGAATCATTTTAAGGGGTATCGAAGCAGCCTCAAGAGAGATAATTCTTTCAAATACATTTTGTCTCCCTTATCAACAGAGGTCTAATCATAATGACATTCGGCAGAGAACTCTTCAGTAAAAAGAAACAAAGAACGGTTATCTTTCCCGCCATTTGTCTCAATTGGTGGAGGTGAAAGCTTCGGTTTTTATCGCTAAAATTTGATCATTTTTAAACAGTTTCAAAAGCAAAAAGTGTCTGTTTTTTTTATCGACAGTCATCAAAAATATAAAAGGAAATATACGGAACAACAACATAGAGTAAGATTTTATCAGAGGTTTGAGGCTGATTTAAATATTTCTTGTGCACATTTGGTAAGGTCATAAAGCAGAATACCTTTGTTTACACCTCCGAAAATGGCGGACCTCAGTGGAAGTGACGTCGCGCCGATTGTCCTTATACTAAGAATTTTTTACCATTAACAATTTATTCTTTTTTAGAAATTAGAGAATACAGTAAAGCAAACAGCAAACTCCAGAAGCTGTCATTATTGAGAAAAAAAATGCAGAAATGAGTCTCCTTAAGGGGAATGGATACACCTTCAGGGGAGGCAACTCCTGGTGAAGTAGTTGATCTCCCATGTCAATTGGCTTCAACTCCCAAATCTATTTAGAAAACAGTGGAGTTCATACTTCCATGAACGCATCGGGTCACATGATTTTCATTGACATGATTCTAAACCATGTTTCTCTACGGGCGTTGGTGACGTCAACGCTGTTCCGCTCTTTGTGGAAAAACAGCGTGTAAATGTTTGTCAGCTTTAAAAGTTTGCCCTATAAGCATTTTTTCACCCAGTGGTGAGGGCAAAGACTGTAAATATAAAAAATAAAAGTTAATTTGTCTGCTCTTCATGAAAGAATGAATGACTGGGGTCCCTAACAAAGTTTACATTTACTTTGTATGAAACCCACAACGTTTCATACTTTCATGAACAGCAGAAAAATAAATTTCATTTCTTAAATCAACATCCTGTAATTTCTTGCAGACTGTTAAGCAAGGCTTGCACGATTAATCGGATAATCGTTTATTCAATCGATAAATTCCACAACAATGATTATCATTACTGATTTGCTTACAATCGATTATTTGATAAGTTATTAAGTACAATTTACTACCCAAAGTTGTGCATAAAATAGCTGTATGAGTGGCAAACAGTGTAGACCCAGATGGGATGCCGCATTTTACGATGTCCCATCTCGGTCTACACTGTTTGCTCGGGTCTGTCTGTTCAAGTACATACGGAAAAGTACAGCATATGGTAGGAGTCATGCTCAGACAGAAAGCCAGATACCGTAGGTAAAATTATGACCAAATCTTCAGTGATTACTGAATTAATTACATCAATTATCGATCTCATTGACAGGAAGATAATCAATTATCTTTTCAGCTCCGATTAGCCAGCCCTGATTAAGATTGATATTTGAGGCCAATTGAAATTTGTGAATAGTCAAAATACAAACTGACCTGCACAGCTACACTGACAAGGAAGAGTCTTAACCCTTGTAAGAAGGGCAGTTGTCAGTTTCTCGTGAAAGAATGTGCAGTTTACTGGTTAATTGCTTACATATAAGATTGCCCAGGAAAAGTGTGGTTAGGTAAACTGACTGGCTCAAACATGACCTAAGATAGTGTTGACTGGGCTGTTAAACTCCAGTACAAACAAACAAAGTCTTAACCCTAATCCTGCTGAATAAATTAATTTTTCCACACCCATTTCTGACTATCAACCAATCTAATTACTTGATGTCGATCATGTATTTGTAACATTGTTCAATCCACAAACTTCAAGACAAACAGAATAGATCCTGATCAGATGGAGAGAAGCCATCTGATCTGGATTTACACTGTTCGCAAAGGTGGGATTTGTTGTGATCAGCAGGATAAGAGTTAAAATTCTAACTGCTCATATATAGTTATCATAAACATGCACTCATAAGAATCGCTGATAATGAATTTTGTGCATACAGTGGCAAAACGTTAGTGTCAAATAGGCAGAATCCTGCATTTCAGAGAGCTCTCGTATTGTACTAGCCAAGCAGGAAGTACTGAGGTACTGGTCAGACTTCGTTGGATGCACAGGCGGGTCTGCACCTTTGTTGTTTATAAGTGGCAAAACCAACCTTTTCTCGTTATGTGACTGATTTGACCCCTTCCGGTTCCCTGTATTGCAGAAAAGAGCATGTGTGAACAATGTCTACCAGAAACAGATTGCTATAAACGGCTGTGGAAGAACAGATGAAATGGACTGGCAAGATGACAATGGCATGGTAAATTCACAAATCTCTTGAGCACTCATCACT
Source organism: Lucinisca nassula (assembly GCA_963580285.1). NCBI lineage: Eukaryota > Metazoa > Mollusca > Bivalvia > Lucinida > Lucinidae > Lucinisca > Lucinisca nassula. The sequence continues at coordinate 178,018,866 of OY757010.1, forward strand.
TGTTATTTTTTTTTTTTTGGGGGGGGGGTTTGGTTTTACGGCCCTTTCAAGATTATTTCACTCATATCGAGCCGATTGTAATCAGAGGTGGGCGAAAACCGGAGTACCCGGAGAAAAACCACCTGACATTCCGTTGCAGAACTTGGCGTCTCACATGTGACCCGAGCGAGGCTCGAGCCACAGCGGTGAGAGACCTAATGATCAAGAGTCAGCGCTCTTAACCACTAGGCCACGGAGGCCCGTTATGTCACTTGTTAACCTGCAAAGAAATCTAAAGGCTTTTGATTGGAAAATGCATGGGCAAGTAATTTCCATATACATGTACTGCATGAGCAAAATATTGCCTGCTCCCACTTTGCTAAATTGCAATGTCTGCCGTCTTGAATTTATTTCACAGTTGATCATAAATAAAAGCAAAATAATTTCAGGCCCACAACAATTTAGGTTAAGATTTGATTATTTTTCATTAATTCGGTATTTCATTTCATTGTTTTCCACTATCAAATTGATAAATTCTCATTCTATTATGACATTAACCTTTACCCTGCTGTAGGCGACAAGCCCTATCTTTGCAAACAGTGTAGATCCAGATCAGATGGCTTCTGAAGAAGCCATCTGATCAGGATCTACACAGTTTGACATTCAGTTTATGAATATATAGAAATAAGCTGCATCAAGTAATCTGATTGGTTCAAAGTCAGAAATGAGTGTGGCTTAATTGAATATTCAGCAGGTTAAAGGTTAAAGTTTTCCCACTGAGCACCTTGATCAATGGCAGTCTTACTTAGTGGGTGCAGAAGCATGCCTTTGATGACGCCACATGTACTTCTCACAATTTCCACCACAGAAGAATTCTTTGGAAAACATTGCAACAGTGTGCAAAATGTCGGGAAAAAAGCTTTGCAGTATGAGAAATGCCCTATTTGGGAACATGGGATCACATTCCCTGCTTGAAAGCAATATTTGCCCTTGCCTGTCAGGCTGACAGCTCAGGGCAAATATCAATGTCAGGCTTGGAATGTCATCACGAAAACACGCTCATATAATTTTGACCCCCTCGAAGCCCACTTTTATATAGTAAAACTGGGTTTTACAGGGGTAAACCTTATTTTTCTTATTTCTGCTCTAAGATATAGACTGTGGGTACTTGTTAGAACCGCCTCGATGAGGCGGTTCTTACGAGTGCCCACAATCTATATTTTGAGCAGAAATAAGAAAAATCACATCGAGGCGGTTCTAACGAGTGCCCACAATCTATATTTTGAGCAGAAATAAGAAAAATAGCACAATTTTTCATCATAAAATTTTCATTTTTTCGGCGATAAAGGTGGCAATGTATTTGTATAGGCGTGTTTGCGTAATGGTGATTCAGGGTCCTCGTCAAAAATGAAAATAACTAATAATGTTTTAAACAATTACCCTCATTAGTCCTCCTTGTCTCACATGTACCATAAATAGAGAATCTTACATGTGTTATGCATAAGAATTTATTTTTCTGATTCCCACTTGCACCCCACTGTGACCTAATAGTGCTATAAATATCTTGTTAATCTTCTTATAGAAGATTCTAGAAAACTGAGTCACAGATTAATTTCATTTTTGTAAACAACATGTTTACAAGGAAAAGTACTTCAGAACCTTCCAGAAAGTTCTGGGTTGCATTATTTTTAGAAAATTACCTCATCTTATTCCACAGCCCTCTGGAATGTTCTAGAGAAATCTTAGGGTCTATAAAAGAGCTTGATTTTTCTCACTGAGGGAGACTTTGGAGTTTGATGTTTGGGCATTTAAGAAAAGTTATTTATAAATTCTGTGTGGGATTGTTAAAGGATATTACTTTTCATTTTGGACTGTGAATTCTGTGGGATCAAGGAAAATAGATTCATTCAGGATATTTCATAACAGAGCTAAGTACATTTAATTTTCTTACTTCTACAGGTTAAAGTTAACTTGTAAATAAATTTTGTTAAAATTTTCCAAAAGGCTTGTTTGCTTTTTTCTTTCTGCTACGCCTGGCTCGTAACAGAAATTGGGGGCTCGTCCGGGATAAACCATTTCGAGCATTTTAAAACCGACATTTCATGTGACGGCAGGTAATTGTCATTTCTTGTCAAATATAGACTTGGCAGTTGCTTCACAGGATTGGTGTTTCCCTATAGGCATATGGGGGATTGTCATTTCATGTGAATGTCATTTCAGGTGAAATAGTACTTGTCATTTCATGTGAAATTCTTATTGGGCTTGTCATTTCAAAAAAAAAAAAAATATATATATATATATAAAACTTGTCAAATTAACCTCAATCTTTATTACCCTAATTACTTAATAAAACATACAAAAAGCAAACATGTCGTTTGATTTGAGAAGCTTTTTGGCTCAGCCTACTCAGGAGTTGTTTAATCTGGCCAAAAGGACAGATTTGTTAGATATTGCTTCCCATTATGGGGTTACTGCTGTCAAAACAAGCATGAAGAAGCATGAAATTAAGAATATTTTGGTACAGTTTTTTGTTGATGAAGAACTTTTCGATCCATCTGCTTTGTCTCTCATTATGGTTTCACATACTGAATTACAAATGAGACAAATTGAAATAGGAAGGCAAATTGAATTAGAAAAGTTAAGATTAGAGATGGAAGAACGAGGCAAAGAAAAAGAAAGAGAAATGCAGAGACAAATGCAGATGGAAAGATTAGAAATGGAAGAACGTGTTCGAAAAGAAAAAATAGAACAGGAAGAAAAAAATAGAGAAATGGAAGAAAGGGAGAGGGAAAAACAAAGAGAAATGGAAGAAAGAGAGAGGGAAAAACAAAGAGAAATGGAGGAACGGATTGAGTTAGAAAAGGAAAAAATGAGATATAGTATTGAAGAAAAAGAAAGGGAAAGGCAATTTCAATTAAGGCTGAAAGAAATGGAACTCCAGGGTCAAGATAGGGTGAAACATACCCCTGTTTTTGACTCTGGTAGTTACTTTGATGCAACAAAGCACATCAGATTAGTTCCACCATTTCAGGAAAAAGAGGTAGATAAGTATTTTTTGCATTTCGAAAAAGTTGCAGAAAATTTAAAATGGCCAAAAGAGCATTGGACCTTACTTTTGCAAAGCGTTGTTGTCGGAAAGGCTCGAGACATTTACACTCAGCTGACTGTCGAGCAAAGCTCAGACTATGATTTGGTTAAGGAGCTTATTCTTAAGGCATATGAATTGGTCCCTGAAGCTTACAGGCAAAAATTTAGGAATTGTAAAAAAGAAATTTCCCAGACCCATATAGAATTTGCTCGAACCAAAGAACAGCTATTTGATAGGTGGTGTTCTTCTAAAAAGGTAGGCTCTGATCATGACAAACTTAGACAGCTTGTCCTTGTTGAAGAGTTCAAACGGTGCATAAATTCAGACATTAAATCTTTTCTCGATGAAAGACAGGTTGAAACTTTGGAGGAAGCTTCTCGTTTGGCAGATGATTATGCTTTGACTCATAAAGTCTCATTTGTGAACAGGCCTTATCCTCGAAAACCTTATAATCCACAGACAGGTCCAAGATTCTATCCCAGTAATCCTTCTGGTAGTTATAGCCATACATCTAGTACTATGCCCAAACTTTCTGGTGAAAATAAAAGCCAGAATCCGTCCAAACCTTCTGGTGAAAACAAAAGCCAGAATTTTTCCAAACCTTCTGGTGAAAACAAAGACCAGAATCCCTTATCTCAATCTCAAGTAGTGTGTTATTATTGTAAAAATACAGGTCATTTGATCTCTGAGTGTTTAAAATTAAAGCGAAGGAAAGAAAGAGAAAGACAAGAGGAACTTAAGCCTACAGGCTTGACTTCTATAAGGCCAAAACCACAGTCTTGTGTAAGGGAGGAAACTCTTTCTGATACCAAATTATCTGAGACTGATACAGTTATGGAGTGTTATGAACCATTCTTATCAGATGGTTTTGTGTCACTAAATGGTGACAGTTATGCCCATCCTACCCCTATTAAAATCTTACGAGATACCGGAGCTTCTCAATCTCTTATTCTAGCAGATACTCTGCCTTTTTCTGAGAAGACTTCTTTGGGCCAAAGTGTCCTTATTCAGGGTGTGGAATGTGGATTTGTTAATGTTCCCCTCCTTAACGTTTATTTGTCATCAGACTTGGCATCCGGTTCAGTGGCTGTTGGTATTAGACCTTCTTTACCTTTTAAAGGTGTTCATTTGTTGCTAGGCAATGACTTAGCTGGAGATAAGGTTGTGGTAAACCCACTTTTGACTACTAATCCTTGCATAGACCAACCGCCTGATCCCATTGAGCAGGAAATTCCTGATCTTTATCCGTCTTGTGCAGTCACAAGGGCTATGGCACGTAAGGCCAAGCAAACTGATGGGAAACAGGATTTTGATTTAACTGATACCTTTTTGGGTCAGTCTTTTAATGACGAGATAACAAGGTCTCTGTCTTCAAGCCTGCCTGATAAGCAGACAGATTTTCATGAGAATAACTCATCTTTAGATCTAGGCCATGACATAATGTCTGGGTCTCAACTAGCTATAGAACAGCATAAGGATCCTGAAATTTCGCCTTTATTTGAAAGGGCCTTAGATGAGCAGGAAGTATCTCAGGTCCCAGTCTGTTATTATGTCAAAAATGACATTCTTATGAGAAAATGGCGTCCACCAGACGTCTCAGCAGAAGACGAGTGGACTGTCAACCATCAGATAGTGGTTCCACGGGTTTACCGTTCCCAAATATTAAACTTGGCACATGAAACTCCCATGTCAGGACATTTAGGTGTAAATAAAACCTATCACAAGATTCTTAATCATTTTTACTGGCCTGGGTTAAAATCAGATGTTTCTCAGCATTGTAGGTCCTGTCATACATGCCAAATGGTAGGAAAACCCAATCAGACTATACCTAAGGCTCACTTGCAGCCTATACCTGCTTTTGATGAACCTTTCAGTCGAATAATTATAGACTGTGTGGGTCCCTTGCCCAGAACTAAGTCTGGCTGTGAATATCTTTTGACTATTATGTGTGCTTCCACACGTTTTCCCGAAGCCATTCCCTTAAGAAATATCAAAACTAAGACAATCGTCAAGGCCTTAGTGAAGTTTTTCACATTTGTTGGGCTTCCTAAATCTATTCAGTCAGACCAAGGCTCAAATTTTATGTCTGGAATATTTCAACAAGTAATGCATGAACTTGGCATTGTACAGTATAAGTCATCGGCCTATCATCCTGAAAGTCAAGGCGCCCTTGAAAGATTCCATCAAACATTGAAAAACATGATAAGATCATATTGTTTTGACACAGAGAAGGATTGGGATGAAGGCATCCATCTCCTTTTATTTGCTGTTAGAGAATCTGTGCAAGAATCTCTTGGCTTCAGTCCATTTGAATTAGTATTTGGCCATACTGTTCGTGGTCCTTTGAAACTTCTCAAAGAGAAATTTCTCTCCAATGATAATACCTCCCTGAATTTACTTCAGTATGTGTCCGATTTCAAAACTAGACTTTCAAAAGCTTGTGAGGCTGCTCGGACCAATCTTCAGTCAGCCCAAAGGAAAATGAAACAGCTATATGACATAGGGACAAAAGAAAGGAATTTTAAACCAGGTGATAAGGTACTAGCTCTTTTGCCTATTCCAGGAAAATCGTTGCAGGCCAGGTATTATGGTCCATACACTGTAGACAAAAAGATCAGTGACGTAAATTACATAATAAACACTCCTGGGAGGCGCAAGCTAAAGCAGCTATGTCACATTAACATGCTTAAGGAATACATAGATAGGGACAATACATCTTTAACATCAGTCAATCTAGTTAGCTCTGTTCCACTTAATTCATGTGACAATGACTGTGAGGATATTAATTCAGTAAAGTCGGATCCCACATCATCAAAACTTCAGAATTCTGACATTCTACGGAATCTTGACCAGAAACTGTCACATCTAGAGCCAAATCAGCGGAATGAACTGAAACAGCTGATTTTTGAATATGAACACTTATTTCCTGACATTCCAACACGGACAGACAAAATATTTCACGATGTGGACATAAATGGGTCTAAACCTGTAAAACAACACCCATACAGGATGAATCCTGTGAAACAAAAATATCTTAAAGAAGAAGTTCAGTATCTATTAGACAATGATTTTATTGAACCAAGCCAAAGTGAATGGAGTTCTCCTTGTATTCTAGTACCAAAACCTGATGGGACATATCGTATGTGTACAGATTTTAGGAAAGTTAATTCCTTAAGTAAAACAGATAGCTTTCCTATTCCAAGAATGGATGACTGCATTGATAACATCGGGAATGCCAAATACATAACGAAATTCGACCTTCTGAAAGGATTTTGGCAAATTCCACTCACAGATAGAGCAAAGGAGGTTTTGGCATTCACAACACCAGACGGATTATTTAACTATAAAGTTATGCCATTTGGAACGAAAAACTCTCCGGCAACATTTCAGCGCTTAATAAACATGGTAATTGCGGGGCTGGAAGGCTGCAGTGCTTATATCGATGATGCTATCATATACAACGACCAGTGGAATCAACATCTTGGGACTATTCGAGCATTCTTTGATAGACTGAGTAATGCCAAATTGACAATCAATCTTGCTAAAAGTGAATTCTGCCATGCAAGTTTGACATTTCTAGGTCATGTTGTAGGTCAAGGTCATGTGAAACCCATTGATGCTAAAGTTGAGGCTATCTCAAATTTTCCCGTACCCACGTGCAAAAGACAGCTGATGCGATTTCTTGGTATGGCTGGTTATTACAGAAAGTTCTGTAATAATTTCTCTGTCATTGCTGAGCCTTTGACAAATTTGCTCAGCAAAAGAACAAAATTCCATTGGAATGCAATATGCCAAAATGCTTTTGATAAACTTAAAGCCATACTCAAGAGTGAACCAGTTCTCTTAGCACCAAACTTTGAAAAGGAGTTTAAGCTAGCTGTAGATGCTAGTGACGTAGGTGCAGGTAGTGTTTTGTTGCAGGAAGATGAAAATGGTGTGGATCATCCAGTTTGCTACTTTTCCAAAAAGTTTAATAAGCATCAGAGAAATTACTCTACCATAGAGAAGGAGTGCTTGTCTCTGATTCTTGCTCTGCAACATTTCGAAGTTTATCTTACCCCTACTACTGCACCGATTGTTGTTTTCAGTGATCACAATCCACTGACTTTCATACATAAAATGAAAAACAAAAATCAGCGGTTGCTCAGGTGGAGTCTTATGCTACAAGAGTATAATTTAGACATAAGACATATCAGAGGGAGAGATAACATTATCCCTGATGCACTTTCAAGAGCTTGAGCAGTGTCAGGAGTTGTGTTTTTCTTTCCTATTAAAGTGGATTGTAGATACATGTAATTTTATATGCTATGCTCAATATTTTATTATTCTTAAAGCAAAAGAAAGCTTTATTACATAAATCTTTCTTTTCCTCGAAGAGGGGGAGTGTTATGCATAAGAATTTATTTTTCTGATTCCCACTTGCACCCCACTGTGACCTAATAGTGCTATAAATATCTTGTTAATCTTCTTATAGAAGATTCTAGAAAACTGAGTCACAGATTAATTTCATTTTTGTAAACAACATGTTTACAAGGAAAAGTACTTCAGAACCTTCCAGAAAGTTCTGGGTTGCATTATTTTTAGAAAATTACCTCATCTTATTCCACAGCCCTCTGGAATGTTCTAGAGAAATCTTAGGGTCTATAAAAGAGCTTGATTTTTCTCACTGAGGGAGACTTTGGAGTTTGATGTTTGGGCATTTAAGAAAAGTTATTTATAAATTCTGTGTGGGATTGTTAAAGGATATTACTTTTCATTTTGGACTGTGAATTCTGTGGGATCAAGGAAAATAGATTCATTCAGGATATTTCATAACAGAGCTAAGTACATTTAATTTTCTTACTTCTACAGGTTAAAGTTAACTTGTAAATAAATTTTGTTAAAATTTTCCAAAAGGCTTGTTTGCTTTTTTTTTTCTGCTACGCCTGGCTCGTAACACATGAGTGTTCATGTATTATTGAATTTATTAAACGAGTTGAGGAAAAGGGATAAAATGCGAGGCTTTGCCGAGCATTTTATCCCTTTTCCTCAACGAGTTTAATAAATTCAATAATACATGAGCACGAATGCAAGCATCTATTTATCATATGACATTTAAAACGCATTTTATTCACGATTGTTTACAAAAATGTCAATATTCCGCCGTTGATAAACGTGACTTCGTTAATGACGTCGTACATGTAACGTTACGGGATGTATCTAGCTAATTTGCATATTTAATCCACTAGTGGATTATCGAAAATATTACATGGCGTTATTACACTCTCAGACTCGACGTCATATAATACATCTGGTATATAGCACTGTGGCAATGTTGCACAGACATGGCACTTCAACATTTTGCAGCTACAATTGTAATGACACTGCTGTAACATCATCACACTGTTATGTGCTTACACTCACAAATACAATTTTCTTGCCCATGAGACAAAACAGTTAAATACATAGAGGATATTTGATTTTTATTTCAGTGTAAGATCGAATTTTATTTCACCGAATGAACACCAAAACCAGTATTTTCATGAGTGGCGTAGCCACAAGTGAAAATATCAGTTTTGATGTTCATGAGGGAAATAAGATTTGATCTTAATTTTCTGTTTCTTACATGCTTCAAAACGGCAATATTTAGCTTCAATAATCGCGTCACTCACCCTCAGAGAAAACTACATGTAACTTTGTTCCTGGTTGTTTCGCGTCAATTTTAGTGGTGTCCAACGTAATTACTGGGTAGAAGAAATAGCCTGTAATGGCATTTCTATGAATGGTTACTGAAATAATTGAGAGATTAGTTTCCCAAAGAAGGTGCGGGCAGATCTAACATCGCGCGACACAATATGTGATGTCAGCATCGAAAATGAGGTCATTAACTTCCTTGTGACGTGTGAAGGGGCTTAGCGTAAATTCTAATACAGTTCATTAATTTTCATTCATCTGACAATGGAAAAACTGACCAGAATTAGATTTTGAGAAAAAAGTAGTCCCAAACAGTGAAAAATAAAATTGATATCAGTCACTGTTTGAAACAGTGACAATATTGTTTTTGATTTCACTGAGAAATCTCTATATTTCATTGAAAAGCATGTAAGAAATGTATCTTCTATAGCTATTTTGTATTTTTTCTGTCTTACACCCTGTTATGTTACGCACTTGTGTACATGAATTTGATGATAAGTTGATAACAACAGTTAAAGAAAAACTTAAGTGTGATAACTGTTTTAATGTGTAACTACTTTATAATATATATGATATAGCACCTGTGGTGCGCACTCCCTTGAATTGAGGAACTGGCAAATAGTTCTGTGGAAGGTAGTTATTACCCGTAGACTGTTGTAAATAAATTATTTTCTTCGCCGATTCAGCTGAGGCCGAAACTCCATTCCCTCTACGCATGCACAAAGGATTCAGTACCCAACGATACACCTCTCAGACTGTATCGCAAGCACTCGCCTGCGCTCGGGCGAGCAGTTGCGTTCAGAGACAAAGAGGCGAGCGGTTGGCGGGCGCCCACATTGTTGAACGCACCTCGAGTAGGATATTCTAGCTGATGTTTTTAAGAGGCTGCGCCGCTGCAGGGTTTTTATATTCTATAGCAGTGACACTGTGCGTCCAGTCAGGTGTGACCAGCAGCTTGCATTAGTTATAACAATACAATGCACACCTTTACCCAACCCTAGGGTGCAAAAAGCTTTGGCTGTTTAATTTTACCCTATGGTGTCAATTTCAACAGAAATCTTGCTCCTTTTTGTCATGACATTTCCTGCCACAAGAAAGGCATGTACATGTATGAGCTGAAATTAGCAAGCACCCTAAGATATGTATGTTTCATAGTGTTTCGTCTTGGCTAAAATTTTATGGACAGTCACCAGCTTATGCAAGTGAAGATCTGGGTCCAGTTATTCAAAGCATCTTAGCTTAACAAGCTTGTTAGAAATCAAATACATGTAGTTAACACTTGCAAGTACAATATCTAAAATGTTATTTTGCTGAATAAATGAGTACCTTTTGCATATGCAAAAGATACTTGTTTCAGCAAAAATATTTGTATATTTGCCTGAAGGTGCAAATAGAATGGTAAACAGTGTACATCCTGATCAGACTGCTCCTTCTATGTATACATGTAAGTATGTATCGTTCTACAGATACCTAGTGCCACCTGCAAAGAATCTGATAAGACTCTTTGGATGGTAAGGCTACCGTAATGTCAGTGATCCTAAGGGCCTAAATAAACAGTACAGACCCAGATCATACTGCTTCTGTTGGGGCAGTCTGATCAGGGTCTACACTGTTTACCATTTTCAGGAGCAGTCTGACCAGGGTCTACACTGTTTACCATTCCATATGCCCCTTCAGGACACCTTGCAGGTTGGTGAAACAAATTTGTTACAATTTTATGAGAATTACAGCAAGTCCTCAAGATATCCGAATTTTTAGGATTTTTACGTTGCTTGTATGCATTTCATCATGCACCCTGTATGTGTCAGGATCTATATATAAGGATCTATAGATAAAATAAGTAGTGGTCACCTTAGTAACCTGCAAGAAACTGATCAGACCATTTGAATCTTCAGGTTAATCTGAGTATTTTGCTGGTTAAACATGCCAATTAACTTGGAACATTTGTTTTGCAAGGACTCATCATGTGTGATACTTGAGCATACAGCCAGCTTCGGTAGTGTTGGCTGGGGATCAGGAGGACACGGGTTTGATACCTGTCAGGGTTGGCAACATGCTTTCATGGAGATTGATCATGAAATCTTTTCTGCGGTCATTTTCTCCCTTCCGCAGATTCAAGAAGGGCAGTTTTCAGTTTCTGGCAAAAGAATGTTCACTGTACTGGTTAACCGCTTACGTATAAACCTGCCTGCAGGAAAAGTGTGTATAGGTAAAGTGACCGGCTCAAACATCACCTATATAAGGAGGCATATAAGGGATAATTATGCTTATTTTACCTTAAAAACATATATTGTGGGTACTAGTTAGAATCGCCATACAGAGGGCGATTTTACCTTAAAAACATATATTGTGGGTACTAGTTAGAATCGCCATACAGAGGGCGATTCTAACTACACCCCAAGCTCTTTATAACACTATTGTTGGGGTCCAAAGCAGAAACCATGTTAGTTAAACAATCGTGTTATATCCAAAGAAAAATGTATAGATTATATAGAAAAATGACCATTTATGGTCATTTTTCTATATAATCTATACATTTTTGGGATCGATATTGTGTTATATCCAAAACCGTGTTATAATGAACCGTGTTATAATGAGGTTGTGGTGTAGTACCCACAACATATACTTCTTACAAGAAATAAAGTTATCCATTAATCATCATTGTTACACCTCCTTGTCTGGATCATTGTTACACCTCCTTGTCTGGACCTGTATCAGGCTGATCTTGTAGGCTTTGCTGTGCCCAGGGTCACATCTCAATATTATCTTTGTTACTTCTCCACATATGGAGCTTTGTACGTACAAACATGTAGCTCGCTTCTGATAAGAAGCACTGCAGATCAGTTTGGAAAAATTTACTTATTTTTCCATAAAATTTGTTTGATTTAAGGTTCAACGTCCATCTCAACACTATATAGGTAATTTTGGAGACGTTGCTTCTAATATTGTGGGACTTTTACCTGACACTGAGATGAACCGATAGGGTTTATATGCATGGATGGTCCAACCTGCACCACTCTGCCGTGGCAGGCTTAGACCCTCTAAGCGATTTACCAGTACTCATGTGCCGTCAGTTTCAGCTCTGCCTGGAAGCAGCATGCAGCCCATTCTATTTCTCCAAGTGGGGATGGGTAGGGTCCGATTTAAAAAAAAATATCATTTTGTCTTGGATACTTGTTAGAATCGCCTCATCAAGGCAATTCTAACAAGTACCCACATTACATGTATATGTTTCTAACAAGGAAAAAGGAAAATTATCCCTTATCCCTTCTCTTGCTGAATATTCAGATTAGCCACACCCATTTCTGACTTTGAACCAATCAGATTACTTGGATGCAATTTATTCCTACAAATTCATAAATTGAATGTCTACCAGTGTAGATCCTGATCAGATGGCTTCTTCAGAAGCCATCTGATCTGGATCAACACTGTTTCCAAAGATAGGGATTGTCATAAACAGCATGATAAGAGTTAATGACTCATATCTTTTTATACTCCATGTATAATAGGCTGACTCATGTTCTTTCTTCTATGTTTTTAGAATAATCAGTCTAAATGTACCTCTAGAAGCTTGGAACTCAAAGAAACATACCACAATAACAACAACAACAACGATGACAACAACAACAACAACAACAGCTTGTCTTATGGAGTATGTTCAAGATGCCAGTCAGGAGAAGCGGTATTTATGATGCCCTCTCTCCATTGTCGCTTAAAAATAATCAAAACAAATTGTTGTTCCCTTCTCCCTATAAGTGATTTTGAAAATTTTCAAGTTCCCAGTTTCCCAAAATTGTTGTGTTCCCACAGCTCTTAACCCAATATGTACCAGAAACAGTGCAGGCCCAGATCAGACACCGCAGAATGCAGCGTCAGATCAGGGCCTACACTGTTTGCAAAAAGTTCAGCCACTTTCCAAATAAATTTTGAAGAAAAGAAAACCTGACACCCCTAAATTTTGAAATGAACTCACGCTATTTATAAGCTGGAAGATTCCATTTGGTACAAAGAGGGTTAAAGTGCTAATCGTGACTAGCAGGCATCATCATGTCCCCCTACCAAGTGTGAAGGGGAAATATTGTTCTTGGTGTGGATCCTGTTTGCGTTGGCAGTGGTGTGGCCTGTTTGAAGCACTATATCTCCTGAACCTATTGATGGATTCTGACCAAATTTGCATGTTTACACCGCTAGAATTGGGGAAGTGGGGGTGGGAGGGGCCTTTAGGCTTTGATGGCCTTGACCTTACTTTCAAGGGTACCTGTACATGCTATTTAAGATAAAATCTGCCAATTGTGGGTAAAAATGGCATGTCTGCACCCTATTAATGAAATTTTGTCAAACTTGGTACAATATAAATTTGGTAAAATATACCATTGCAACCTACCAAAGATTTCATTTGATTTTGGTGACCTTGACCTTATTTTCAAGGGCACAAGCCCCCCCCCCCCAAACAACTGTCAATTTTGGTTTGTCTTCAACCTGTCTTGTGGATGAATTGATGAAATTTGGTCAAACCATTGCAATCTACCAAAGATTTGATTTTGGTGATATTAACCTTATTTTCAAGGACACTGGCACCCAAGGGCACAGGCCCCCAAAACTGTCAATTTTGGGCAGGCCAGAATGGCTTGACTGCACCCTATCACATGAATGAATCATTGAAATTTAGTCAAACTGAGATTTTGGTGACCTTGACCTTATTTTAACCCTTTACCACTCAGATACGTATTTTTACGTGTCTGCACCCCCCCCCCCCCCCATTTTAAGCCCCAGAAGCACCTCAAATCTGCATTTCTACCCCTGGATATTTATGTTTGCTTAAGGATTTGTTGGGCAAAAATGGGACCTATTTTTTTGCGCGCCTCCCCACTAAAAATATTCTGGGTGGGGGGATTGAAGGGGGGCAACGCCCCCCTCACATCCCGAAAATTTTTGGGTTTATGGCCCAACCGGCCGCTTAAATTTATATCTGAGGGTGTCTGGGGTCAAAAATGCCTGAAAATTGATGCTGATAAAACATGCTGCAAACAGTGAATATGGCCAGTGCCAAACACCTTAATTGTTGCCTTGACAACTGTGTGAAGATTAAAATGTGGTCAAAAATTCATGTGAAAACACACTTGTTGCCAACTTTGAGATGCCCCCTCTTTACCATGACAACAATGATCAAGTCATGAAAGGGTGCATTTGAAAGGCTACTGCCCAATGAACATTCATACCGAGTTTGGTGTAAAACAGACCATCCATTATGAAACAATGGCTAGTTGAAGTTGCTGTCAGGTGCAACACTGTGAAAATCAGCAAAATTCACAAAATCCCTGAGTGGTAAAGGGTTAATGAAGAAAATCCCAACTGACCAAAATAATGTTTTTTCATCATATTATTGCAAGAAACAATATTTCAGATAACATGAATGCATTTTAGGCTAAAATTCAGTATGTTCCCAGATTTCAGTTAACCCTTTACCACTCAGATACGTGTTTTTACGTGTCTGCACCCCCCCCCCCCCCCCCCATTTTAAGCCCCAGAAGCACCTAAAATCTGCATTTCTACCCCTGGATAGTTATGTTTGCTTTAGGATTTGTTTGGCAAAAAAGTGACCTGTTTTTTTGCGCGCCTCCCCACTAAAAATATTCTGGGGGGGATTGAAAGGGGGCAACGCCCCCCTCACATCCCGAAAATTTTTGGGTTTATGGCCCAACCAGCCGCTTAAATTTATATCTGAGGGTGTCTGGGGTCAAAAATGCCTGAAAATTGATGCTGATAAAACATGCTGCAAACAGTGAAAATGGTCAGTGCCAAACACCTTAATTGTTGTCTTGACAACTGTGTGAAGATTAAAATGTGGTCAAAAATTCATGTGAAAACACACTTTTTGCCAACTTTGAGATGCCCCCTCTTTACCATGACAACAATGATCAAGTCATGAAAGGTTGCATTTGAAAGGCTACTGCCCAATGAACATTCATACCGAGTTTTGTGTAAAACAGACCATCCATTATGAAACAATGGCTAGTTGAAGTTGCTGTCAGGTGCAACACTGTGAAAATCAGCAAAATTCACAAAATCCCTGAGTGGTAAAGGGTTAGGATTACATGCCCCCCAAAACTCTCAATTTTGGCATGTCTGCATCCTGTCAAAAGAACAGATTGATGAAATTTGGTCAAACTTGGCAAAATATATGGTTGCAACATACCAAAGATTTGAAGATATTTTGGTGACCATGACCTTTTTTTCAAGGTCACATGCTCCTAAACATTGTCATTTGTGCATGTCTGCACACTGTCTCATTTAACAGTTAATGAATGTTGGACAAACTTGGTACAATATTATTGCAACCTTTCATTAAATTTTGGCGATCTTGACCTTTTTAGGGTCTCCGGCTCCCGAACACTGCCAGTTTGTGGCCAAAAATGGCTTGTATGCACCTCAAAGTTTGTTGACCTAAACCTGGTTCACGGGTGGTAATCAGGGGAACTAGCTTGAAAATGAGTCAATGGAAATTTGTTCCCTCGACACATCCGGGAACTCTCGAGCTAGCTTCATCACCAGAAAACTTGTAAACAAAGGTAGGCCTCGAAGAGTTTTAACACCATATTTTCCTTTGTAAGCTATTTATAAAAAAATCCGGCAATGCAGTGTCACATAGAAATGATTCTACTTTATAGCCCGCTAGAATTTGCCATGGAAATTTGCAGCTCTGGAGTATGAATGGAAGTAAACTTTTTATCACGGACCTGAACAATTGTCAATTTATGTCAACACAGAGATTTTGGCCGACGATTTTTCATTTTCCATCAAAAGTACGCCCTTCACACCCCCAGAAGCAACATCCCTAGTGAAATGAAACAATGAACGTTTGAAATAAGCAAAATATTTTGGCCGTGATTACGTAACTTGCGACTTATGACGAAATTACTGTCCGAGCTAGTCTTCTCGACAAGGAGCTAGTTCACTTGACATGGAGATATTGCCCTCAAAAATGAAGATGAAACATCCATCAGATGACTGGGGCCTGATTCGATGTCTTTCTATGGTAATTTATCCAACTGGTTTCTTTACCTCTGGCAAGTGGGGTAACAAGATACTATGCCCACAAGACGGTCCCTCAGTCGTTTCTCCCTGGTCGTTTCGCCCCATTTTGCACCCATAGCTGTTTCGTCCACAAAGCCTGGTCTTATCGCCCCCTGACTCATTTCACCCACCTAGTTGCTTCGTCCCCTTCCAATTCACTCGACGTGGAGATATTGCCCTCAAAAAATGAAGATGAAACATCCATCAGATGACTGGGGCCTGATTCGATGTCTTTCCAGGCAATTTATCCAACTGGTTTCTTTACCTCTGGCTAGTGGGGTAACAAGATACTATGCCCACAAGATTGCCCCTCAGTTGTTTCTCCCTGGTCATTTCGCCCCATTTTGAACCATAGCTGTTTCGTCCACAAAGCATGGTCTTTTCGCACCCTGAGTCATTTCGCCCACCTAGTTGCTTCGCCCCCTTCCAATTTAGAATGGATCAATGGATGAATGGATGTTGGTTGGATGGATGGGTACACTACAGAGAGGTGTAAGTGAGTGGGTATTTGGATGGATGGGTCCATTGGAAGATGTATGAACGAACGAACAAACATACAAACGGACGGACAGACAGACCGACAGACAAAAGCCTCTATCGGATATAATACTCAAAATGTAGGTATGATACTTAGTCGAATGATTCATGAATAACTATAATAATCTAGGGAATAAAAAGTAAAGAGGCGCCCGATTATCTAGCACAGGAATATATATATATATTTTTGTTGCATGTCCAGTATTTTTTCTGCTCAGAAATAGTCCTTTGGAACTTTTTCCTTGGAAAGCGCCCATCTGAATAGAAATCGAATATGCAATATAACACTGTATTATGTCAAATCTCAATTTGAGTTGGCAGCTAAATGGTTAATCCAGACATACAGCACACTAAACCACCAGGGCCACAAGCCAGAGGTAAAGAAACCAGTTGGATAAACTGGGTAAGACCATAGAAAGACATCGAATCAGGCCCACGTCATCTGATGAATGTTTCATCTTTGAGGGCACTATCTCCATGTCGAGTGAACTAGCTCGATTGTCGAGAAGACTAGCTCGGGCAGTAATTTTCGAGCTAGTTCCCCTGATTACCACCCGTGCTAGTTTCAAGGTCAATAATTAGGTGTTTGTATTATATTTATGTGGGGTGGGGAATTGTCTGCCTCTGAAAACATTTCTAGTTTTCAAAGGTTATGTATTTTGTTCTTATTTTTTTTTCTTTTAAGAAAATAAGATTGACATTTCATGTGAATTTTAAGACAATTCATGTGAAATGTCAAATTTTTTTTTTCTCTGAAAATTAAGAAAAAATTAAAAAAAAGAACAAACAAATAGACTGTCACTTGCACTAGACTTTTCCACATTGCTTGGAAAGTTAAATTATTTGTCATTGTACCCTGAAAATAAATGGGCATGTGCCCATGTTCCCCCAAAGCCCGGGAAAGGTACCATATGTGCCACCACCTCTTTATTATCCCTTTCAACCCTACGTCTCTTAAGTGGCCTGTCCCAGATCTATGAATCTGGACATGTTCAGCTTCCCCATCCAATGGGGCTTGGGGAAGTAGATTGAGCTGCATGGTGCGCAGAGCTGATTGACTCTGACCGAACTGGAGTACATACTTGTAGGCTTGCCCAGGAAAAGTGATGTGAGTTGGACCGCTCCATAAACCCCAGCGATTTCTTTGGGTAGTAGGGCTTGAGATGTCATTTCATCTCAATGTCAGGTAAAAGTCCCACAGAATTGGAAGCAATGTCTTGAAAATGACCTAAATAATGTTGATGGGGATGTAAAACCTCATCTCATACAAAAATTTGGGCAAGTCCATTCCTGTTTTGTCTGTTTGTTTGTATTGGAGTTTAACGGCCCAGTCAAACATTATGTTAGGTCGTTTTCGAGCTGGTCAGTTTACCTATCCACATTTTTCCTGGGTAGGCTTATACATAAGCAGTTAACCAGTACAGTACACCAGAAACTGACAACTGCCCTTCTTGAATCAGCAGAAGAGAGAGAATGACTGTAGAAAAGACTTCATGATCAGTCTCCTCGAAAGAATGTTGCCAACCCCGGCAGGTATTGAACCTGCGTCCTCCTGATCACCAGTCAGACGCACATCGGACTGAGCTACCGATACCGAGGCTGGTCCATTCCTTTTAAAAAAGGGTGAATTAAATTCATTATTAAGGATGACAAACAGTATTTATCTTGACGAGACAGCTTGTTGCTAGCCATCTCATCTAGTTCTACACTGTTGGCATAAAGGTATGTCTACGTAGGCATCTGAATCTTATAGGTATTGGCAGAGTTGAAACGGAGACACTAGGATTTGTGTTTGACTGATGACCTGGTTGTGGGTTCAATCCTCCACCACCCCCACACACATATTCTTCATACAGATTGATCACAAAATATTTTTTACTGCCATTTTCCCCCTTCACCTGATTTAAGCGGAATGGATACACCTTTAGGGGAGGCAACTCCTGCAAAAGTATATATGTCTCCCATCTCAATAGGGGTCAATTCTTAAAGGAAAGAATTTGCTCCTGAGGAGCAAATTCTTTCTTTTAAGAGCAGACCCCTTTTTCAGTGGGACAGGGCTAAAAGAGAAGCGAACAGCAAGTCCCGAAAATTGTATCCCTTTGAAAAATGGTGGAAAAAATCTGTTGGTTGTTCCCATTCCCCTTAACTAAGGGCTGTTTTAAGTTTCTGGCAAAAGCATGTGTACTGTACTGGTTAACTGCTAATTTACATTTATCTAGTTAACTGCTAATTTACATGTATAAGCCTGCCCAAGAAAAGTATAGTCAGTTAAACTGACTTGGGGTACAGTTGTTCAAAGCGTCGTTAGCTTAATGAGTTTGTTAGTGGTATAAATGCTAACTGTCCTAGCAAGTACAATATCTAAAACAATGGTGTTTTTGCTGAAAAAATGTGAGCAACTTGTCATTAATAGGCAGCTGGGTTGAGTGGGTTGTTAAAACTCCAAAAGAGCCATAGCATTTGCAAGCAACAAAATGACCTAAATAGTTTAGACGCAAGGTTGGCAAAAAAGCGGGAAATACTCATATTTCCCTGGACGGCGGGAAATACAGGGAATTCCCGGGAAATACAGGGAATTCCCGGGAAATACAGGGAAATATATATTTACATAGGTAGTACCAATTGAGACTGCTTAATATACCCCAACTACCTAGCTATTTGAAAGCAAACTTATTTCAAGTTCATGCAGGGCTTGAAAATCCCACTTGTCTGCTTGCAATGACAAAAAAGGACAAGTAAAAAGTTTGTCTAGTCCTTACAACATTTACCAAAGTTTACATGCACTTAGTCATGTAGAACAAGTGAAATTTTGAAGAATTTTCCAGCCCTTAGAGTTTTATATTGAATAACTTGAAAGAGTTCTAGTCCCTTGCCTTCATATAGAGTAGAATATAATTTCTTTTCAAATGTGATTCTAAAATATTAGTTTTAACTTCCAGCTATTTCCCTTACTTGTAAATACATGTAATTTTAATACTTATGTATCTGTAGATAATTAAAGAAGCCTTTTATGCTTAAATTAACTGTGTTCTTGTAATACCTGTCCCAAACAAACAATTAAATTATCACACCTTTTAGCTTCAGGAATATGATTACTCCAGACAAACTGCAAACAAACCTTTTTTCTAGTGTAAACATCCTTAAAATTCAAACATCCAAAGGGTTGTTGAAAATCTAAAAAAAATTGAGCTGTGTGCTTTAGTGTTACACTATAACATACAAAACATGTAGTTCCAATGGCCAACTCTCTAAAATAAGCTGAGTGATTCTGATCTGGGTCTGCACTGTTTGCCTGCCCAGATATGTCTGTCCCAAACATTAGGATTGTTATGGTATTTCATCTTCTTAAGCATATGAGTGATTTTAAATACCTTCCTGCACCCTACATTACAACAGATCACTTTTAAGTTATGCTTGTGTTTGGTTGAGTAAAAGCAGACTTGTGACATATATATATGGGGAGACATATTGCAAAATAGCTAACTGTTCATTATTTCAATTAAATCACACAACTAATAATAGTTTTTTTCTATGAAATAACAAAAACAAAAATCATATTTCCCACTATTTCCCAGTATTTCCCACTTTTGCTGAAATTTGGAGTATTTCCCAGGACGGTAATTACCGGTAAATACCAGTGGGAATTCCCGCCACCGGTATTTACCGACCAACCTTGTTTAGACGGGTATGTAAAACCTCAACACAAACAAACATCTGGATCCATTTGTTCAAAGCATCATTTGCTTAACAAATGCACCTTTACCATACTGAATATTCCAGTATGCAACACTCCTCCCCTATTTTCAGCTGTTTGTAGCATGATTTCATTTTTTACCGTGCAGAATGAATAACAACATAGATCAGGGTCCAGTTGTTCAAAACTAACAACATTGTCAGTTGACGAATCGGTAAAACTTTGATCATTTAATACGGCAAATATGCTAATATTTTTGCTGAAAAAAATGTGAGCAGCTTTTGCATTTGCAAAAGCTGCTCACATTTTTTTCAGCAAAAATAAGAAGTATTAGATAATATACTTGCTAGAATGGTTAATAGTTTGACCACTAACAAGCTCGTTAAGCTAATGATGCTTTGAACAACTGGACCCTGATCAGCTGGCTTCTTATAAGCCAGCTGATCTGGATCTGTTTGCAAAAAAAGGAAAGGTATGGGTGTTTGGTAAGGGTTAATATGAGGTGGAACCCAACCATATGGCTTATTCGCTTTGTTTTGTTTGCAGGGTCATTATGGGCATATTGGAAGATGACAACAGATGGAACATGGAAATATCTAAAAAGAGACTAAACATACAGTTACTTAATATCTGAGTTAAAGTTCCTGAACGCGACAGTAGTGCATAGAAACAGATAATATGGGTATTTGGTGACAACTCAAGGACAATTTTTGTCAATTCTCCAGAAGAACCTATGTTGTGGGTATTCATTTTGGAGGTTGGGCCCAACCATATGTCTCTTTGGCTTTGTTATGTTTGCAGGATCATTATGGGCATATTGAAGATGAAACAGATAGAAGAACATAGAAATACCTAGAAAGAGACTAACATACTGTTTTTGAAGATTTGAGTTAAAGTTCCTGTACGAGACAGATATGCACAGAAAAAGATAATATGGGTATTTGGTGAGTGAGTGTTTGAGTTTAACATCTCACCAACAACTGCGGTCATACGGAGACGGGACCTCGGTTTAAAGACTCATCCGAAAGTCTGGAGAAGCCAGGGATCAATCCTACGAGCCCTGGTTTACAAGGCGAGTAGCATAACCACTACACCACTGAGGCTTCTAGGGGTATTTGGTGATAACTCAAGAATATTCTTTGTCAATTCTCCATGAAAACCTATGTTGTTGGTATTCATTTGGGAGGTGGGACCCCACCATATGCCTTGTTTGCTTTGTTTTGTTTGCAGGGTTATTATTGGCATATTGAAGATGAAAACAGATATAAGAACATAGAGATACCTAGAAAGAGACTAAAATACAGTTACTGAAGATTTGAGTTTAAGTTTCTGTACAAGAGAGTAGTGTGCAGAAAAAGATAATATGGGTATTTTGTGATAACTGAGGATATATTTTGTCAAATCTCCATAGAAACCTATGTTGTGGGTATTTATTTGAACCTCCTGGGCAAGGTGGTTAAATGAATACCCCAACATAGGTTTATAATAATTTTAAATGGAGAAATAAGGAAAATTGTCCTTGAGCTTTAACCAAGTACCCTTCTTATCTGTTTCTGCTGGTGGTTTACTAATACTACATGTATACTAATTCTGTTGCATCTGATCTGGATCGGCACTATTTGCTCTGACAGAATGGTTTTGATGAAATTATAATTTTAAGCCATGAAAGAACCCACTTTCTTGCACACCAGACAAGGAAAGCCATGATTTTACCCTGGGATAGAAATTATGTTCTGACGCTGGTGTTCCGGCCCCAAATCGAATATAATCGCGTGTTTGATAAGTGCACTGGTTGATTACAACCTCATGCGCGGCGTCGTCATGCGTGACGTCACTAAACAGTTCTGTTCCTGAAGTGACAGCTGCATTAAAAATTTGCAATAGAAATGGAAGGTATGCTAGAAACAGAATCCAATATGGGTGTGAGTGGTGGATAGAAAAATCCTTCCCTCGGGATCACTGTCAGGCATCACTCGGCAAGCCTCGTGATGCCGGACAGTGTCCCTCGAGATGGATTTTTCAATCCACCCCTCACACCCATATAAGATCCTTATAATATCACTCGAATCTGAGATATGACAACCCACTGAATGAGTATTTCACATAAGGAAACTTATAATCAAAGCTCCAGATAAGGCGTTTTTTCATCAGAAAAGTACTGATATTTTTCTTATTTCTGCACAAAAGCATATGTTGTGGGTACTCATTAGAAGCACCTAGGTGCTTCTAATGAGTACCCACAACATATGCTTTGTGCAGAAATAAGAATCATATGTTGTGTGTACTCATTAGAAGCACCTAGGTGCTTCTAATGAGTACCCACAACATATGCTTTGTGCAGAAATAAGAAAAATAATATTTGGATACCCCCTCTTATGTGGGGCTATGAATTAGTTACTGGGGTTGATAAAGAATTGTTTGGTAGAGAATACAAAATGTTCAAAGCATTACACCACAACCTCTTTATAACACTATTAATGGGGTCCAAGGCAGAAACTGTTATATCCAAACAAAAATGTATAGATTATATAGAAAAATGACCATTTGTGGTCATTTTACTATATAATCTATACAATTTTGGGATCCATCTTGAAACTGTTTTATATCCTAAACCCTTTTATAATGAACGCTGTTATAATGAGGCTGTGGTTTATTTGCTTAACAAACTTGTTTTTCTCCAAAATGTTAAATGGTGTGGCAATTACAATATTTTATACGCAGATATTTTTGCTAAAAAAATGTGTGCAGCTTCTTAACATTCTTTCCCGCAAAAATATTAAGAAATGCCATATTGAGTTATCAAAATGTTAATGAAATGTAAACTGTCAGACATCGGGTAGTTTTGATCAAGTGGACACAGAACTTGAAGGTTTAAATGTGGTTAGGCAAGAAATAATTGCATAAACAGTACCCAGAAAAACTCACCCTAAAATGTTAGGATATACTGGTGTTTCTGATAATGCAGTTAAAGCTTTATTAGCCGAAACTACGTAGTATGACCCATCTTCTCTCTTATGAATGTTTTCATTGCTCTTAAAGGAACTCATTTTTTATTTTTATTTACTACTCCCAAACATAAGACAAAATTATTCTCAACAGTTTTATATTTGTTTAAATTTTTGTTAAGCGTAGTTGAATACTCAGATATAAGATTAAGGCAGCATTTTACTCAAACATGTATTCAGTTTTGATTGTATGTGTATATATATATATTTATGCTGGAAGAGCTAAACCTTGCACATTTACCATCATTTGTTTTCAAGGGAGACAAATTTCTGGGATTCCTGCTTGCTTTCCATGTGCTCTGAGCCCCTCTGGAAAAGGGGTTTACTCTTCAAAGAAAGAATTTGACTCTCAGGTGCAGCTCCTCAGGAGCAAATTCTTTCCTTTAAGGGGAATGGGAACACCTGGAAGATTAGTCCACCATTTTTCAAAAGGAAACAACTCTCGGGACTTCCTGTTCGCCTTTCTGTAAGCCCTGTCCCAAGGAAAAGGGGGTCTACTCTTAAAGGAAAGAATTTGCTCCTCGGGAGCAAATTCTTTCCTCTAAGAATAGACCCCTATTGACATGGGAGACAAAAATACTTTTGCAGGAATTGCCTCCCCTGAAGGTGTTCCCATTCCCCTTAAGACTAAACCAAATAGGTTTGTACTCTTCAAAGAAAGAATTTGCTTCTAAACTCCTCTGTTTACTCTTCAAAAAAAGAATTTGCGCCTCAAGTGCAAATTCTTTCCTTAACAAAAAGTAAACACCTTTGATATAAAGGGAAATATAATAAAGGGTTAGAGCCGCTCTGAATGAATGGGTCTTCTCTTATAAGAAAGAATTTGACTCCCAGGTGCAAATCCTTGCCCTTAAGAGCAAAGCCGTTTTGATTTGGGAAATTTAAAATGTAGTTCATCACGCGATCAAGTCCATGAAATAAAGACCCCCAAAAGCCCACTTAATGTAGAGAAAACTGGGGTTCAGGGGGTAAACATTATTTTTCTTATTTCTGCTCCTAGACATAGGTTGTAGGTACTCATTAGAACCACCTCATTAGAACCGCCTCAACGAGGCGGTTCTAACGAGTACCCAAAACCTATGTTTGGAGTGTAAATAAGAAAAATATTACAAATTTTCATCAGAAAAATTACCTTTTTTGAGGTTTGAAAAATGCACTATATCACACGGGTATGTTATCGTAATGTGAAAGAGACTGAGCCCATCTGAAAAAGGGGTTTAAGAGTAACGGAAATAAGAACACTCTAGAAAGTGTCTGAGCTCCTTTGAAAATAGGTCTACTCTTTGAACTTGATTCAGTAGTGCAAACTCTTCCCTATAAGGGTAAACTCTTTTTGATAAGGGAAATAAAAATATTGTTGAAAGTGTCTGAGCCCGCTGAAAAAGGGGCTGACACTTAAAAGAAAGAATTTGACTCTCAAATGCAAAATTTTCCCTTCAAGAGTAAACCCTTTTAGATAAGGGAAATCAAAATATTGTTGAAAGGGTCGGAGCCCATCTGGAAAAGGGGCCTACTCATAAAAGAAAGAATTTGACACTCGAGTGCAATTTTTTCCCTTTAAGAGTAAACCTGTTTTGATAAGAGAACGAAACTTGTTGTTGAAAGAGTATGAGCCCATCAAGCCTGAAAAAAGGGGCCTACTCTTAAAAAGAAAATTTGACTCTCAAATGCAAATTCTTCCCTTTAAGAGTAAACCTCTATCGATAAGGGGCAATCTTTGAGTTGGAGCTAAAACAAGAAAAAAAATTATGGTACACCTTTCTAAACCTTGACTTTTCCTATGCAAAGTTGGGTTACAGGGATCCTTAGTTCACAGACTTGGTGAAGTTATGAATCATGTTTTAATGAATGAATGGATACACTGTTTCTTTTCTGTCCTCTTTGCCAAAGATGAGGAAATCAAGTGCCAATATTTAAATTCACTGTAATGATCCGACAAGCCTAAGCAAACAGTGCAGACCCACATCAGACTGCTCCTGAAGGAGCAGTGTGGTTTGCCATTCCAGTTCTACTTTTTGGACAGCTGGCTGGACGGCAAAACAAACTTGTTGAAATTTTAGGAGAATTACAACAAGTCCTCAAGTTGACCAAATTTTTAGGATTTTTATGATAGCTTTATACGACATACACATCTCAAAGATTGTGGGTAATAATTAGAACTGAAGTACTAGCAAATCTTTGTTTTAAGCAGAATTAAAGTTGTTAACCCTTGTCCTGCTGACCCCTGATATGTCTGATTTTTCAAACAATGCAAATCCAGATCAGATGGCTTCTGAAGAAGCCATCTGATCAGGATCTTCATTGTTTCCATTCAGTTTGTGAATTTGTTGCAATGATTTGCATCAAGTAATCTGATTGGTTGATAATCAGTAGTGGGTGTGACATATATAAAAATCCAGCAGGTTAAGGGTTAACACACCCATGTGGCTTTGTGTATTCTTTCATTTCTCCAAAATTGTCATTTTCTGATGAAAACTTGTGATATTTTCTTATTTATACTCCATACATAGGCTGTGGAATCTCATAAGAACCGCCTCATTGAGCAATGAGGCGGTTCTAATGAGTACCTACAACCTATATCTTGGAGCAGTAATACGAAAAGTAATGTATCCCCTGTAAAACCCAGTTTTGTCGGTATAAAGTGGGGTTTAGAGAGGTGTTCATTTTATAGTCTTGTTTACATGATGAAATTAACATGATGAAATGTCATGAGAAACATTTTTTTTTTGAGACATGAAAGACACCTTTGTCTCATACGAGGGTGTTATCTAAACTGTTATTCTGCTGATCACGACAACCTGTACCTTTGTAAACAGTGAAGATCCGGATCAGATGGCTGGTCAAGATCTAGATTAGAGGCTGATCAGGATCTACACTATTTGTCATTCATTTTGTGACTTGAAAGGTATACACTATATCAGTTCATTTGATTGGTTGATACTGGTGTGTCAAAATTAATTTTTTCAGCAGGACATGAGTTAACCTACAATAGACTTACAACTGAATGTTTTGTTTGTTTGTATTGGATTTTAATGGCCCAGTCAACCTTATTTAGGTCATTTTTGAGCCGGTCAGTTTACCTATCCACACTTTTCCTGGGCAGGCTTATACTTGAGCGGTTAACCTGTACAGTGCACATTCTTTCGCCAGAAACTGATCAACTGCCCTTCTTGAATCAGCGGAAGGGAGTGACCGTAGAAAAGATTTCATGATCCGTCTCCATGAAATAATGTTGCCGACCCCGGCAGGTATCGAACCTGCGTTCTCCTGATCATCAGTCAGACATGCATCTGACCGAGCTACCGAGGCCGGCGACAATTAAATGTACTCATAGTCAGTTCGGAAGTAGTCATTAACGATTTTTACACTTTTTATGTTTGTACATAGTGTAGATTTTAAATATTTTTATTATTATGATCTCAAACGTTTTTGATGGTTTATGCTGGTATTTGAGCCGAAGCACACCACATACTACAGAGAACATGTGCAACCAACAACCACTAGGATTATCCTGCATGTCTATACAGTCTGGGGCCAGTTGTTCAAAGCATCATTAGCTTAACAAGCTCGTTAGTGGTCAAATTGTTAACTGTTTTAGCATGTACGATATCTAAAATTTTGTTATTTTTGCTGAAAAAAATGTGAGTAGCTTTTGCTTTTGTTTATTAACTAACAACATCATAAGTTTTGAACAACTGGCTCCTGGTCTTAGTCTATGTCACTTGGCTATCCAAAAAGCAGTTATCAAAATTCTGGGGCCCCCGCCCATTGGGACCTGGAGAAATAGATGCGACTGCACGGTGCTTCTGCACAGAGCTGAAACCGACCGAACTTGAGTACTGGTAAACAGCTTTGGTCTAAGCCTGCCCAGGAAAAGTGATGCGAGTCGGACTGCTCCTTAAACCCTAGTGGTTTCTATGTGTGGTAGGGCTTGAGATGTCATTTCATCTAAATGTTAGGTAATGGTCCCACAAAATCGGAAGCAACGTCTCCAAAATGACCTTAATAGTGTTGACAGGGACGTAAAACCTCAACTCAAACAAACAATCAAAATTCTGACCAGACTGTGGAAACAGAGTTGCCAATGGGAGATCCATCTATTTTTCTCAGGATTCGGGGTATGGGTTTGTGTCTGATCAAACACTTTGACATGTCATACACTTCTTCTTTGTAAAATACATGTAATTTCATTTCCTGATTTCTGTGGATGCAAGCCTTTTCCACATTCTTGACAAAATTTCAGAGAGGGTCCAGATCCCAGTCCAGGTCCTCCCAACACCCGCCCATCTTGTGGATCTTCGCATGTTCGATCTGGTAGCACATCTTCTTGCAGGTTTGGATGTAACCTAGACCTGAGACTATAATATTCTCAACTCACTTAAGCATTTAAAGTGTAATGGTCATTACCATTTAACCCTTTTTGTACAAAATGGAATCTTCCTCCTTATATATGGGAGGAGTTCATTTCGACATTTAGGGATGAAAGGTTGTGTCATCTTTAAAATCTATTCGGAAAATAGCTGAACTTTTTGCAAACAGTGTAGGCCCTGATCAGACGCCGTGTTTTGCAGCATCTGATCAGGGCCTACACTGTTTGCCATGGTACCTGTTTTGTGGTTTCTGGTACAAAATGGGTTAAATACTGAAGAGCTGTGTGTTTATTCCTGCTCTGATCAGCAGAGAATTATATTTGTCCTGCTCAAATATTAAACACAAACATTTGTTGGCATTTTAAAATTTATTAGCAGGACAAATTTCATACTCAAGTGAGTTGATCATGAAAGGTGACAACAATAATAATTATTATTGTTGGCATTTTAATATTTATTAGCAGGACAATATTCATGCTCAAATTTTGTGTGGACAGGCTTTCATGGCCTAATGGTAAGAGTGCACTCCAGATTAACTATTGGCTTAATGTAAGTGAAATTCTTGAAAAGGCTGTAAAACCAAAGTCAGATTAAGTGAGTTGAACATGGAATTTTTTCTTATTACCTCAGGACAGGACTCATTTGCTGATGTCTCATTGATATGTGTTCATTTTATTCAGTATTCTGTCTGTCTAGTATTATGATTCCTGGTATAGTAAAGGACTGATTTTGACTTTATACTCTTTACACCCAAGGTAATCGAGATCATGTATGAGCCATGTCTGATGTCTGTGAAAACCTGATTTTGCCATAAGAGAAGAAAAAAGGTGCAGATCAGACTGCATATTCGTGTAGTCTGATCAGCATCTTTGCGTTCGCTGCTTGGATAATACAACACCTAGTTTCTATAGTTTAATTCCAAGTCCTTTCCTGTTCGTCGTAGCTGAGCAGGCTGATCTTTCCCTTTCCTGGTCTGGTTGCACACCCTGAAGACTAGTTCTCTTCTGACGGGGATCAAACGATAAAAAATCCCATTGATTCCCATCACAGAAAATCCTGTTTTAGGGATTTGTGAGCAGGTAAGGAACAAAACTTCCTGCTTAGTTACACAACAAAAAATTGTTTTGGGCTCTGCGAGCAGGTAAGACACAAAACTTCTTGCTCAGCTACACAAGGAAAACCTGTTTAAGGAATTTATGAGCAGGCAAGACAAAACTACCTTCTTAGCTACACAAGGAAAACCTGTTTTAGGTATTTGTGAGCAGGTAAGACAAAACTTCCTGCTCAGCTATACAATGAAAACCTGTTTTAGGGATTTGTGAGCAGGTAAGACACAAAACTCCCTGCTCAGCTACACAAGGAAAACCTGTCATAGGGGTTTGTGAGCAGTTAAGACACAAAACTCCCTGCTCAGCTACACAAGGAAAACCTGTCATAGGGATTTGTGAGCAGGTAAGACACAAAACTTACTGCTCAGCTACACAAGGAAAACCTGTTTAAGGGATTTATGAGCAGGCAAGACAAAACTTCCTGCTCAGCTACACAAGGAAAACCTGTTTAAGGGATTTATGAGCAGGCAAGACAAAACTTCCTGCTCAGCTACACAAGGAAAACCTGTTTTAGGGATTTGTGAGCAGGTAAGACACAAAACTTCCTGCTCAGCTACACAGAGTAGCTATAGTCTGGAAATGTTAGATATCGGAGTTAGATGTACTGTACTATCCAAGCAGCGAACACAAAGGTGCAGATCAGACTGCATTCGCGCAGTCTGATCTGCACCTTTGTTGTTCGCAGATGGCAAGAACAGATTCTGTTATGATGCAGCTCATATATATGACTAATTATAAATCATAAGCAAGTCCAACACCTCTTCTGTAGTGCTGAATTTTTCGATACATATATATTAAATTTGTTGAATCAAAAGGCTGATGATATTTGTCTTGCTTTGCAGAATCAGGTATACAAATTGTGCACATCATCTGTGCTGTAGACCAAATCTGTTATATTAGAGCTCTGACATCATGGCGTATATATTTCACTGTCTGTTGACGAGCTCTGGTCAGCTACTCAGCACCTCATTGTCATCTTGTTTTTCTCAAATTCAGGTGTGATATAATTCTCATTAGGATAAACATCCATGGAAACCCTTTCTCATAATTGAGAATACTGGTGTACATAAGGATAGACATTATTATCTTCCCAATTTTCAGCCATTTATGTTGCACAATTTCAATTTTTCCATGGATTGAGAAGTAGAATAGAAAACAGTATTGAACCTTATCAGCTGGCGAAGAAGCTTGATTTTTAGCCATTTATGTTGCTTGCACAATTTCAATTTTTCCATGGATTGAGAAGCAGAATGTAAAACAATATAGACCCTGATCAGCTGGCTTAGAAGCTTGATTTTTAGCCAGTTATGTTGCACAATTTCAATTTTTCCATGGATTGAGAAGCAGAATGTAAAACAATATAGACCCTGATCAGCTGGCTTAGAAGCTTGATTTTTAGCCATTTATGTTGCACAATTTCAATTTTTCCATGGATTGAGAAGTCGAATGGAAAACAGTATTGATCCTGATCAATAGGCTAAGAAGCTTGCTGATCTGGATCCATACTGTTTTGCAAAAATTGCTATATCCTGGTTTAGCATGGTGAGGGTAAATAATTTTCCTCAGAAACAGTAAACAACCTGAAACAATTTGTGTTCTTATTATATACCCAGAAATTGTAACAGGATTTGTTAACATGATAGATTTTCCTAGATCATTTTTAGCTCGTCTGTTTTTTGAAAAAAAACTTTCGAGCTATTGTCATCACTCCGGCGTCTGCGTTGTCGTCCTGCTTCGTCCTGCGTCGTTCCAAAAAAACTTAACCTTGGCTATAACTTAAAAAGTATTAGACCTAGCCTCATGAAACTTCATACACACACTCATCATCACAAGAGCTACATTTTGACCAAGGACCATAACAACATTGTTGATTTTGGCTGAATTATCTCCCCTTTTCCAATTTTTTTCTGAAACACATTTTTTGCTCTCATTTTAATACTATTCACAACAGAGCCTTCAAACTTCACATGAATGTTCCTTGGGACAAGACCTTTTCAGTGATACCACACTTTTTGATCTGTGACCTTGACCTTTGAACTTTGACCTATTTTTATACGCCCGTTTTGAAAAAACGGGACGTATTATGTTATGGGGTCCGCGTCTGTCCGTCCGTCCGTCCGTCCGTAAACTTTTCGTTTCCGGATAACTCCTCCTACAGTTTTCATCCGATCAAGTTGAAACTTGGTAGGTAGTAAGACCATGATGTGTAGATGTGCGTAAAGTTTCGAGAATTAACGTTCGCCAAATATTAACAGAGTTATGCCCCTTTGAAAATTTTGTAAACATTTTCGTTTCCGGATAACTCCTCCTACAGTTTTCATCCGATCAAGCTGAAACTTGGTAGGTAGTAAGACCATGATGTGTAGATGTGCGTAAAGTTTCGAGAATTAACGTTCGCCAAATATTAACAGAGTTATGTCCCTTTGAAATTTTTGTAAACATTTTCGTTTCCGGATAACTCCTCCTACAGTTTTCATCCGATCAAGTTGAAACTTGGTAGGTAGTAAGACCATGATGTGTAGATGTGCGTAAAGTTTCGAGTATTAACGTTCGCCAAATATTAACAGAGTTATGCCCCTTTGAAAATTTTGTAAACATTTTCGTTTCCGGATAACTCCTCCCACAGTTTTCATCCGATCAAGCTGAAACTTGGTAGGTTGTAAGACCATGATGTGTAGATGTGCGTAAAGTTTCGAGAATTAACGTTCGCCAAATATTAACAGAGTTATGTCCCTTTGAAATTTTTGTAAACATTTTCGTTTCCGGATAACTCCTCCTACAGTTTTCATCCGATCAAGCTGAAACTTGGTAGGTGGTAAGACCATGATGTGTAGATGTGCATAAAGTTTCGAGAATTAACATCCGCCAAATATTAACAGAGTTATGCCCCTTTGAAATTTTTGTAAACATTTTCGTTTCCGGATAACTCCTCCTACAGTTTTCATCCGATCAAGCTGAAACTTGGTAGGTAGTAAGACCATGATGTGTAGATGTGCGTAAAGTTTCGAGAATTAACGTTCGCCAAATATTAACAGAGTTATGTCCCTTTGAAATTTTTGTAAACATTTTCGTTTCCATATAACTCCTCCTACAGTTTTCATCCGATCAAGCTGAAACTTGGTAGGTAGTAAGACCATGATGTGTAGATGTGCGTAAAGTTTCGAGAATTAACATCCGCCAAATATTAACAGAGTTATGCCCCTTTGAAATTTTTGTAAACATTTTCGTTTCCGGATAACTCCTCCTGCAGTTTTCATCCGATCAAGCTGAAACTTGGGAGGTAGTAAGACCATGATGTGTAGATGTGGGTAAAGTTTCGAGAATTAACATCCTTCAAATATTAAAAGAGTTATGCCCCTTTGAAATTTTTGTAAGTATTTTCATTTCCGGATTACTCCTAGAGTTTTCATCAGATCAAGCTGAAACTTGGTAGGTAGATAAACCTTGATGTATAGATGTTCGTAAAGTTTCGAGTATTAACGTCCGCCAAATATTAACCGTTATATCCCTTTGAAATTTTTGTAAACATTTTCGTTTCCGGACATTTTGATAAAAAACGTCGCATTATGTTATTGACTTCGTGTCCGTTAGGACCGCTTCCGTCCGCCTTTCCGCCCATCCGCCCAAAATCTTCTTCTTTTCAGGATAACGCCTCTGTCAGTTTTTTGTAAACATTTTCGTTTCCGGACATTTTGATAAAAAACGTCGCATTATGTTATTGAGTTGGCGTCCGTTAGGACCGCTTCCGTCCGCCTTTCCGCCCATCTGCCCAAAATCTTCTTCTTTTCAGGATAACGCCTCTGTCAGTTTTCATTCGATCAACCTGACAATTGGTAGATAAATTTTGAATTTTTTCAGTAAACATTCTCATTCCGCATATCTCGTACTACAGTTTTATTCTGATTAACCCGATACTTTGTAGATAGTAAGACTGAGCTGGAAATGTGCGTTAAGTTTTGAGGTTAACCATACACAAAATATTAATAACATTATGACCCCTTGAAAATTTTGTTTATGGATAACAAGTGATTAACCTAAACATATGCCCATTTTGATAAAAAACGTCGCATTATGTTATGGAGTTGGCATCCATTAGGACCGCCTCCGTCCGCCTTTCCGCCCATCTGCCCATAAGCTTCTTCTTTTCAGGATAACGCCTCTGTCAGTTTTCATTCGATCAACCTGACTAGGAGTAACAAGGAAATGTGCATAAAGAATAATTTTACATTTCTTTAAAAAAAAAACAGTTGTGTGTACTTGTTAGAATAACCTTCATGAGGTGATTTAAAGAAGTACCAAAAATATTCATTTTTGAAGAGTATTAAGGAAATGTTGTTGCTTAATTGCCCTTGTTACTTCCCTTATGTGTTATAATATTGATAGTATGTTTACTACTGCAATGACCAGTCTTAACCTTTATCCTGCTGTAGGCGACAAGCCCTATCTTTGCAAACATTGTAGATCCAGATCAGATGGCTTCTGAAGAAGTCATCTGATCAGGATCTACACTGACATTCAGTAAATGAACATGTAGAAATAAACTGCATCGAGTAATCTGATTGGTTCAAAGTCAGATTTGGGTGTGGCTTAATTGAATATTCAGCAGGTTAAAGGCTAAGCAAATGCTATAAGTGCTCTTTTTTATGTGTTCTAAATTGCTAATCAGATTAATTCTAGTTCTAAGCTGTTTGCTGTGGATGCAGCAATACAGGGAAAAGGAAGAAAGCTCTGTTTGTGATGCCCTAGCTCTGGATTCGCACTGTGCATGCTCTTCTTGCATTTTGCTGTCACCCATTGAAACTTGAAAAATAGTTCCACCATGAATAAGCAATGAATACTGTTTTCAGATTTCAGTCTACCAAATACGAATTTGCCACGGGCGTATAATGCCCCGCTTGCGGAGCTCTTGTTTGAAAAATTAACCAAAAAACTTAACCTTGACCATATTTCCAAAAGTATTTGGGCTACCTTCATGAAACTTCATACACATACTCACCATCACAAGAGCTACATTCCCTACAAGTTTTATAACTCCATCTTGCAATTTGATTTGACTTAGAACTTTTGTTTTCTAAAAGAAACTGCAGACAAGCGTTGGCACCCGCTTGCGGTGCTCTTGTTTCAGGCTTTGTCATATAAACATGCCATCGTAATAATCACCATTAACCCATTGTATGCGGGAAACCTCTATAGGGGTACCTAAGCTTTGCAAACAGTGTAGGCCAAGATCAGACGCTGCAGAAGGCGGTGTCTAATCAGGGCATGCACTATTTGCTAAAAGAAATTTCCATTAAGGAAAAAAAAAAAATAGGCCTGACACCCCTTATATGACAAATGGACTTCTCCAACATATAGCAATGGAAGAGTCCACTAGTATACAATGGGTTAAAAAGCCACTTTGTGTCAAAGGAAAGTGGAGTTTGCAAGGGTTTACATAATTTTCCTTATTTTCATCATGAAAACCCCTATATAATTTTGAGCCCCCTTGAACTCCAGTTTTATATAGTAAAATTGGGGTTTACAGGGGTAAACCTTATTTTTCTTATTGCTGCTCCAAACTATAGATTGTGGTCACTTGTGAGAACCGCCTCAATGAGGATGTTCTAACGCGTATCCATAATCTATATTTTGAGTAGAAATAAGAAAAATATCAATTTGCCATCTTAAAATGTTTTTTTGTTTTTTTTCGGGAGTAAAGTTAACCATGTATTTGATATGTTGCTTGAAAACATAGACTGGGGTGCTCTATATAGAATATTACACGGTTGTTTTGATATCGGCCCTGGTCTCGGCCGGAGTTGCCTGTCTCGGCCCAAGCCGGAACGGCGAGGGCTGAGACAGGCCGAGGGCCGAGACCAGGGTCGATATCAAAACAACCGTGTTATATTCTTTTTATCATATACTTATTTCCGTAAAATTTTCTAAGATATAGTAATTCTAAGATATAGTAAATATATGGTTAGTGTCTTTAATTATAAGCTTAGATAATTTTATAGTGGCGAGCTTCAGCGATCCCCTATAAAATTAGCGCAGATCTATATTTTATTATTAAAGACACTAATCATGTACATGTATTTGGTTTATACCGCAGTTCAAAACAATCAAGGGGTTTTGCAATAATTTAACAAATTTAAGCAAACATAGACAGCAGACAACTTGACATATAAAACGACATTCAGTGCCGTGGCGCGCACAAGTACATGTAGTTTAACGTGACGTCAACGAGTGCAAAGTTTCTGACGTCACCGCGCCACAGAGACAAAGGAAACAACATGGACGCTCAAATAAAAGTTTCAAAGCGCTTTACATTCTGAATGAAAATCTGCAGAGAAATAGTTAATTTTAGCTTTAGAAATTATTTTCGAGATTCAGGCGCAGTAGCAGTGCGCAATTATTCCAACGGACCAATGAAACTAGGAAAGTCGGAGAAGGTAAGAATTTAGCTGAAATTTATATAAAAATAACAAAAAACAAAAAAATATGAATGAAAAACAATGTTTTTGGCTTCTCCAGCTATTTATTATTGTCATTTGAACATTTTTATGTCATTTCTCATGTATTATATTTGCAGGGCCGACAGGTTGTCTCAAGGGCGGGACAGACATCTGTCCCGGCCCTCTAAAGTCTGTCCCGGCCCTCGAGTCAGCTAGTTAGACTGTGTAGGCGAGATGTCTGCCACTAACAAAGTGAGATAGGGGGTGCAAAATCTGTTGTCTCAAGGGCAATACAAGAATAAGTATATTATTAAATTCTGTCTTCCATGTCTTTTTTATATCAATTTGTTTTTGCTTGCTCTAAACGGAGACTGTAGGCACTCATTTTATCATATACTTATTCTTGTATTGCCCTTGAGACAACAGATTTTGCACCCCCTATCTCACTTTGTTAGTGGCAGACATCTCGCCTACACAGTCTAACTAGCTGACTCGAGGGCCGGGACAGACTTTAGAGGGCCGGGACAGATGTCTGTCCCGCCCTTGAGACAACCTGTCGGCCCTGCAAATATAATACATGAGAAATGACATAAAAATGTTCAAATGACAATAATAAATAGCTGGAGAAGCCAAAAACATTGTTTTTCATTCATATTTTTTTTTTTTTTTTGTTATTTTTATATAAATTTCAGCTAAATTCTTACCTTCTCCGACTTTCCTAGTTTCATTGGTCCGTTGGAATAATTGCGCACTGCTACTGCGCCTGAATCTCGAAAATAATTTCTAAAGCTAAAATTAACTATTTCTCTGCAGATTTTCGTTCAGAATGTAAAGCGCTTTGAAACTTTTATTCGAGCGTCCATGTTGTTTCCTTTGTCTCTGTGGCGCGGTGACGTCAGAAACTTTGCACTCGTTGACGTCACGTTAAACTACATGTACTTGTGCGCGCCACGGCACTGAATGTCGTTTTATATGTCAAGTTGTCTGCTGTCTATGTTTGCTTAAATTTGTTAAATTATTGCAAAACCCCTTGATTGTTTTGGACTGCGGTATAAACCAAATACATGTACATGATTAGTGTCTTTAATAATAAAATATAGATCTGCGCTAATTTTATAGGGGATCGCTGAAGCTCGCCACTATAAAATTATCTAAGCTTATAATTAAAGACACTAACCATATATTTACTATATCTTAGAATTACTATATCTTAGAAAATTTTACGGAAATAAGTATATGATAAAAAGAATATAACACGGTTGTTTTGATATCGACCCTGGTCTCGGCCCTCGGCCTGTCTCAGCCCTCGCCGTTCCGGCTTGGGCCGAGACAGGCAACTCGGGCCGAGACCAGGGCCGATATCAAAACAACCGTGTAATATTCTATATTTCTCACATGGGTGTTTTACCTACTGTCTATTTCTTTTAATTTTTATTTCAGCTTGTATGTGGAAAAAACTTACATGTATGTTTTTATATATATTTTTTGTACTTCTGGGTTACAGAATTTGCATGACATTTTGTTAATTTATACTGTGTGTAGCTGTTTTTAGTTCAGAATAAACATAAAAATGCATCAAATGTTTTTCTTGATTTAAATTTGCACCTTGGCACAGCATAGATACAAGTTAGGATTTGTGACCAGAAAAGACACAGATCAGCCTGCACATACATGTCACATCAGTCATCTTCATGTAGCAGAGCCGAAACTGACTAAACTTTTGAGTACTGGTAAACCCCTTAGGCCTTAGCTTGCCCAGGAAAAGTGGTACGAGTCAGACCATCCCTTTAACTCTAGCAGTTTCTTTGGATGGTAGGGCTTGAGATGTCAGTTGAGCCCCCCCCAAGCGAATTTGTGTCTTCGAGCATTCTGTCATGACAAATTTTAACTGCGCATGCCCAGCCATTCAGAGGGGCCAAGGATATGGCTTTCTGTCTGAAGGTTCCTCTTGATTCACTGCTTGCATAGGCGATAAGTACCAAAATCGCCTGATGGGGGCCCATTTCATCCCTTGTTGGGTTAAAGTCCAAGAAAATCGGAAGCAATGTCTCCAACTTGACCTTTCTAGTGTTGATGGGGATGTAAAAACACAACAAAAACGAACAGTCATCTTATTCTGCTTGGCTGTTCATAAAGCATAGAATGAAAGCTGCAGTGAAATTTTGAAGGCTCTTAACACTGATGGCTTGTTTCTCATGGCGTTTAGAACTCGTTCTTTTGTCCCATGAAAACTGCTCCCAGAACTGTAGACATAAATGTATTTGGGATAATTAAAGCTGAAATTTAGGATTTTATATAGAAAATGTATGTTGTGTGTACTCATTAGAATCGCCTCGATGAGGCGATTCTAATGAGTATTCACAACATACCTTTATTTAAAAATCAAATGGAAAATGTATCTGTTTTATGCCCCCTGACCTTGTGCTATGATATAAGGATCAACCATGGTTTTTCATGCATTAACATTTGCCGGATCCCGAGGAAGCTGTTTGAACATGAGGCCGCTAGGCCGAATGTTCAAATATCTTCCGAGGGATCCGGCAAATGTTAATGCAATGAAATAACCATGGATGATCGTTGTTCTTGCATAACTTACGAATCCGACAGCAAATTTTGCCGAAAACGCCCAAAAGCTCCATATAAATTCCATATAAACTCTTCAAATGTGACAGGCAAACCAAAATGGCGGCCAGTTCAGAATGTTGTTTACAATGACGTTGTCATGCAGTGACGTCATCATAGAACCCTAAAACGCTACGTTCAGGGCGAAAACGTTACGTCGCTCAACGTAACGTAAACAAAGCAAGGCCCGTCTTGTGATACCGAAAGCTCAAAATCTATGTTCAAACAGCACGCGAATTTCATGATTTGAACATGGTTTTTGCTGTTTGAGCACAGCTTTCGGTCCATTTGACAATGGTTTCAAACAGCCATGCGCATAGGTATTTATGCAAGAATTATTATTATTATTGTGGTTGAACCAATGAAGGTTGACTGTAATGTTTTCTACTGGAATTCTTTTGAAGTGTCTAAATCAGTTTTTAGCTCACCTGGGCAGAAGGCTCCAGGGGAGTTTATAGTGGGTCCTCCATTGTCCGTCCATCCACACTTTTGAGTAGCTATATCCTTGCAGCCTGCAGGCTTATCTCAATCATTTCTCATCTGTAGCATGCCTCTGGTGGGGCATTGATGACATAAGCTTTTTTTTCGAAATCACACGGAAATGCTATGGCAACCACAAGGTCCCATAGACTTACAATGGGAAAATGCTTGTCATCACCGTATTGCCTTTGAGTTTTGATCGGAACTTTCTGAAACTTATATGTAAGGTGACTGGGGATAAAACCTCGGATGTGTTAGAATACCGGCCAAGTCGGCCCATTTATCATAGAGTTACATCCCTTTGATTGCTGAAAATGCTGATTCTTTACCTTGTCATCAACATAGCCCCTTCAGTTTTGATCGGATCTTTCTGAAACTTATATGTAAGGTGGCTGGAGATAAAATCTCAGATGAGTTCGAAAACCGGCCAAGTTGGCCCATTTATCATAGTTACGTCCCTTTGATTGCTGAAAATGCCGATTTTTGACCTTGTCATCACTGTAGCCCATTCAGTTTCGATCAGATCTTTCTGAAACTTATATGTAAAGTGGCTGGGGATAAAACCTCGGATGAGTTCGAAAACCAGCCAAGTCTGCCCATTTATCATAGAGTAACGTCCCTGTGATTGGTGAAAATGCGGATTTATGAACTTATCATCACTGTAGACCTTTCAGGTTTGATTGGATCTTTCTGAAACTTATGTGTAAGGTGACTGCGGATAAAACCTCGGATGAGTTCGAATACCGGCCAAGTCGGCCCATTTATCATAGAGTTACATCCCTTTGATTGCTGAAAATGCTGATTCTTTACCTTGTCATCAATGTAGCCCCTTCAGTTGTGATCAGATCTTTCTGAAACTTATATGTAAGGTGGCTGGGGATAAAATCTCGGAAGGTCGAAAACCGGCTCAGTCGGCCCATTTATCATAGAGTTATGTCCCTTTGATTGCTGAAAATGTCGATTTTTAACCTTGTCATCACCGTAGCCCCTTCAATTTTGATCGGATCTTTCTGAAACTTATATGTAAGATGGCTGGGGATAAAACCTCGGATGAGTTCGAAAATCGGCCAAGTCAGCCAATTTATCATAGAGTAACGTCCCTTTGATTGCTGAAAATGCCAAATTTTGACCTTGTCATCAACGTAGCCCTTTCAGTTTTGATCGGATCTTTCTGAAACTTGTAAGTAAGGTGGCTGGGAATAAAACCTCGGATGAGTTCAAATACCGGCCGAGTCGGCACATTTATCATAGAGTTACATGCCTTTGATTGCTGAAAATGCTGATTTTTGACCTTGTCATCAACGTAGCCCCTTCAGTTTTGATAGATCTTTCTGAAACTTATAATATGTAAGGTGGCTGGAGATAAAAACTCGGATGAGTTTGAAAACTGGCCAAGTCAGCCCATTTATCATAGAGTTACGCCCCTTTGATTGCTGAAAATGTCTATTTTTTACCTTTTCATCACCATAGCCCCTTCAGTTTTGATCGGATCTTTCTGAAACTTATATGTATTGTGGCTGGGGATAAAAACTTGGATGAGTCCGAAAACATGCCAAGTCAGGACATTTTTGACCTTGTCATCAATGAGGCCCTTCATTTTGATCGGATCTTCCTGAAACTTACATACAAATAAGTTGGTGTAAAAAGCTTGGATAATGTCGAAAATTAGCGATGTCGGTGATGGGTTATGTCCACTACTTTGCTGAAAATGCTTAGTTTTGACCTTGTCATCACCGTAGCCCCTTCAGTTTTGATCAGATCGTCTTGAAACTTACAAACAAGTATGTCAGGGATAAAAGCTTGGATGAGTTCGAAAACTGACGAGTTGGCTTATCTATCATAGAATTACATCCCCTTTACTGCTGAAAATGCCTATTTTTGATCTTGTCATCACCATAGCTCCCTTCAGTTTTCATGGGATCGTCTTGAAACTTGTATGTAAGTAAGTAAGGGATAAAACCTCAGCAGAATTAAAATATTGGTGAGGTCAGCCTATATTTCAGAGTTTTGTCCCCCTTAATTACAGAAAATGGCTATTTTTGACAGCTCTTTCAATTTTATTGGCTCTTCTTGAAACTTACATGTTAATAAGTCCGGGATAAAATTGATGAGTTCGTGAACTGATGAGGTCAGCCTATTTATCATAGAGTTACATCTCTTGGATTGCAGAAAATGCCTCTTTTTTATTTTTACTTTAACTCCTTCAGTTTTCATCGGATCTTCTTGAAATTTATATGTTAGTAAGTTAGAGATAAAAGCTCAGACAAGTTTGAAAACTAGCAATGCCAGTCAATTAACCATGGAGTTATGTCCCCAGCTTGGCTGAAAATGCCTATTTTCGACCTTGTCATCACTGCTTTCCCTTCAGTTTTGATCAGATCTTCATGAAACTTACAAACAAGTAAGTCAGGCAGAAAAGCGCGGAGGAGTTTGAAATCTCATGAGGTTTGCCTATTTATCATAGAGTAACATCCCTTTGATTGCAGCAGTTAATTGCTTATTTTTTACCTTGTACACCATAGCCCCTTCAGTTTATATCGGATCTTCTTGAAAGTTACATATAGGCAAGTCAGGAATAAAAGCTTGAATGAGTTTGAAAACCGGTGAGATTAGCTGATTTATCATAGAGTTACAATCTACTTGATTGCAGAAAATGCTTACCATGTAATCACCTTGTCCTCCAATAAATCCTTCAGTAAAGGTTGGCACTTCCTGAAACTTTGAATATGTTTGCTCAGGTAAGCGATACAGGACCATCTTGTTCCTCTTGTTTTAATATCATTACAAGACAAACAGAATCTTACAATGATGCCCATTTCATATAAAATTTATGAAACTCGGAAGATTTCATATGAAATAACCACTCATGTAAGAGTCTATATGTAACATGTTTTATCTTTTAGGCGCTTGAAGAAATAGGTGGGCTGCATGATGCTTCCACGCAGTGCTGAAACCGACCTGCACACGAGTACTGGTAAACCGCTTAGAGGATCTAAGCCTGCCCAAGTAATGCGGTTTGAGTCGGCCCGTCCATGCTTATAAACCTATTGGTTCCATTGGGTGGCAGGGCTTGAGATGTCATTTCATCTCAAAGTCGGGTAAAAGTCCCATAAAATTGGAAGCAACGTCTCCAAAATGACCTTTACAGTGTTGACAGGGACGTTAAACTTCAAATCAGACAAACAAAAAACATGTTTTATCTTGCTATATAATATTTAGCACAGAATGTGTCCGTGTTGGCTGTTTGAAAAACTGT
This sequence comes from Lucinisca nassula, assembly GCA_963580285.1. Taxonomy (NCBI): domain Eukaryota; kingdom Metazoa; phylum Mollusca; class Bivalvia; order Lucinida; family Lucinidae; genus Lucinisca; species Lucinisca nassula. The sequence goes on from OY757010.1 coordinate 178,060,187, forward strand.
ATCCCCTATGGTGCAAACAAGAAAGACAACACTTGCTGAACTGTTTTTTTTTTTTTTGTCGCGCCTGCTATTAGCGTGGCGCGATATAGTCGCCAGGTTTTCCGTCCGTTCGTTCGTCCATCTGTTTGTCAAGGTGTCAACATTTGCGACCACCCTAGCGTTCACCTTAATGGTCAAGTTTATTTCTCAAGAACTGTAAGAGCTTCATTAATGATACTTGGTACAAACTTGTGTCTGAGGATGACAACTTACATGCACGCATCCATATTTGACCGTGACCTACATTTCATGGTTCACTGACTATGTAAAATATTGCGACCACTCTGCATTCACCCTAATAGTCAAGTTTATTTCTCAAGAACTATTAGAGCTTCATTAAGGATACTTCATAAAAGCTTGTGTCTGGGGATGGCAACTTACATGCAAGCATCAATATTTCACCTTGATCTACATTTCATGGTTCACTGACTTTGTAAAATATTGCGACCACCATAGCGTTAACCCTAATGGTCAAGTTAATTTCTCAAGAACTATAAGAGCATCTTTAATGATATTTGGTACAAACTTGAATCTGTGGATGGCAACTTCAATGCAAGCATCCATATTTGACCTTGACCTAAATTTAATGGTTCACTGACTTTGTAAAATATTGCGACCACCCTAGCGTTCACCCTACTGGTCAAGTTAATTTCTCAAGAACCATAAGAGCTTCATTAATGATACTTGGTACACACTTATATCTCGGGAAGGCAACTTAAATGCAAGCATCCATATTTGACCTTGACCTACATTTCATGGTTCACTGACTTTAAAATATTGCGACCACCCTAGCGTTCACCCTACTGGTCAAGTTAATTTCTCAAGAACCACAAGAGCTTCATTAATGATACTTGGTACACACTTATATCTCGGGAAGGCAACTTAAATGCAAGCATCCATATTTGACCTTGACCTACATTTCATGGTTCACTGACTTTAAAATATTGCCACCACCCTAGCGTTCACCCCAATGGTTAAGTTCATTTCTCAAGAATTATTTGAACTTCATTAATGATACTTAGTACAAGCCTTTTATGCAAGCATCTATGTTTGATCTTGGCCTAGATGTCATGGTTCGGTGACTTTGCGCCCCCACAGGCGCGACACAGCCTTCGGCGGAATTCATGTTGAATTATATGCCCTTGTCCAAATTCTATATTGGATGAAAGTATGTGTTTAGTTGAGACTGATCATGATCTTTTTCTACAGTCGTTCTCTCCTTGTTGCTGATTCAAGCTGGGTAGTAAAAGAATGTGCACTGTACTGGTTAACCGCCTATTTATAAGTCAGCTCTGAAAAAGATGGGTCGTAAATTTACCAGCTCGATATGACCTAAACAGTGTTGCCTGGGCCAAACAAAAACTACGGGGCCAAGCTGAAACTCATTCAAATGGAATACGTCTATGAACTTCACATATGGTTGGGATAGATCACTGTGGCTATTTATGTCCCCCCAGCGGTCCACCGGAGGGGAGGGGGACATATTGTTTTTGGTGCGGATCCCGTTTGCGGCGGCGCGGTGTCGGCGTAGCCTGTTTGAAGCACTATATCTCCTGAACCTGTGGATGGATTTTGACCAAACTTGCATAGACACATCACTAGGATAGGGGAAAACAGTCATTAGGTCATGATGACCTTGACCTCATTTTCAAGGTCACAACAACCCCAAAAACAGTCATTTTTGGGCCAAAAATGGCGTCGGCGTAGCCTGTTCGAAGCACTATATCTCATGAACCTATGGATGGATTTTGACCAAACGTGCATAGACACATCACTAGGATGGTGGAAACAGTTGTTAGGTCATTATGACCTTGACCTCGTTTTCAATGTCACAGCGACCCCAAAACAGTCATTTTTGGGCCAAAAATGTATTGTCTGCACTCTATCTCATTAAGGAATTGACTGGTTTTAGTCAAACTAGGTACAATATATCATTACAACAAACCGCATTTGATTAGATTTTGGTGACCTTGGCCTCACTTTCATGTTCACAGCGACCCAAAACCAGTCATTTTTGGGCCAAAAATGGCTTGTCTGCACGCCATCTCATTAACGAATTGATTAGTTTTAATCAAACTTGGTACAATATATCATTACAACAAACAGCAGATTTGATTAGATTTTGGTGACCTTGTCCTTTATTTAAGGTCACAGCACCCTATAAACTGTCAGTTTTTGGCCAAAAATGGCTTGTTTGCAGCTTACATTTTGGTGACTTTAACCTCGTAGTTATTAAAGTCAAATGGGTGTTAAAGATATTTTTATGGTGGGGGACATTGACTTCCTTTGAAAACATTTCTATAGTTTGATTTTAGAATTATCTCCCCTTGTCGAAAATCCGTGTCCGTACCATAAATGAAACCGTATGGAATTGTATCAGGAAAATGATGAGGCATTTCTGGCCAAAACTAGCTGGGCTGGCACTTGGCGCATTGTATGTGGGAAACCCATAAGGCTACCTTGGCAGACAGTGCAGGCCCAGATCAGACGCCGCAAGTCTCATCAGGGCCTGCACTATTTGCTAACAGAATACTCCATCAGAAATAGAATAAAAACGAAACAATAGGTCTGACACCCCTTATATGACAAGTGGACTTATCCAACATATAGCAGTGGAAGAATCCACTAGTATACACTGGGTTAATGCTTGATTTTTATTCCCCAAACTTCTAAGTTGTGGAGCTTATTGGTTTGGGCCTGTCCATCCGTCTCTCCGTCCGCTACAGTTGCATACGGTCAAGAATGGTTAGAGTTAGAATCATGGATCTTTAGATACAGCATTTAGCAGAAAAAAGTAAGTGGCCCCATACTTTCTCGTTTTTTCGGGGTTCTTGCAGAGCTTCTGAGCTATTGTCGACAGGTTGATAACCTTGTGTGCGCAAAACCTTATACAGTTTTATGCCATCCGATTTGACACTTGGCATGCCTACAGTTTTGCCATGGTCTGTACAGTGTGCATGTGGTTTGGCATTATTGTTAGTACAATATTTGTACGTTTTAACATATCCATTTTGAGGCTTAAGTAAACATCGTACAAATGTAAAACACCATGACATATGAACCATAACTCTTGGTTGCCTACTTTTGGAGTTATTGCCCTTTGAACATTGAACATAGCCATTTCTACCATCTCTTTAAGGTATTTTCATGAATTTCTCACAGATGTATAAAGTACCATAAGACAACATGTCGAACACAAAAACCGTAACTCTGCGTAACCAACTTTTGGAATCACGGCGCTTTGAACACGGTAAATACTCAATAGTCATTTTTACCCACTGTACTCGTGTCCGCTCGGTAAGTTGGAAACCGTTTCAGATGTTCTGATGAAACTTCTCACAAATGTAAAGCATCCGGGGACCAGGGTGTCGAACGCAAATACGAAACTCTGGCTAACAAATCCCCGGAGTTATGGCCCTTTGAACATTGAAATCAGGTGTTGTCTTTAATATATTTGTGTCCGCTGTGTAACTTGAAAGCTGTTTGAGATATTGTCTTGAAGATTTATGCAAATATATATATATATATCACCATAATATGATATGCAGAACACACGAACCTTAACTCTGAATTACCTGTTTTTGATTTACCGCCCTTTCAACGTTCTTTTGAGGTTTAACGTCCCCCTCGACCCGATATAGGTGATTTTGGAGACATTGCTTCCAATTTTTTGAGGGACTTTTACCCGACAATGGGATGAAATGACATCTCAAGCCCTGCCACACAATGAAACCAATAGGGTTTATATGCATGGACGATCCGACTCGCACCACTACCCGGACAGGCTTAGACACTCTAAGCGGTTTACCAGTACTCATGTGCGTGCGTGAAAGCACCATGCAGCCGAATTTATGTCTCCAAGCCCCGATGGGCAGGTCCCCCCTTTGAACATTGTAAACAGTGACCCACAGTGATCCTTGTCATATACTTGTGCCCATTTTTATAACTTGAAAACAGTTTCTGAGAGTTTCTTCTGTGTGTGAATTCGGAATTAACGTCGCTTTCAACAATTTTTCAGTCATATCACGACGGTGTCTGGTTGCGACAGGGAGCTCAATGCTCACGTTTATAGTGCTGCCTCACTGAAGTATCATGTCCCAGACACATTACATGATACCACACCCAGTCATATTATCCTGACACTGGATCGACCAGTCCTAGCTCTACCCCGTAAATCTGAGTGCCAAACGAGGAGCAGCTAGTACCATTTTTAACGACTTTGGTATGTCGCGGCCCGGGATCGAACCCGAGACCTCCCGTTCCCCGGAGCAGACACTCTACCAACTGAGCTATCGGGGCCGGTTATAGAGTTTCTTGAAGCCTTGCAAAAATGTAAAGCAACATAAGATGACATGTAGAAGTCAGGCTTATCTAATGTTTGAGTTATTCCTCTTTGAACATTGAAGATAATGGTTTTAATGATATTCTTGTTAGAAAATTGTTTTGAGATATTTCCAGTAAACATCACAAGAATGGGAAGCACCACGAGGGGACCTGCCGAAAACGAGAACTGTAATTCTGATGAACTTACTTTGGAGCCATGCATCACGAAAACACGCCTACATAATTTTTACACCATTGAACCCCACTTTTATATGCTAAAACAGGGGTTAGAGGGGTAAACCATATTTTTCTTATTTCTGTTCTAAAATATAGATTGTGGATACTCGTAAGAACCGCGTCGATGACGCGGTTCTAACGAGTACCCACAATCTATATTTTAAGCAGAAATAAGAAAAGTATCACCATTTTTCATCTTAAAATTTATATTTTTTTTCGGCGATAAAGTTGAATGTATTTGTATATGCATGTTTCCGTAATGTCTCTTTGAACATTGAAAAAAGTCATTTCAGTCATACATTCATGTCAATTTTATTTAGGGAAAGACTAATGCACCTTCACTTTGAATTCATTTTTTGACAGTGTTATGGCACTTGCTTTGCTTGGTGTAAGTGCAGTGGCGGGGCTTGAAGCAGTACTTGTAGGGTTTTTATTTCGACTTTTGACCTTAGCAAGTTAGCCAGTTTTTGTTCTTAGTTATACCACCAATGTATGCTTAAGGGAAAGCGTGTAGGTGGGGGCATAATGTTTAAAACACATTAATTAATAATTAGTCATTCTTGTATTTTACCATTATTTGAAACAGAGTTTATTGCTATATTTCACAAGTAGGTTCATCTTAGTAGGATCTTGTGTCACGAACAATAAAGACAATTCTGGTTCATCCTATAAACAGGTCCATGTGATTAACACCCCTGTAACTCCACTTTAAATCGACAAAACTGGGGTTTACTGGGTAAACGCTATTTTTCCTATGCCTGTTCGTAGACATTAGTTGTCGGTACTCGTTTGCACCGCCTCTATGAGGTGTTTCTAACGAGCACCCACAGTCAGTATTTGGAATATAAATAAGAAAAATCAGAAAAATAGCCATTTTGGAGCTATGGAAGAATGCACTATATCACATGGATCCCAGCAGGCACATGGCGTAATTGTGACGTCACATCAACGTCGGCGCAACGTCATTTTGTATATACAACGTCACATCTACGTCGGTGCAACGTTGCACCGACGTTGATTTGACGCTGCCCTAGCGACGTGTGCCCGCTGGGATGAGTGGAGTGGATTTTTAAATTCTTCACACTTGTCTAAATTGCCTGCACGCTTATTCAAATATACTGGAAATTTTACCACCAAAGATGAAAATTTTCAGATAAAAATTCCGATATTATTTTCATATTTCTGCTCAAAACAGATTGTGGGAATTCGTTAGAACCGCCTCGGCGAGGCGGTTCTAACGTTTACCCATAATCTATGCTTTTGAGCAGAAATCAGAAAAAAAATAATGTATACCATTTACTATATAAACGTTGGGTTTAAGGGATTCAACATTATAAAGGCGTGTTTTCGTGATTGGGTTATGCTGAGAAATCGTGTCCTGGACAAAACTCCTGAACTGTATGGAATATACATCTAAGTCAAGAATATGTCAATGAGTGTCCAGGCCATAGTCACGCACAACTAAAGAAATAAGCACTTTGATGTTGGACTTGGAATAACTCCCCAGCTTTGTAGGGTACCAGGCGGGGGTATCCATGTCCCACGGACACTTTTCTAGTTTAACCTGTTTCTGTAGATATAACGAATACAGTATGGTTTTGGTTTTACGGCCCTTTCAAGATTATTTCACTCATTTGGAGCCGATCGTTAATCAGAGGTGGGCGAAAAAAGGGGGTACCCGGAGAAAAACCACCTGACATCGCGTTGCAGTACTTGGCGTCTCACATATGGCCCGAACGAGCATCGAACCACAGCGGTGAGAGACCTAATGGTCAAGAGTCAGCGCTCTTAACCACTAGGCCACGGAAGCCCGTTGAATACAGTATGGCCCCTTCACAAAAACAATTTTTGGGCTCACGCCCATCGGAGCTTGGAGAAATAGATCGGGTTTCAGCTCTGCGTGGAAGCATCATGGAGTCCGGTGTGAGGGAGGATAATTAAAACAAAACAACGCATATCTGAATTATTCATGAAGCAGTAGAACAGTTTTTAATATCAGCAAAATATATGTGAAATAACAACAAAATAAATTACTATGACGAATAACTGTACATCTACATGTAATATCACTAATCTTTGAAACAATAACAGCGTTTTCAAGCTATGGCACTGTGGATTAGTAGTCGTTATCATGTACATAGTACTAACATATCGAACTAAAGTTCACCACGTTAACAAGTTCATGCAATAGTCCCCAACCGGGGCCCACTGCAACCCCACTTTATATGTATTGATGTCCAGCTCGAGAAAACCTATCTTTGGGGCTTGCGTCCAGGCAAGACACTTACTAACCTGTTCAACTACACAAAGTCTTGAGAGTTAAGGGGAATGTGATTTTGTTTGTTTTGAGGTTTAACGTCCCCGTCAACACTGTAAAAGTCATTTTGGAGACGTTGCTTCCAATTTTGTGGGACTTTTACCCGGCATTGAGATGAAATGACATCTCAAGCCCTGCCGCCCAATGAAACCAATAGGGTTTATAAGCATGGACGGGCCGAAAGGGGGATGTGAACACCTTCAGATGAGGCAACCCCTGCAAAAGTATTTTTGTCTCCCATATCAATAGGGATCAACTCTTACAGAAAAGAATTTGCTCCTGAGGAGCAGATTCTTTTCTTTAAGAATAGACACTGAGCCTATAGAAAAGCGAACCGGAAGTCCCGAAAGTTGTCCCCCTTTGACAAATGGCGGCAAATTGTGCTAGGTGTTCCCATTCCCTTTAAGATATTGAAAGAAGGGGTATTCATAGCAACCGAAAATAATGGTGTTTTGTGATAATTGAAGGCTGTTTTTTGTCAATTTTCCATTAAAAAACTCACAAAATACCCACCTTATCATTGTACATGTACTGTCAAGTCAAGGCAGCGAACACAAAATTGCTGATCAAGTTTGCGCAAATGCACAGACTGATCTCATCTCTGCTGTTCGCAAACTGCAAGAACAAGTTTTCTTATGAAGTGCATGTACCTCGCATTTTGGCACTAAATCATATATTGTGGGTAGTCGTCAGAACCGCCTCATTGAAGGGGTGATGTCAAGATGAGCACCTACAATCTCTGCAAGGAAAATATTTCATGAGGAAAATGACAGTTTAAGCGGCTTTATCTTACACGGGTACGGCCCCCGTCCATTGGGGCTTGACGAAATAAATGGGCTGCATGATGCTTCCACACAGAGCTGAAACCCAACGCACACGATTACTGGTAAATCGCCTAGAGGATCTAAGCCTGCCCAGGTGAAGCGGTGCGAGTCGGACCGTCCGTGCTTATAAACCCTGTTGGTTTCATTTGGCGACAGGGCTTGAGATGTAATTTCATCTCAATGTCGGGTAAAAGTCCCACAAAATTGGAAGCAACGTCTCCAAAATGACCTATACAGTGTTGACGGGGGACGGGGGACGTTAAACCCCAAATCAAACAAACAAACAAATCTTACACGGGTATACTTTTCTAATGACCCTATTTGTTGGTTGCATGATACTTTAGTAATATCACTCTGCATTTTTCAGGAACGTTTTTTCCAGACTTAAAATTTGTATCCTTACAATCATAGTGGAGTCGCAGTCAGGGATAAAATAAAGTATTTGAGTTTGCTGCTTTTATTTGCTATCGAAAACATTGAATTGTGTGAACTCCGTTCTTGGGCGGTTCGGTTCTAACGAGAGCCGGAATTTATGTATGTGTGTTTGATTTGAGGTTTAACGTCCCCGTCAACACTGTATAGGTCATTTTGGAGACGTTGCTTCCGTGGTTGTGGGACTTTTACCCGACATTGAGCTGAAATGACATCTCAAGCCCTGTCGCCCAATGAAACCAATAGGGTTTATAAGCATGGACTCGCACCGCTTTGCCTGGACAGGCTTAGATCCTCCAAGCGTTTTACCAGTACTCGTGTGCTGGTCGGTATCAGCTCTGCGTGGAAGCATCATGCAGCCCATCTATTTTTTCATGCCCGATGTGCGGGAGCCAAGGCATTTATGTATGACACACAAATGAAAATAATCAGATAAATGTCACTTTTTGAACCACTAAAATGCACTATATCACATGGATGTGTGTTTCAAATGGTATGCTTTTTTGTTAGTTATTATTTCAACAACTAAATGGGCTTGTATATCAAAATTTAAGGAAAAGTCGTCATGTTTATTATTTCGAGTAATTCAAATTTGAGAATGAGTTCACGAAAAGACATTTTCAAAAAAAAAAAAAAAAACATCTGGGGCCAGTTGTTCAAAACTAACGACATCGTTAGTTAACACATCGTTAAAACTTTGATCTTTTAATATGGCAAATATACCTATAGTTTTGCTGAGAAAATGTGAGTAGCTTTTGCATATGCAAAAGCTGCTCACATTTTTTTAGCAAAAATACCAAATTTTTTGGATATTGTACTTGCTAGAAGAGTTAACAATTTTACCACTAACAAGCTCGTTAAGCTAACGATGCTTTGAACAACTGGACCCTCACAATGACCGTACATATCTTATTTACCATATATATTCGGACAGACAGACCTGTACAAACAGTGCAGACCCAGATGAGACGCCGCAGAACGCGGCGTCTCATCAGAGTCTACACTGTTTGCCACTCATCTTGCTATTCTTAGACATCAGATCGAGTTGAAAAATTATACTTGTTCGAATTTTAGAATAGGTATGGTAAGGAGTTGAGGTGTCCGAATTTTTAGGGCAAATATGGTACTTTTTAAAGATGACTTTCTATAAAGGTGACCTTACTTGTATTTATCAAACTCTAATGTAGGAAAACATTACACACATTCTTCTCTGATACGTCCATGATTAGGTAAAAATACAAAGAAAATTAAGTGATTATGAATTAAGTAAATGCATCATGAACAAACAGGCCTATATTATTTTGACCCCCTTAAACCATGGTTTCATATAGCAAAACTGGGTTTACAGGGGTATACATTATTTTTCTTATTTCTGCTCATAAACATAGATTGTGGGAACTCGTTAGCACCGCGTCGCTGAGGCAGTTCTAACGAGTACCAACAATCTATGTTTTGAGCAGAAATATTGAAAATATCAGATTTTTTTTTTATCTGAAATGTTTTTTGGTGGTAAAATTTTCAATATATTTGATTAGGTCTGTTTTTGTAATGGTACAAATGTAATTTATGGGCTGCACCCAGAGGGTCTTCTAGCACGTGTACTCAGTAATGTCATTCAGATTGCAAATTTTAATGAATAAATCATATCGGGTAAATGGATTGGATGACAGTGAGAAATGGGTGTGGCTAGACTGCTTTATTCAGCAGGAAAAGGGTTAATTTAAAGCGTTTTTGTTTTGTTTTTTGTTTGTTTGTTTTGAGGTTTAACGTCCCCGTCAACACTATAAAGGTCATTTTGGAGACGTTGCTTCCAATTTTGTGGATTTTTACCCGACATTGAGTTTTTGTTTTTCTTTGATGATACTTCTAAATTTTTACGGCATGATGCAACATTCGTTCAAGCCCTTCATTCATTCAATAAATTTCAAAAATATATATACATATTTACCCGTTTGTAACATCAAAAATTCAGCCAAAGATCAATTTCTATCAAAGACATTGGGCTCCGTCGATTTTAGTCGTATCGATAACTTGATTTTTGCATGTACATTTGCCCTTGTTTGCGCCTATTTCAATTCGTAACCACCGGTTTTATTTCAGTGATAATACAATAAAGTTCCTATATTAAGGCCACCTTTGGGACTGTTCAAAAGTGATCTTTAAGACCACTTTTGAACAGTCTCAGAGATTGTCTCTTATAAGGAGACACTGGGTGTGGAAAACACAAAGTCGAATAGCTGAAACCTTCTCATCACGAAAACACGCCTATATAATTTTGACCCCCTTGAACCCACTTTTATATAGTAAAACTCGGGTTCCCGGGGGTATACCTTATTTTTCTTATTTCTGCTCTAAAATATACATTGTGGGTACTCGTTAGAACCGCCTCGATGAGGCGGTTCTAACGAGTGCCCTCAATCTATATTTTGAGCAGAAATAAGAAAAATATCACAATTTTTCATCATAAAATTTTCATTTTGTCGGCGATAAAGGTGGCAATGTATTTGTATAGGTGTGTTTTCGTAATGCAATAAGCCTTAAAAAGTACATTCAGTCTTAATTTTAGGTGGTCTTATTTTACTGTATTTCTGTTTCGTTCGTGTTGAAAAGAGATACTCCTGGTTAACATTTGTCTGTCCAGAATCGCCAATGAAACAAACACGTTTTTTATCATGCCAACAAGTCTGTGTAACGAACACTTTTGAATCCCCGCTTTTTATACAGAAAAGTGTGGTGTATACGTACAGTCGAGTTTCGATGGCTTGAACCCCTTTGGGACCATGAAAAGTTGTTCGAAACAGCGGTAGCTCGAGCCCCGGAGGGTGACTAGGAGGCATAATGGAGATAATTGTGAGATATCTTTTCAGTGTTCTATATTATAGGTGTATGCTGTGTGTACTCATTAGAATCGCCTCGACTCATCGAAGCGATTCTAATGAGAACACACAGCATACATTTACCAGATAAAAGAAGAACATCTCCCTACATTATCCCTATATCGTATTTGGAGGAATTCCCTGCGGACTCAAGAACGGGTTCGACCCATCCATGGTAAACGAGCCATCGGGGTTCGAGCCATCGAAGTTACACTGCATTTATGTGTACTTTTTTTATTTTTCTACGCCAAAACAAAGATTGTGGGTACTCGTTAGGACCGCCTTTATGAGGCGGTTAATGTCAAACGAGTACCCCCAATCTATGTTTGGAGTATAACGAAGGAAAATGTCACACGTTTTCAGACAATCTTTATTTTCAACCATAAATGTGCCCCCACCCCGTTCAGCGGGGCTTAGATAAACAGATTGGGCTGCAAGGTGCTTCAACGACCGCACCTGAGTACTAGTAAACCGCTTAATAGGCCTAAGCCTACTCAGGCAAAAGTGGCGCGAGTCTGACCGTCCATACATAAAACCCTGGTTTCATTGGACGCAGGGCTTGAGAAGTCATTTCATTTTATTGTCGGAATAAAGGCACACAAAATTGGAAGCAACGTGCCCAAACTGACTAAAGTAGTGTTGACGTGGATGTTAAACTTCAGTTCAAACAAACAAACTAAAATCAACCAAAAAGAACAGCAGTTGCTGCGATGGGTATGTTTTCTCATTAATATCATCACGAAAACACGCCTATATATTTGACCCCCTTGAAGTGAGCATTGAGCTCCCTGTCGCAACCAGACACCGTATGATATGACTGAAAAATTGTTAACACACACACATTGACCCCCTTGAACATGTTGAACCACACTTTTATATAGTAAAACTGGGGTTTACATGGGTAAACCTTATTTTTCTTATTTCTGCTCTGAAATATAGATTGTGGGTATTCGTTAAAACCGCCTGGATAATGCGCTTCTAACGAGTACTCACAATCTATATTTTGAGCAGAAATAAGAAAATTATCACAAATGTTTAATTTTAAAATTTTCTTTCTTTTCGGCGGTAAGGTTTACAATGTATTTGTATAGGCGTGTTTTCGTAATGTCATTAGCATAGGGACCCTTAGCATTTTCCGATTTATATTCTTCAAATGCAAGCTAAGTGCAGGCAACCAACAGGATTAGACGCATTACTACTTGGAGCTTCTTCAATGTCTCTACATGTTTGTGAGCAGAAAAGGCTCTGGTGAGGCTGCGCGAATGCGCATGCTCGCCTGAACATTCTCTGGTCGCTAATACGCTAAGTACCCTTTTCCCATGGACGGGCTTAAACAAAGTTTGACAACTGTTGACATGCCCACGGAAATGCTAAAGGATATATAGGGAACATGGCGTCAAATGGAATATTCTTATAACTCAGGGAATCCTCAACAGGAGTCGCAGTTTCCCATTTGTCCAGAAGTACCGGGTTCGAAGGTCCCAGGTTTTACCAGCTGCGGCCAGTCCTACGAAATAACGCATCTGATTGAATATGTACCGTGCCATTCATGGTTATCCGAACAATGGAAACGTAGACCTCTGTCCGTGCGTATGTAAAAACTGATATGAGTCTAGGGAACATTTGTGGATACACTGAATTTTCGTGCGAGCTGGGGGGGCTCTGATCAGACTGTGGATCATGCGCAGGCCCCAGTGGCACAGCAAGGAAAATACAAGAACAAAAATCATTTTTCTACTCTTTAGGCAACGATTTTGCTCCCGAGAAGTGGGTTAGGGGTTGGGGGTGGGGTCCATATTTTTTCCTTTAAGATCAACCCCATCCATTAAGAGCAGCTCCTAATATGTACTGGAAAATTGCATTTTTACATTACGCACATGCGTAATGTGTGTTATTACTATACAGCGATGCAGGCTTATATAAGTTTGTGCTTGTCACCAATGTTAAAATGTTTCTTACTGTATAGATTTTGAATCTGTCCACTTTTTCGTCATATTGATTTATATACATGTTATTGTAACAAGACCCACTATGGAACATAACAGTTTTGTTGCATATGGTGCACATCTGGTGTAAATGGTGCGTACCTGGTGTGCACAACTTAGTGCATGTATTATTTAACATAATGAGTGGTGCATTTCCAGTGCTTAGCATCACATGGGTGTATTAGCCAGTGCTTAGCATCACATGGGTGTATTAGCCTGATATTCTACCATATGCATATCAAGAGGCATGCCAACTTATTCGGTTACGTGAAATTTATGATCGATTTCATAGGTGCTACAATGTATGAGTTAAAATGTAATTTAAACAAAATTTAAAATGTGCGAATTCATTAATACTATGGGTGAATGGATTCAAATGTTTAAATAGTGATCATACAAAAAAACATGAAGTTCTTGATGACATGTATGATTGTTAAACATGCGTATTGATATGTCAAAATATCAAATTCTATTTAAGACACTTTGAAAATACGATTTAAAAGAATAAGAATAAAAAGCCTTTGATGCCCTTGACATAGAAGTTGTGAAATTTAGTTCGTCAAAAAAAAAAAAAAAAACAAAGACGAAGCAGTCAGAGGCTTCAGGAATCCTAAAACACATTCTACAAAAGGCAGAAATTTGTCTTCTAAGCAAATATCTGTCGGACAGGTCTCTTTCTTGCCCCGTTGTCGCAGTGATCCGTACAAGCTACCATATTTAAACCTTTTTGAACTAAATGGAATCTTCCTCTTTATATACAGCAGAAGTCCATTTCTAAATTTATGGGTGACAGGTTGTGTGTGGTATCTTCAAAATGAATTTGGAAAATGGCTGAACTTGCTGCAAATAGTGTAGGCCCTGATGAGACGCCGCATTCTGCGGCCTCTCATCTGGGCCTGGACTGTTTGCCAAGGCACCCCTTTTGGGGTTTCCGGTACAAAATGGGATAACGTATGTATTCGGACAAGCAGGCCGGAGCAAACAGTTTAGACCATTCATCTACCTATGCCAAGACAAAAAAATATTTTGTACTTGTTCATTTTAGAACAAGAATGGGAACGAGTTGAGGTGTCCGAATTCTTTTGGCAAATACGGTATTTCATTCAAAATATTGAAATTTCAAACCTGTAGACATCACGAAAACACGCCCATATCATTCTGACCCCTTTAAAACCCAATGTTGATAGAAAAATTTGGGTTTATGGGGTTATACATTATTTTTCTTATTTTTTGAGCAGAAATATGAAAAATATCGTAATTTATTATCTGAAAATTTTCATTTTTGGCGGTATAATTTGCAATATATTTGAATTGGCGTGCTTTCGTAATGGTCCACTGCATTTGCTTGTAACTAAACCCCAGTTGACAACAATGGACTTGTTAGTTTTAAAGGTAGATGACTCCGTGTGTAAGGTTAAGATGCTGAAATCGTAACAAAAAAAAAAAAAAAAAAAAACGGTTCATATCAGATCACAGGAAAATCCTCAATATGTAAGAAACATGCATGCATTTATATAATAAATATCGACCCTATTTATAGAGGGTAACACATTTAGTTTAGGGGCTTGAAGAAATATATGGGCTGCATGATGCTTCCACGCAGAGCTGAATCCGGCCCGCACACTAGTACTGGTAAACCGCATAGAGGATCTAAGCCTGTCCAGGAACCGCGGTGCGAGGCGGACCGTCCATGCTAATAAACCCTATTGGTTTCACTGGGCGACAGGGCTTGAGATGTCATTTCATCTCAATGTCGGGTAAAAGTCCCACAAAATTGGAAGCAACGTCTCCAAAATGACCTTTACAGTGTTGACGGGGACGTTAAACCTCAAATCAAACAAAAACACATTTAGTACTAGTACTAATCTTCCATGTGGCCCTCTTTTCCTGGGTAGGAACCAGTACCAAGCAATGTGGATAAAGTTGCTTGCTCAAGGAAAAACACTTGGCGCTTGCGGGGATCGAACCGGCTACCTCTCGATCTCAAATCCGATGCTTTACCACTGCACCACAGCGCTCCACAACGATGGTGCACAACAGTGCTTTTTTCATGTACTGAACTCTAAGAAACTTGCAAATCCATTACGAAAACACGCCTATATAATTTTGACCCCATTGAACCCCACTTTTATATAGTAAAACTGAGGTTTACAGGGGTTCTAACGAGTACCCACAATCTATATTTTAGAGCAGAAATAAGAAAAATAATTATTTTTCAGAACAATGAAAACTCCATCATGAAAACACGCCTATATAATTTTGACCCCCTTGAATCCCACTTTTATATGGAAAAATTGGGGTTTACAGGGGTAAACCTTATTTTTCTTATTTCTGCTCTAAAATATAGGTTGTGGTTACTCCTTAAATATCACAGTTTTTTTTCATCTTAAAATTTCTCTCTTTTTTGGCGGTAAAGTTTACAATGCATTTGTATAGGCGTGTTTTCGTAATGTCATTATAGTACATGGGTATATTTTCGTAAAGACAAGTACTTGTGTACATTGCATTAGACCACCGATAATTCAAACCCTTTCAATTCAAACTACTCAATAATTCAAAGTGAACCAGAAGTCAGTAATATCAAAAGAAATTCCACTATTGACAATTCAAAAGTCTCGACGTTTCAAACAGAATCTCTAGTCGCTTGGAAGAGGTTCTATTTTTGCACCATGTTAACAAGTCTGTAATGAGCACCCCTCTAAACCCCACTTTATATAAAGAAAACTGGGGTTTACACGGGTATATGTTACTTTTATCATTTTTGTTCCAAGGCATAGGTTGTGGGTACTCGTTAGAACCGCCTCATTGAGGCGGTTCTAACGAGCACCTACAACCTATGTTTTAAGTATTTATAAGAATGATACTACAATTTGTTCTATCAGAAAATTAACCATTATGGAGATAGGAAAGAATGCACTGTGTCAAACGGATGCGTTATCGCAATGGCCTCACGGATAACATTATTGTTATGCCCCCGCCCATAGAGGCATGAAGAAATATATGGGCTGCAAGAGCTTAATCCGGCCCGCACACTAGTACTGGTAACCCGCTTAGAGGATCTAAGCCTGTCCAGGAACCGCGGTGCGAGGCAGACCGTCCATGCTAATAAACCCTATTGGTTTCATTGGGCGACAGGGCTTGAGGTGTCATTTCAGCTCAATGTCGGGTTATAGTCCCACAAAATTGGAAGCAATGTCTCCAAAATGACCTTTACAGTGTTGACGGGGACGTTAAACCTCAAATCAAACAAACAAAACATTATTGTTTATTCCAGTTCTGTGGAGTTTTCCTGGCTTCCAAAGGATATCCCTTACTCGAACATATTTGTTGTCGTGATTTTGTCCCTTGATGGGTATGCCTGTAGATGGAGAACTCTGTGCTGGTTTTGTTTGTTTGTTTGTATTGGAGTTTAACGGCTCAGTCAACACTTTTTAGGTCATTTTTGAGCCGGCCAATTTACCTATGCACGTTTTTTCCTGGACAGGCTTATACGTAAGCGGTTAACCAGTACAGTGCACATTCTTTCGCCAGAAACTAACTCTGTGCTGATACATGCTGATTTAATCCTAAATCAACAAATGCCATTTTGGGTCATGTGTTTTTATCAACCGCTGAACCAAAGTTACTGAATGGTTGAGATGTTCTTCGCGGCTGTCCACGTGATTGTCACAGAGCAATAAAGTTAAACCTTGCCCAGATAAGGTGTGTACCAAGTCCAGGTAATAGTTATTTATAGACGGGTTAATTACGTTGCTGTGGCACAAGAGTTTTGTGTAAAAAGGGTGTCTCGGCATCATGAAAACACGCCTATATAATTTTGACCCTCTTTTATTAGGTAAAGCTGGGGTTTACAGGGGTGAACCTTATTTTTCGTATTTCTGCTCTAAAATATAGACTGTTGGTACTCAATAGAAATTTACAATGTATTTGTATAGGCTTGTTAAACCTGTACTGGACTCATGTCCTTGGTGAGGCAAACAATGTTGACCCAGATCAGACGCCGCAGAAAACGGCGTTCAGACGCCGCAGAAAACGGCGTCTAATCCGGGGTGTTTGCGAAAAGAAGAGGACTTGAAAGGTTAAACGAAATAGTTCAGGACCAATATTCCGGCGAGACATTCTCAATACGATGCAGAGATATTGCATTATGCTGTGTTAACTTGATTGTAGTGCATCGTTTCAAAAATGTGGACAAATCAGCACAAAAATGACAAAGCCCATTATACGAAATAACATCTTTCACCAGTTTGCACTCTGTATGCGTGTTCATTGTTGTTGAAAGGACATCTTTTCATGACTTTTTTAACCCATATATGAACATAGAATCATCCACTTCTTTGTTCAAACACGTCCATTTCCAATTTCCCGGTAGTAAAGACATATATTTAAAACTGAACATAAAATTGAGAGTTATTTCTCTTTGTTGCCAAGAGATTTAAGTATATACTTTTGTAGATTTCGTTGCATGAATCATAGACTTCCAATTAAGTATGGAAGATTCTTCAGGGTTGAAAGGTCCAAAACCTGTAGATTATGCAACTCTGGTGATTTGGGTGATGAATATCACTACTTGCTTAAATGTTCGCATTTCAAGCGGGAACGTTTGAAATGTGTTCCTTTGCAATATAGAAAAAAGCCCAATGTTATGAAATTTAAAGAACTTATGAATGTTGATGACGTTAGCATCATAACTAAGGTTGCTTTGTTTTGTAAAACGATTGTTGTCCATTTTGATAAGCTTTATAGGTAAGATAACACACTTCAGCTCTGGCGCTAGTGAGTCGCTGTGCATGGATTCTCTCTTGTTCCTCTAGTCTGTTTAAAAACTATTTGGTCCTTGTCCTGCTGAATAAATTTATTAACCCACACCCATTTCTGACTATAAGTGAACAAAATTGCTATATATTTTCACAAACTGCACTGCAGACGGTTTGGGTCCTGGTCGGATGGCTTCTTCAGAAGCCATCTGATCTGGACCTACACTGTCTGTAAAGGTAGTGGTTGTCATGTTAAGCGGGATAGGGGTTGAAGCTGCAAAATCGGGCTTTCGGGCGTGGCAAATCGTGGTAGGTGTGGGGCCTGTAGCAGAGGCTGTGGAGTGACGCTGTCGATGCTCGCAGTGGCATCTGGGTTGGGGGGGGGGGGGGGGCTCGGTAGGGTTGTGCTAAGTTGTCTTTGACTGTGGGGAGATGCGGTGCCGGTGGGATACTGAGGTTGGTATGCATTAAGTCTAGTCATATTGTATTAAATCTAGTCATGCATTTTATAGAAATGTTGTAATGTATGTTAAGTTCTGTAGTGAGTTGATTGATAGTATTACGTGCCATTGCAGTTTTTTTGTATATTCTCTAGGTCCTGTAGCGATCTAATAGGTCCGCACTATGTGCGTTGTTGAGTGTAGGGGAGAGGTACTATAGTTAAGATCTGATTGTCACATTTGACATGCTCATTTTTTTGTTTTATGATATTTCTTGTATTCCTTCACATACCCCTCTCCTGGGGTCACGAATATTAATAAATCTTCAAATCTTCAAATCTTCACGTCTGATTTGAGGCTGACCTGTTTGCCTATTTCCCTTGAATTGGATGCCAAATTTATGTACATTTGTATAAAGGCGAAACTATTGAGGAAAACAAACCTAGTCTGCAAATACTGACTCATTTAAAAAAGTCTATATATATTAACATTTGACACCTGTAAATAAATTATTAATGATAATTGTTATTAAATATTAAAAATACATGATTTCATAAATACTTGTATTGCTTGACAACAAAGTTCATCACGCTAACAAGTCCCTTGTATGTACGGTATTTAGAAAATAAGGCTACAGGCTATTTTCCTAATTTTTGCTCAAAAACAAAGGTTATGTGTACTCGTTATTACCGCCTCTCTGAGACAGTTCTAACGAGCACCCGCAATCTTTGTTTGAAGAAAACAAAGATTTAACCGCTTCTCTATGTCGGTTCCAAAGAGCACTCACAACATTTGTCTGAAGCAGACCGTTATATAGCAACAGATAAGGTTAAGTATTTTTATGCCCCCGGAATCCAAGATTCGGAGGCGGGCGGGCGGGCGTGGGGGGGGGGGCAAATAGTTTTTGGTCTGTCTGTCAGTCTGTCCGCTGTTTGTCTGTCCGCAAAAACCATAACATTGGGCATAACTTTTGAATGGTAACTGATAGGGCTTTCATATTTCACATGTGCATTTCTAATCACAAGACTTTTCCAACGGTACCATAATTTTTGACCTTGTGACCTGGACCTTGACGTTTGACCTACTTTTCAAAAACTTTAACATTGGCTAAAACTTTCGATTGGTAAGTGAAAGAGCGTTCATATTTCATATGTGCATTCCTTGTCAACTGACCCTTCGGTACCACAAGTTTTGAATTTGTGACCGTGACCTTGACGTCTGACCTATTTTTCAAAATCTTTAACATTGTTCATAACTTTCGATTGGTAAGTGAAAGGACTTTCATATTTCACATGTGCATTCCTTGTCACCAGACCTTTCCAGTAGTACCATAATTTTTGACCTCTTGACGTTTGACCTACTTATAAAAACTAACATTGGCCATAACTTTCGATTGGAAAGTGATATGGCTTTTATATTTCACATGTGCATTCTATGTCGCAAGACCTTTACAACGGTACCTTAATTTTTGACCTTGTGACATTGACCTTGACGTTTGACCTACTTTTCAAAAACTTTAACATTGGCCATAACTATCGATTGGTAAGTTACATGTGCATTCCTTGTCACAAGACCTATTCAGTGGTACCATAATTCTTGACCTTTGAGCTACTTTTAAAAAACTTTAACATTGGCTATAACTTTTGATTGGTAAGTGAAAAGGCGTTCATATTTCAAATGTGCATTCCTTGTTACCAGACCTTTCCAGTGGTACCATAATTTATGGCCGTGTCCTTGACCTTGACGTGTGACCTACTTTTTAAAAACGTTAACATTGGCCATAGCTTTCGATTGGTAAATGATAGGGATTTCATATTTCTCATGTGCATTCTATGTCGCAAGACCTTTTCAACGGTACCATAAGTTTTGATCTTGACGTTTGACTTACATTTCAAAAACTTAACATTGGCCATAACTTTTGACTGGTAAGTGATATAGCGTTCATATTTCACTTTTGCATTCCATGTCACAAGACCTTTCCAGTGGTAGCATAATTTTGGACTTTGACCATGATGTTTGACCTATTTTCTAAAAACTTTAACATTGGCCATAACTTTCGATTGGTAAGTGATATGGCTTTCATATTCCACATGTGCATTCTATGTCACAAGACCTTTCCTACGGTACCATAATTTATGTCCTTGTGACATTGACCATGACGTTTGACTTACTTTTCAAAAACTAAGAAAAGAGTTTTCATATTTCACATGTGCATTCCTTGTTACCAGACCTTTCCAGTGGTACCATAATTTTGACCCGTGACCTTGACCTTGACGTTTGACCAACTTTTTAAAATCTTTAACATTGGCCATAACTTTCGATTGGTAATTGATAGGGCTTTATTATTTCACATGTATATTTCATGTCGCAAGACCTTTCCAACGGTATCATAATTTGTGACCTTGTGACCTTGACCTTGACGTTTGACCTCCTTTTAAAAACCTTAACATTGGCCATAACTTTTGATTGGTTAGTGATATGGCGTTCATATTTCACTTATGCATTCCATGTCACGACACTTTTCCAGTGGTACCATAATTTTTTACCTTTACCTTGATGTTGACCTACTTTTTAAAAACTTTAACATTGGCCATGACTTTCGATTCGTAAGTGATTGGGCTTTCACATTTCACATGAGCATTCCTTGTCACAAACCTTTTCAGTGGTACCATAATATATGGCCTTGACGTTTGACCTACTTTTCTACGACTTGAACACTGGTCATACCTTTTGATTGGTTAGTGTTAAGGCTTTCATATTTGACATGCGCTGTCCGGGGGCATCAGTGTTTCACAAACACGTCTTGTTTTTTTATACTTTTAGGCTAGTTTTTGTCATTAGCCATAAAAACGTATGGTGTGGGTATTCATTAGAACAATCTCTGTTGAGTATCCACACATAGGTTAATATGGAGGAATAGGGAAAACTACTTTTCATTTATTAAAAAAATACGCACCTTATCCGTTGCTATCAGACATGAAAATGATGGCACATTTTCTGTAAAATGCCAATTTTTCAATAAAAAAAAGAAATTATGCATTATGCATGTATCACATTGGTGGTATACCCTTAGTGCGATATCTGATTCTTTTTATTGGACGGCATCAACTTCCGGGACTGTGGTTTATGGCAACCTGAATATGGCTGTGTCTGGAAGGCAACATCAGTTCTTCATAATTCCATATTATTATTCAAGTGGTTGTGAGGTACAGAGTTGCGACCCGTTGAGTGAAGATGCAAGTTCGAATGGGAATTCGCCGAATTCGAATGTGACAGATCGGTATAAAGTGTACTCGGGACGACGTCATCTTCGTATTCACTAATCCCACGGCATACTTTACAATTTAGCAGACGACGGAACGCCATCTTGTAATGGCGGTTAAAATTGTAATACAGAAACGGATTCAACATCGAGTTAATATAGCCCAACCAAAGAGCTATCGCCCATGGAATATATGGAATTTTATAACCTATAAATGGATCTATAATGTTCAATAAGAAGAACGGAAACCAGCACATGAAAAAACAACCCATAATTATCCCGACAGTCTTTGCTGCCTTCGTCTCGTGTTTCAACTTCCCTTTCCTGTGATGTTTGTGCGCGCCAAGTTCTAAACTTCGAATCTGATGAGCCTGCTTTCGTGCTGTGGAAAATATCTTGACGTTGCATATGCTGATAAAAACTGTCGGAATGTAGAAAGCGATCAGAGAACAGATTACCGAGTATACGCGGTTGACGATGAAAGCACAGTGTGTGGGATCGGTTGACGGGAATGCACATTCGACGAGGTCTTTAATGCCTTCTGTATTCCAACCATTCAGAATAGGCACAAATGATATAAATATAGGCACAATCCAACAGAATGATAACATTAGGACGACTTTTCTGTTAGTCAGTCTCTCGTGAATAAATGGCCTACAAATGGCTAAATAACGATCCACAGCTAGACAGGAAAGATTGAATATCGACGTCGTTGTAAACATGACATCAAAACTTGTCGTCACTAAACACCAGTTTTTTCCCAGCAACCATACTTTATTATTGAACTGCTGGTATATCCCAAAAGGCATCACAAGAATCGCCACCATAAAATCCGCAACGGCAAGAGATACAACGAATGCATTTGTTATTGTCCGCAATCGTTTATGGGTTAAAACGGCAATAATTACCAAGAGATTACCCGCCACTGTCAGGCATGGAAATATAAATAGTATCCCTGATATTGCATAACGTACCGCAGGTTCGTACTTTGGAGGCGGGGCTGCAAACCCTTCCAAAACAACATCACAGTAATCTTGAGTTGTTGATGAGTCATTAGTTGCATTGTATGATGACTGGTTGAACCCAGGGGTGACGCTGATATCACTATAAACAAGACTTATGGCCTTGTCAGCAGATTCGTTATAGGTAACCATTGCCTTTTCACAACCATAAACACGTCTTGTAAAGTAAAGACGGGGATATCCTGGCTCGAAGTATTATTATTAAACAAGACTTATGGCCTTGTCAGCAGATTCGTTATAGGTAACCATTGCCTTTTCACAACCATAAACACGTCTTGTAAAGTAAAGACGGGGATATCCTGGCTCGAAGTATTATTATTCCAGAAAACACATAAAACAATCTGTGACGCTAAATCTCCTAAACAAACAAGAATTAATCACTTCGTGGCTTAAAATAAACGAGAATCTGATTTTTACAGAAGGAAAAATATCTTATACCAAGACTGGCAATAATTCCTTAATTTGCCAAGTATCCTTTCGAGATTTGTCACAACCTACGAGTGAATTCAATTTACCGCTCATAACAAACCACTCCACGGTCCTGTCTGATATTTCCTTTAAGCACATACTTAGACGAATCTCATTTCTTTCTGAGAGGACTTTAGTCCAATTTCTTCATCCGACAGCTATAACTTGTTGCCATCAATTCCATCCGATTATTACTTTTTGACGATCTTAGCGGCTGACGTGAATGGCCGATTTATTATTCATCAAATTCGTAAGCTTCAGGAATTCTGTTATATTTGGTTCATTGTGACCGGCTCTGGAAAAGAAAGAAAAGTTATTACAGCAATGTTTCAACAGAACAGCAGCATTATTCTTAGTTGCCTATTATGTATTTACGTAGCAATTATGTCTTTGTAACCGGCGTTTTCCCAGCAGTAATGATGGATTTTTCACTCATACCTTAATTACTTTTTTCTGCTGTGGCATTGAACTGAAAAACGTTCAGGAAATTCCACCGAGAACTTTGTTAGAAAAATACTAATAACTTCGGAAAAAGGTTACATTGAGGGGAATGGGTAAACTTGGCAAATTCTTCTACCATTAGTTAACAAGAGTGATAACCTTCGAGACATGTACTTTTCAAGTCACGAAAACACGCCTACATTACTTTGACCCCCTTAAACCCCACGTTTATATAGTAAAACTGGGGTTTACAGGGGTATACATTATTTTTTACCTATTTCTGCTAAAAGCATAGATTGTGAGTACTCGTTAGAACCGCCTTGCCGAGGCGGTACTAACGAGTACCTACAATCTATGTTTTGAGCAGAAATGTGAAAAATATCAGGATTTTTATCTGAAAATTTTTATTTTTTTTTTTGGTGATAAGATTTTCCAATATATTTGAACAGGCGCGATTCGTAACGTTTTACCATTTATCACATGACGTCGCGTCTGAGAATGCAATAACGCCGTGTATAAATTTCGGTAATCCGCTAGTGGATTAAATATGCAAATTAATTAGTTACGTCCCATAACGTTATACGTTCGACGTCCTTTACGACGTCGTATTTACCAATGGCGGAATATTGATTTTTTTTTGTTGTTGTTAAAAAATCGTAAATAAAATGCGTTTAAATGTCATATGATAAATAGAATCTTGCATTCGTGTTCATGTATTATTAAATTTAATAAACTCATAGAGGAAAACTGATAAAATGCTCGGCGAAGCCTAGCATTTTATCCCTTTTCCTCAACCCGTTCAATAAATTCAATAATACATGAGCGTTCACGTAAGATCCTCTATATCATCTATCGCTATGCAAAAAGGATTTTTGCATATGTCCTTGTACATATGCCGGATATTCTTCTTCACTGCATTCTTTGATTAGAATATCCGACAATTCCACAAGATATAGAAATTCTTATTCCACCATCGTTATTTCATCCAATTTACCCCACCCCGTCGACTCTACTTCCAACGTATGTAAGTAAAGTCACAACAGTAGATAGCTTACATTGCGAGTATCATTGTAGATAGCTTGTTTCGCACACTGCGTATGGCGTCTCGAGTCATGATTCACATTCATAGACTGATTGATTGTATTTGCAATTTTGTGTCGTCTCCCAGCTAAAGGGAGAAGAGACAAATAGATAGAACAGAAGATAAGAGAGAGAGGCAGAGGAATAGGGGAGAAAGAGGAAAATGAAACTGTAAAACCAATATCAGTCGGACGTCCAGGTGACAAAAATACATGACACCTCTTTGCCTCACTCAACCATAGGCACCCCACATAGAAACTTCCATATAGAATACAACGATAAATATATTCAAGCACCAAGTATTGGAGCGCCATTGTTAAAATACATGCATTCACTCCAGAAAACTATTGTAAACGTATATAGGACTCCAACCTGCCATGAAATAACAGTATTATTCCTATGGATTCGATTTTGGCGTTTTTAACCCGCGGGATGACCACGCCATTGCGAACCTCGGCTGAACCTCGAATCCGATCGACCAGACCACCTCTCGGGTTGAAAACGCCAATTTTTATTTTTGTTGTTGTTTTGTTTTGGATTTATGGCCCTTTCATGATAATTTCACTTATTTCGAGCCAAACGTTAATCAGAGGTATGCGAAAACCGGAGTACCGGGAGAAGAACACCTGAACTTTCGTTGCAGCACTTGGCGTCTCACAAGTGGCCCGATGAGTCGCAAACCACAGCGGTGGGAGGCCTAATGATTAAAAGTCAGCGATCTTATCATTTAGGCCACAAGCCCTGCATCGAATCCATACTCTGATCGGCCCGCCCACCTCTCGGGTTGGAAATGCATATATCGAAACCATAATTATGAAATCGTGCCTCTTTAGAAACTGAGGTTATGTTCATACATGTATTCGTCGATGATAATATTGAAATTATAATGGACGGTACGATTTTGGAAATAGTAACTGATGACAAGCATCTCGGAGTGGTATCTACGAATAATAGATGGACCAGTCATATTGATTCTGTTATGAGTATTTCATCCGCTTTAAGGCAGATTTCATGTCTACGGAAAGTTAAATATACATTTTGAAAAGTCAAACATATATTCGACCGATTTTAGAATACACGTGTTAGGTTTGGGATGCTGACAGTGGTAGGTTCGAGCAAGTTCAACTAAATGCCGCTCGTAACTATACTGGTTTACCTACATTTTCATCTTTCAGTTCATTGTATGGGGTGGGAAACCTTAGCAGAACTTTAAGAAGAAAATTCATTTTAATGTATAGAATCGTCAGCAATGACTCTCCGTTTTATTTTCAAGAACTTCTACCAAACAGGTTAATGTCACATCAAATTATAACTTAAAGTATAGCCAGAAGTGTGAGGTTCCATTCACACGTGTATGCTCCTTTGACTCGTTGTTTTTGCCATCAACTTTAAAACTTTGGAACCAGTTGGATTTGAACATAAGAAATTCTTAATCACTGTCGCAGTTTAAAAATAGAAGAAAAAAAAAACGCCCAATGCATTCCACATAAACCAAGCAGATTTCTGACGACAGGTGAAAGAAAAGTCAATGTTCTCTTAACCAGAACGAAACATATTTGTAGTAGTCTTCATGGCGACCTTTTTAGAGTTAATATAATTCAAAGCCCAATGTGTGACTGTGGTGACTCTATAGGAAATGCCCACCACTATTTCTTAGAATAGAGTCCTTTCAGTAATCAGAGAAACGAGTTGTTGCTATCTCTGAATTAAATTTTATGGTATCACTCTAGTTAAGATGATTAACGGCAGTCCCGCTTATGATGACAATACAAATGAGCATACAGTCGAACTTCCATGGCTCGAACACCTTTGGGACCTCGAAAATCTGTTCGAGACTGGGGTAGTTCGAGCCACTGAGGTTACTGTCAGGAGGCATAACGAGATACTTTTTGACATCTTTTCGGTGTTCTATAACGACCATGTATGCTGTGTGTACTCATTAGAATCGCCTCATCGAGGCGATTCTAATGAGTACACACAGCATACATTTGCAAGATAAAAGACTAAAATCTCCTTAATTATTCCCACTATTTCTTATGTAGAAGATTTCGCTAGGGGCTCAAGAATGGGTTCGACTCATCCACGGTAAACGAGTCATCGGTGTTCGAGCCATCGAAGTTCTATTGTATTATTCTCCCTGTCTTGAAATTTTCTCGTATAGAGGATAGTGGGCGATTTGCAGGATTCTGGTTTCTTTTATAAACAGACTTGTATACGAACGGTTCAGTTATAACGTGTTGTTATGTACTGTATCCGTGATTTAGATAGACATATTTTCTCCAGCATTTCCTTCTCTTTCTCATTTCAGTTTGTTTGTTTGATATGGGGTTTAACGTCCCCGTCAACACTGTAAAGGTCATTTTGGAGACGTTGCTTCCAATTTTGTGGGACTTTTACCCGACATTGAGATGAAATGACATCTCAAGCACTGTCGCCCAATGAAACCAATATGGTTTATTAGCATGGACGGTCCGCCTCGCACCGCGGTTCCTGGACGGGCTTAGATCCTCTGAGCGGTTTACCAGTACTAGTGTGCGGGCCGGATTCAGCTCTACGTGCAAACATCATGCAACCCATATATTTCTTCAAGACTCTATGGGCGGGGGCGGTCTCATTTCAGTCTAAGAAATATCCATGTCACCATTGCACCAAAGATCTGTAGGGACAGGCCTTCTCATGAAAGATTCTCAAAATGTCGCATGGCTGCGTTTTAATGTGGGCATCGATATCGAGGAAATTATATGGACCTCGTCACGAGAAATCATACATTATAATAACACTAGCTGTCAATAATGCAGACAATAAATATGTGTTACTTCAAAGATGCAGCTTCATTTTACTTCTGGCATAAAACCTCAATGAAAAAGAGAAAAATGAGGAAATGTTCATTCAAACACTTTTCAGTGTGTGCGCAGCAAAAGCTACAACTTGGCGTGCGCTTGCGCGCAGCCATTCAGCATGCGCGCAGCCATTCAGCATCTTCCGTTTCTACTCTATAAACACATATATGGTTCAAGCGAGCAACGAAGACCCAGATCAGCCTGCGCGTTCGCGCAGGCTGATCTGGATCTTCGTTGGTCGCACGTGTTGTCATTATTTTTTTCTGGCTATGCACAGGCTCCCTTGATCTTGAGCAAAATTTTATTGACTTCTTCGTCAATAAATCAAGCATTTATGGGATTATATCTTCCGAAGTGAAATGATGTTTCTTTCTTTTATGGGTTCTTTCTTTTATGGGCGTATTGCTTTGGCGATTGAACATGCACTAAATGGAGAAAAGGGTACATTCAGCATTGAGATTCAGCTGGGAAAATGTCCTGCAGTTTCGTTTAAACACGCCAATTTGCATTACGAAACCCGCCAATTCAAATATATTGAAAATTTTACCACCACAAAATGGAAATTTTCTTTTCTATTTTTCATATTTCTGCTCAAAAACATAGATTGTTGGAACTCGTTAGAACCGTCTCGACGAAGTGGCTCTGTCGAGGCGGTTCTAACGAGTATCCGCATTCTATGTTTTTGAGTAGAAATATGAAAAAGTATACCCCTGTAAACCCCAGTTTTACTATATAGAAGGGGGTCAAAATCATACAGGCGTTGTTTTCGTGACGTTGAAAAATTATTTCCCGTATACTTGAGGAAGGCATTGTTTTCATTTCATACGGTTTATTTCCCCATTTACGTCCAGCATTCCTGACATTGGCAAACAGACGAACAAACAATCCATCCCAAAAGAGCATCATGATGGCAAGCCCGTGAATGGAAGACCCATATATAATCCTATATAGAAAAGTGGTGTTTACGGTGGTATACATTAACAGCCTTATTATTGAGGCGGTTCTAAGGAGCCATAGCAGTTTCATGTACGGACTTACTAATCCATCAGGTACAGGGGTTTATATGGCGCCGACATTCTAGGTCCGCGACCATGGGCGACGGGCGAGCAAGTTGACGGGGTGCATAAAATGGTTAGTGTCCCATGGAAAGGACACGGGCAAACGGTGTACTACAGTCACCCGAGAACATGTTGCTATGAGGTGTAAACATGGTACTTTCGGGGTTTCTGGGTATCTACCATTTAACATGTTTTCCAGAGGAAATTCCAGTTTACTATATTCTTGTATGTATATACGAGGGATGTTCGAAAAGAATTGCTTATTGTTCACTAGCTCGATATCCACGTGGGGCACGATCAAAACCAATACATACATGGGGCTATTCAATATCTACACAATGGTGTATAAATGTACATGTTAGACTAAGTGTTTGCCATTTGAATACACACAGTCATGACCACTGCAGTAAAAATGGTTGGTAGACGCGTCGACTAAAAAGATGAAATACGGGCTTACATCAAAGCTTGCTCAAAACTTGGTTGTTCTTTGAAGAAGCTGATAACTGAAATTTCTACTGCTTTTGCACCTTCTGTTGTGTCTTATGACACAGTTCGGCGGTGGCTAAAGATATTTGAGTCTGGTGTTGAGTCTATCAAAAATGAACCGAAATCAGGTAGACAAAAATCCGCATCTCGTAAAGAAATCGTTTCCAAAATAAAGGACATCAATGAAGGAGATGCCAGATGTACAGTTCGTGATATTGCACGAAAGGTAGGCATATCACTATTAAGGTTCCTCAATACATTTGCACAAAAAAATATAGGTGTGAGATTTGCATGTTACTTTTTCCCAAAATATGACCCTGGTTTCCTTTTAAAGTGCCTGTCCTAGAAGAAAAAGGTCTTGAGATTCCAACGATTATTACAGCAAGTACTTTCTTGCATTAGCTACATCTCTGTGCCATTGAAAATAAATGAAATTCTGTATTTTCACTTTTACCATGAAAAAAATGAAACTGCTTTCTAGCCTTTTTACAAGTTACTAAAACAGCTGCAGATCAATAGTTCACAACATATACTAGTGACTCGGACCAAGCTTTCTATCAATAAGCCTACGTAAATTGAAAACCAGAAAAAAAAACTTTGACATGTTTTTCTTCATGGGCGCCGCCATCTTCTTTTTTTGCGGTAAATTTGAATGCTCAGAATGCTCATCATTTATGCATTCCACATTTAATTTTGCCCATCATCAATGAATATACCTTGAAAATTCAGCTATGTAGCCTCCTCCCTGCATACAGCATTATGACATCGCCTATCTTGGAAGCCTGTCATCACTGATAAATTATTGTAGCTGTCAAATTGAGGAATTATCCATCTTACCAACTAAAATTGTATTCATACGCCTTGGAACTAATTTCCCAAAAATAACAATGGTACACCATTGTTTTTAAATTAAAACGTAATATTCAAATTTGAAACTGTCTTGCAACAAATTTCAGATACTTTCTAACATAATTTGTTTGTTACTTTATGAAAAGTATGCATTCATTTTCCGAACTATTTTTGTGTAACATCGTCCTGATTGTGTTGTTCGGTCCAGCTACAAGTAAACACATTGAAAAAAAAAATTAAAATTTTCAAGCTTTTTTCATCAAAACATATTCCATGCATTGGGCTTCTGTGAGTTTTAACCAGCCTACACATTGGTAGGTAGGTGACACAACAGATCATTTAATAGATTAGATAAATATAACCTTTGTGTTGTCCAGAAGTTCACCTGTCAAAAAATCACAGATTTGTTTATGGTGGCTCATGTGAACCAATGTAACAAACCAATGGGTAAAAATCATTTCTATACCATTGCAGTTATTGGCAGTTGCACAAAGATTCAGGTGCAGAACAGGCTGCTTTCAGTCCTTCAGTTCAAATATGGGGATAGATTGTTGGCTTCTCTTCATTTCAATTTTTTGATTTATCAAGTATCAAATCACCCATCCAGTAAACACAATCAGTAACACAGGGAAACTTTGGTGCAGTGATTGCATGAATTGTTATAAATTGCATGACTGAAATATATAAAATGAATAACTGAAAGCACCAAAGAAGGGCAATCATTTTACAAGCTAAATGCAAGAGATTTCAACACCTCAACCCAATCAATGAGATTGTTGCCAGATTGGTAGAACTGATCATTTTTGGCTACCATACACTGAATTTAAAATAGTACCAGGTGAGATAATTACATTTTTTAAATTTTAGGAATCATTCATTTTCAGTACTATTTAGGTATTTTACTTGAAATTCCTCTGTTGCAGTGCCTAAAGGCAACCTTGAGCCACATTTCTATGACAGTATTTTACACATTGTGGTTCTGTGGATTGAGATATCATTTTTTTGCAAAACCAAGGAAAAATGCAATAAATTACAAAAATGGTGACTTTCGAATAAAAATCTTTGGCTTCCATATTCTTACATTTACACGAACTACCATCTGATGAAAAATCTTTTTGGGTAATTATTTGCAAATATGATTTTTTAGTACCTCAAATATAGCTAAGCAACTGTATTGAGGAACCTTAACGGTTCACCTTATTTTGAAGAAGCATTTGAAAGTTAGAAAGATTTTGCTAGATGGGTGCCACATCTGTTGACTGACGAGCAAAAGAGGCAGCGGGTTAAAGTGGCAAAAAAGCTGCTTCAAATGTCTCCAAATATGACAAAAAGCAGTTTGCCAATGTCGTCACAGGTGATGAAACCTAGGTCCATTATTTTGAGCCCGTCAGAGAGGTAAGCAATAAGATCTGGGTCACTAAACACAACAAACGCCCAATAATTGCCAAACGTTCTTTGATTACAAAGAAGGTTTTGTGTAATGCAATCTTCTTCTCTGGTGAAGGAGTCGCAATAACAGAGCCGGTGAAAAAGAGCAAACGCATCACCGGAAAGTACCACAAAGACGTAGTACTGAAGAAACTGAAAAAAGTATTATCAGAAACGACGCCCTGCCACTGGTTTTAAACATGTCCGTCTTCTACATGGCAACGCAACCGCTCATACCTCAGCAATAGTTACGGCGTTTTTGAAGAAAGAAAAAGTGACTGCCCCCCCCCCCCCCCACATACACACACACACACACCACCACCACCACCACCACCACCGTATTCCCCAGATCTTGCCCCATGTGACTTGTTTTTGTTTCCGAACTTGAAATCATTCTTTGCTGGGCGGAAATACCAGTCCCGACAAGCACTTGGATCTGCCATTCATTAGTACCTTATTACTGTGCCCAAATCAGCGTACCGTGACACCTTCACGAAGTGGATAAATCGGCTGAAACTTTGCATTTCTAGCCACGGTGAGTACTTCGCGGGCATGAACAGAGCACTTTTGGGCTAACTTGAAATTTGAAGTCTCCAGATTAGAAATAAGCATTTTTTTTCAAACATCCCTCGTATGAGCATATGATAAATCAAGGTAAAATTGTAAGTCATACATCGTTGGTAAAATTTCAGAAACGAAACAAGGTTTGGATTTACATGCTCTGCCAGCTTGTTACTTTTTACGAATCGCGTAGTAATATGCGTGATACTGGACAGGTCAATCTTCGAAGAATATGACATGCGCAGACATTCATCTTTGAAGTATATGGCATGCGCAGACAATGCTCGTGGTTAAGAGACACCGCTCCTATCCAGAAGGCCACGGAGAGATAATAACGTAGGCTGCGCGATATAGCCTCATTTGTGTTGACATGCCGTAAATAAACAATCAATCGAATTGAATCAATCAATCAATCAGTCACGTAGGCAAAAGCAGGGAAGGGCCAGCAGTAGTCATTACTTTGGACACACAGTACACATCAATGTACATTTTAGTTTTGCCAGATCTCTCGTACAAAGTACAGTAAAATTCCTATATTAAGACCACCTTTGGGACTGTTCAAAAGAGGTCTTAAGACCACTTTTGAACAGTTCCAAAAGTGGTCCCTAACGTGGACATTGTGTGCAGAAAACGCAAAGAAAGAATAACTGCATCCTTCTAAACAAGCTTTTTAAAGCAGAATTAGTCTTGATTTTAGGTGGTCGTATTAGCGGAATTTTAAAGTACATATCAATATGCATTGTACTTGAAACAATGATCGGGGGGTCTACAAGACTTAATGCTTAATTATCCTTACATAACAGACATCGTAGACACCAATTAACTTACATAAACAATGATATCAAAGAGATAATACTTGACATTTTTATCATAGGCCGGCTTACTTCCGAACATGATTGCGTGTATAAAATAGATATAGGTTCGTTCGTAAAGAGAGATAAAATTCAATACAAGTAATTTGGTCTTGAAAATCAGGTAAGATAAATTGGTAAGGGCAAACAATATTGAGGGATCATGGTTAGATGTTGCCGGGAGATCGGAACCTAGGTCATGTTGTATGAGGGAGTACATGTACATGTATTTCTATAAACAGATATTTTGAGTCGAGCGTGTCGAAAAATCACCCTCGCGCGCGTGATAACATCCGGAATGTGTGTTCGAGATCGATTCAAATAAGATTGAAGCTTTCATCGCAATCGAGCTAAAATAAATAATTATTTATTGACTATCCTGTATTGTTCGGAGGACTGAGGTCAAAAACCAATAATCATGGTGTCGATGTAATAAAATTCTCATTAATCAAGTAATTTCATATTTTCCCGGTTACAGGCCCTTGGTCAGCTTGTCCGTTTCCCGAGGCCTTCGGCCTCGGACCAATACAGCAGAACTCAGACCTGTAACTGGGCCAATACAAAATTACTTGATTAATAACTTTATAGTATAAACCAGCGTCCCGGCTATACTAAAGCGCTTTATGCACGCATACGTTATTTTTTAGATTGTTGTACTTTTCCCCATTTTTTTTTTTTTTTTTTTGAAACGGACAAATTTGAAATAATTTCAACCATGTGAGCGAGAATACTTTTCAACGGACAACAGAAACCTATGTTTCGGGCTTTACCTAAATTTATGGACAACCCTCGGTCCCTGGGTTGATATATCCCTTGACTGCGGCTCGGGCCATATCCGCCCAGGCGTCCCAGCACTGGCCCTCGAGCAAGGTAGCTTGGTTTACTTACGGACAATATGCATGTAATATTAAGGGCAATATGAAAGGACCTCGATATACAAAGTATGGGCGAACGAGAATAATAAAATATTCACATGTAAATAAATCTTCCTAATATGGATATAATAAAGGCTTTGCAAAAATCGAAGAGCATGCTGATCTGGCTTTGCCATGCTTGCATATCGGCGAGTGATAATGGGACACACAGCAATTTAAATATATTTTATGATGATGTTGATCAAAAGAATGCATTCTTGCAAAAGAAGCATTTTTATTACCAAACCAAGTCAAATGGAGCACATATTGTATTTGTTATACCCGACCAAGATATACGTGGGACTATTTGACTTTGTGCAATATTTCATATCTCTAAACTGACAATTTTTCTGACGAAATCGTGTGATTATTTTTTTCATTTCTTATTTCTACTCCATGACACAGGTGTAACCGCCTCCTAAGATACCACCAGTAGTGTTTACAAGTACAGGGAAATTCCATTATTAAGGCCACTTAAAATTAGGACTAATTCTGCAATAAAAAGCTTATTTTTAAAAGTACACTTATTTTTCTTTGTGTTTTCTGCCTGCAATGTCTTTTGGTCAGGGACCACCTTGTGGACTGTTCAAAAGTGGTCTTTAAGACCACTTTTGAACAGTCCGAAAGGTGGTCTTAATATAGGAATTTTACTGTACAAGGGTGCATATTTCACGTATCCGCTGTTACGTTTTGTTCGTTTATGTTGAGGTTCAACGCCCCCTTCAACAATATTTAGGTCATTTTGAGACATTTCTTCGTAGTTTGTGGGACTTTTACCCGACACTGAGATGAAATGACATCTCAAGCCCTGCCGCCCAAACAAACCGCTCGGGTTTATATGGACATACGGTCCTACTCGCACCACTTTTCCTTGGCTAAGCGGTACATGTACCGGTACTTATGTTTGGTTGGTTTCAGCTCTGTGCGGAAGCACCATGCAGCCCAATCTATGTCTACAAGCCCCCATCTGTAAACGTAATACACAGTAGTTCCCTTCAGTTTGAAGTGCCTCTCAACTAATACACATGCTCTGTTGCTTTAGAAAATCTTCTAAAAATGACTTACACAGACCCAATGGAAGATAACTGTCGCACATGCATGTGTTCTGCTAATGCTAGTTTTGCTCCTTGTTTGCACCACGAAAACAAACCCGTGTAATGAAAACCCGTGTAAATGCCACTTTACAAAGAGCAAAATGGGGGACTTGTAACAAGGATGTATAATTGATCCCGTGTTCTTGCTAAAATATAGTTTGTGGGTACCCGTTAGAACCGCCTCATCGAGGCGGTTCTAACGGGCACCCACAATCTATGTTAGGAGCACGGCACAAATTTTCTTATGGAACATGTCAGTTCTGAAGGTCTGCAAGATGGCACTATGAAACACGGCTATGTTATACACCTTACTTCCCATACAAATGTTTCTTATATTAGAAAGATTCTCTATCGCACCAGGGGATTGCATTTTACAACAAAATGGTTTTTATACTCCAGAATGTTTTTAATGCCAAGAATGTGCTCAAGCAGGGTTTTACGTAACCCTGAGAGAATTTACATACTTAGACGAATTACGCTTTGTTTCTCAGTTATTTTCATTTGCCCTCTTTTTGTGGACTGTTTCATCAGTGTTCTAATGCTACATAACATAACGTAACGTAATGTAACGTATTGTTTATTGTTTGTTTGTTTGTTTGTTTGATTTGAGGTTTAACGTCCCCGTCAACACTGTAAAGGTCATTTTAGAGACGTTGCTTCCAATTTTGTGGGACTTTTACCTGACATTGAGATAAAATGCCATCTCAAGCCCTGCCACCCAATGAAACCAATAGGGTTTATAAGCATGGACGGGCCGACTCGCACCGCCTTGCCTGGGCAAGCTTAGATCCTCTAAGCGGTTTACCAGTACTCGTGTGCGAGTTGGTTTCAGCTCTGC
The DNA here is from genome assembly GCA_963580285.1 of Lucinisca nassula. NCBI lineage: Eukaryota > Metazoa > Mollusca > Bivalvia > Lucinida > Lucinidae > Lucinisca > Lucinisca nassula. The sequence goes on from OY757010.1 coordinate 178,095,609, forward strand.
GTGGAAGCATCATGCAGCCCATCTATTTCTTCAAGCCGCGATGGGCGGGGGCGAACATACACTTTATTACTTCTCAGATCACAAGAAATGATATGTATGGAGAATTTCAAAAGTGCAGTTTGAAGACTGAGGGACATTTAGAACATCGATTCAACAGGATGTATGTTAGTCGAAATGAATAGGCAAATGACAGATCGCTCTTTTAGCGGAATGGATCCAATTTCGTATCCCTGAATAGTAGGACCTTCTCTGCGAAGACCTTGAGGCCAACCGGGTATACGTTTTTTCCCCGCTATCTACGACTCAAAGCACAGACCGCGGGCACCCGCCATAACAGCCTCATTGAGGCGATTTTAGCGCATATTCCCAGCATACGCCCGAAGCAGAAGCAAAAAAGTTGTGACAATAGATTGTGGGTATCCTAAATCTGCATTTTGAGCAGAAATAAAGAAAACTATCACACTTTCTCATCTTAAATTTTTCGTGTGTTTTTTTTCGGCGGTACAGTTTACAAAGCATTTGTATAGGCGTGTTCTAGCAATGATGTTGGAAAGGGGGGTGCTAAGTATAAATAAGGCCAGTCTTTTTGCTGATTTTGCTTGTCGGTTTATAATTTCGCTAAGGCTGTGCTCACTGATCATGGTCGAATTCAACTCTGTCAGTTTATAATTTCGCTAAGGCTGTGCTCAATGATTATGGTCGAATTCAACTCTGTGAAATATACATTGTTAAAGTATAAATAAGGCCAGTCTTTTTGCTGATTTTGCTTGTCGGTTTATAGTTTCGCTAAGGCTGTGCTCACGGATCATGGTCGAATTCAACTCTGTGAAATATACATTGTTAAATTCAACACACGTTCCACGTCGATTTAGATATTCAATCTATGGAATTTAACAAAAAAGAACAAAAACTGTACAACTGGAATTTGATACTGCAAATTCAGTGTTCATGTAATTCTAGTTTATAAGTTTATAACTAAATGGCTTTAATAATGATATACCTTTGCCTGTTTCTTTCCGAAATGTTGCAAAGCAACCAGAATCGAGTCACTTGATATAGCACTGTTTGTTTGTTTGATTTGAGGTTTAACGTCCCCGTCAACACTATTTAGGTCAGTTTGGAGACGGTGCTTCCAATTTTGTGGGACTTTTACCCGACATTGAGATGAAATGACATCTCAATCCCTGCTGTTCAATGAAACCAATAGGGTTTATAAGCATGGACGGGCCGACTCGCAGCAATTTTCCTGGGCAGGCTTAGGCGTTCTAAGCGGATTACCAGTACTCATGTGCGGTCGGTATCAGCTCTGCGTGGAAGCATCGTGCAGCCCAATCTATTTCTCCAAGCCCCGATGGGCGGGGGCGGAATATGGCACTGTGTCATTTATTTTCTTGTTTCATTTTTCTGCTCAAACATAGATTGTGGGTACTCTTTAGAACCGCCTCAGCGAAGCCGTTCTTAAGAGTCCTCAAATTTATGTCTTAAAGCAGAAATAAGAAAAATATATACCCCTTTAAACCCCAGTTCTACTATAAAAAAGCGGGGTTTAAGGGGTTCAAAATGATATTGGCGTCTTTCCGTTATGTTTGCATTAGCTTTTCTGTAATCTGCATCACGAAAACACGCGTGTATAACTTTAAACCCCTGGAACCCCACTTTTATATAGTAAAACTGGGGTTTCCGGGGGTATACCTTATTTTTCTTATTTCTGCTCTAAAATAATTTCTGCTCTAAAATATAGATTGTGGGTACTCATTAGAACCGCCTCATCGAGGTGGTTCTAACGAGTACCCACAATCTATATTTTAGAGCAAAAATAAGAAAAATATCACCCTAAAATTTTCATTTTTTCGGCGATAAAGGTGGCAATGTATTTGCATAGGCGTGTTTTCGTAATGATCTATATGGAAGGAAAGAGTTTGTTCCTCATTATTGGTTACTTATGGCAAGAGAGACAAAATATTTATAAGAATTGCCTCCCCTGAAACACCTATTCTCCTCAATTATTTGATTGATTTTAATGGGTTTATTTACCTCGTATTTTCAAGATGATTTCCCTCGTATCGAGCCGATCGTTAATAAGAGGAGGGCGAAAACCGGAGAATCCGGAGAAAATCACCTGGCCTTCCGTTGCATAACTTGGCGTCTCACATATGCATAACCCGAGCCAGTATCGAACCCACAGCGGTGAAAGACCTAATAATTAAGAGTCCGCTAGGCCACGGAGACCTATGATTGACACGAGCGGCCATAAACATACCTATAAACATAAAAACTGTGATCTTACAATATTTTAGATATATTATTTTGTTGTACATGTATATACTTCATGGTCCGCCCCCGCCCGTTGGGGCTTGAAGAAATAAATGGACTGCATGATGCTTCCACGCAGAGCTGAAACCGACCCGCACACGAGTACTGGTAAACCGCTTAGAGGAAATAAGCCTGCCCAGGCGGTGCGAGTAGGTCCGTCCATGCTTATAAACCCTATTGGTTTCACTGGGCGACAGGGCTTGAGATGTCATTTCATCTCAGTGTCGGGTAAAAGTCCCACAAAATTGGAAGCAACGTCTCCAAAATGACCTTTACAGTGTTGAAGGGAACGTTAAACCTCAAACCAAACAAAACAAACAATATACTTCATGATAATCATGGCTTCATGCCTGGCATTACGTTATTAAGTCAGTATAAGAATCTGGTAAATCTAGCTTTATTAAAGAAAAGTGGTGTTTATAATGTATACATTACATGCATCGACCATCTCAGAACACAATACTTCACATACTCGATTAAGATCGGTCATAACGGGCCTCCGTGGCCGAGTGGTTAAGAACACCGACTCTGTAATCATTAGATCTCTCACCGCTGTTTGTTCTTGCCTGCCTCAGGTAACATATGTCACGCCGAGTTCTGCAACGGAAGTTCAGGTGGTTTTTCTCCGGGTACTCCGGTTAGCGCCTGCCCCTCATTAACAATCGGCTCAAAATAAGAGAAATAATATTGGAAGGACCGCAAAAAATAAAAAAATAAATAAATAAAATAAAAAAAAGAAAGTAAAATAAATAAAAATAAATAAATTAATAAAAAATACATCATCGTCAGAAATGATAAGCGAAGTATTATCGTTCAATATATTCCCTATTCTTACGCAAAAAACAACATAAAATGTATGTGCTCTTTAGAACCAGTTCTAACGAGCACAAACAATGTATGACCAAAAACACAAGTAAGAAAAGCATCGTTTATTTATTTTATTAAATGCACCGTTCGGAGGCCCCAAAGATACTTCGATTCACATAGAAAATGTGTTTGTATCTCAATGTTAAAATTAAATTAAACACGATGGAATAAACCAACTTTATGTTAAGAAAAATATCTAATCTAATCTCGCAGCACCCCTTATCTGTTAAAGAAACAGAGGCATATTCCTGATAGCTAAATTTAACCCATTCAATACCAGAAACCCCAAAACGGGTACCCTGGTAAACAGTGCAGGCCAAATAAATTTCGAAGAAAAAACAACCTGACACCCCTAAATTTTGAAAAGGACTCCTGGTATACATAAGGAGGAAGATTCCATTTGGTATAAAAAGGGTTAATACAAAAATCTGATGACTTACATTAGCTTCCTAATTTCCCAAACATCTGAAATCAAATTACAGAAAAAAGAAACGAAAGCCGAACGTGACAGGACCTCGCACTCCTGTGATCTGAAATGACCAATATTGCTCATGAAGCCCGGTCGATAAGGTTTAATTATAACGTATACAAAAGCATGTATGTCAATATCAAGATTTCTTTCTTATATTAAGAGGGTCGTTTAATTGACTTCCATGCAAAATATGAAAAAAAAGTGGATGTAGAACTAACTTCTCATAAATGTGGAAACGCTTTTGTTATATGCAAGACTTAAATGCATTTTAAATGATTTTTATACAGATAAAACATGTTTTTTTTTTCGTCAAGAAGTAACTTTCCTGATAGTGGCGGGGGTGGGGGTGGGTGGGGTGGGGGTGGGGGGCATCCTGGTAACATGGAGATTCAGATTCCGTTCGGATTTCAAAACGGGCATCTTGAAATTTTGCAAACGACATCTCCTCCCAAACCGAAGGTCGAATTGAGCTGTAACTTGATGGGGTGACATGGAGATTATGATTTGCTAAAATCGTTCCCTTCCTATATCCAAGATTGACGCAAACTTCAAACGACATCTCCTCCCAAACAAAAGGTCAAAATGAGCTGCAACTTGATGGGAGGCATCGGGGTGACATGGAGATTCAAATTTGCTAAAATCGTTCAGTTCCGATATCCAAGATGGCCTCCCAAACCGAAGGTCGAATTGAGCTGAAACTTGACGGGGTGACATGGAGATTCTGATTTGCTATATATCCAAGATGGACGCAAACTTCAAACGACATCTCCTCCTAAATCAAAGGTCGAAATGAGCTGCAACTTGATGGGAGGCATCGGGGTGACATTGAGATTCAGATTTGCTAAATTCGTTCAGTTCCGATATCCAAAATGGCCTCCCAAACCGAAGGTCGAATTGAGCTGAAACTGACATGGAGATTCTGATTTGCTATATATCCAAGATGGTCGCAAACTTCAAACGACATCTTTTCCCAAATCAAAGGTCGAAATGAGCTGCAACTTGATGGGAGGCATCGGGGTGACATTGAGATTCAGATTTGCTAAAATCGTTCGGTTCCGATATCCAAAATGGCCTCCCAAACCGAAGGTCGAATTGAGCTGAAACTTGACGGATGACATGGAGATTCTGATTTGCTATATATCCAAGATGGTCGCAAACTTCAAACGCCATCTCCTCCCAAACCAAAGGTCGAAATGAGCTGAAACTTGATGGGAGGCATCGGGGTGACATGGAGATTCAGATTTGCTAAAATCGTTCGGTTCCGATATCCAAAATGGCCTCCCAAACCGAAGGTCGAATTGAGCTGAAACTTGACGGGGTGACATGGAGATTCTGATTTGCTATATATCCAAGATGGTCGCAAACTTCAAACGCCATCTCCTCCCAAACCAAAGGTCGAAATGAGCTGAAACTTGATGGGAGGCATCGGGGTGACATTGAGATTCAGATTTGTTAAAATCGTTTGGTTCCGATATGTCATTCCTTATGAAGATTCCTTATAGGGACGGCAAGGTGAAAGGGAATAAATACTGTTGTTAAAAAGGACGTCCCCTGTAATTATTTACTGAAAATTTATCATCTCTTTAACCCATCCAGATGGCCCCCGCTCATAGGGGCTTGAAGAAATATATGGGCTGCATGATGCTTCCACGCCGAGCTTAATGCGGCCCGCACACTAGTACTGGTAAACCGCTTAGAGGATCTAAGCCTGTCCAGGAACCGCGGTGCGAGGCGGACCGTCCATGCTAATAAACCCGATTGGTTTCATTGGGCGACAGGGCTTGAGATGTCATTTCGTCTCACTGTCGGGTAAAAGTCCCACAAAATTGGAAGCAACGTCTCCAAAATGACCTTTACAGTGTTGACAGGGACGTTAAACCTCAAATCAAACAAAAAAAAAAAAAAAAACAAAACAAAAAACATTCAGTACCAGAAACCCTTAAAGGGGGTACCTTGGCAAACAGTGCAGGCCCAGATCAGACGCCGCGTTCTGCGGCGTCTGATCAGGGCCTACACCGTTGGCAAAAAGTTAAGACATTTTCCAAATAAATTTTGAAGAAAACACAACCTGACACCCCTAAATTTTGAAATGGTCTCCTGTTATCTATAAGGATGGAGATTCCATTTGGTACAAAAAGGGTTAATCACTTGTGAGTATTATACAACGTAGCGGTATAAGGAGGATCAGATAACAAGGATGGGATAAGAATATCTAAACCTTGTGGACATGTTGGATATTCTTATCTTGTGTGCAAGAAATACACATGGACCATTTTAAAAACCACACATAGGAGTTACCTTAATACATTCAAACTACTTGTATAGAAACGGTTAATTAGAACCCAGGGTTTACAAGGAAATCGTGAGCAAAGGCAACTGAATGACTTAATTAGCTTCGAACATGGCGTCGTAATGAATCAAATTATCCTGTAAACACAGTGATAATTCTCAGACTCGTGGTGCTTCCACGGCTAATCTTGCTGTAGGTTCATTTGTAATTCAAGTTCAACATAGTAAAATTCCGCTGTTTAGACCACTTTTTTTTTGGGTTTTGGTTTTACGCCCCTTTCAAGATAATTTCACTCATATCGAACCGATCGCTAATCAGAGGTGGGCGAAAATCGGAGTACCCGGAGAAACCCAATGACCTTCCGTTGCAGAACTTGCGTCTCACATGTGACCCGAGCCAGGCTCGAACCAACAGCGGTGAGAGACCTAATGATTAAGTGTAAGGCCACAGAGGCCCGTAGACCGCCTAAAAATTAAGTTTCCGCTATTAAGACCACCTAAAATTAAGTCAAAAAGATTGTAGGCTCCAGTTATTCTTTCTGGATAGTTACAACTGTTTTCTGAATACAATGCTCTCTGGTCAGAGACCACCTTTAGGACTGTTCAAAAGTGGTCTTAAAGACCACTTTTGAACAGTCCAAAAGATGGTCTTAATATAGGAATTTTACTGTACACCATTTCTAACGCACGGAACAGGCATGTCCATTTGAACCCAGCACACGTCATCACAGATTGGTTAAAAAGCTGCCCAAGTCTGCTATTGAATGGCTAGTGCTAATCTTTTCCAGGTTCGCGCCTCGCTCGTGCAACATATGAGAGACCAAGTTCTGCAACGGAAGATCAGGTGGTTTTTCTCCGGATACTCCGGTTGTCGACCGCCTCTGACTGGCGATCACCTCGAAATACGTGAACAAATATTGAATGGGCCGTAAAACCAAAAGCCAAAAACCTAATCCTTTCCATTTGAACTTCGATGAATCTATGATGGTTACTAGTCGATGAATGCCTGACTTTATATTACTCATTGAGGCGTTTATTGGTTGATTAATCGATTGATTATGTTAGGGTTTTACGGTACGTAAACCCCATCACGCGAACAAGTCCGTGAAATGAAGACCCCCCAAAACCCCACATTATATAGTAAAAACTGGGGTTTAGGTGGGTATACATTGTTTTCCTTATTTCTGCTCCAAGACATAGGTTGTGAATACTCGTTAGAACCGCCTCAATGAGGCGGTTCTAACGAGTGCCTAAAACCTATGTTATAAGTATAAATAAGAAAATATCATAAATTTTCATCAGAAAATTACCTTTTTTGAGGTATAAAAAATGCACTATATCACACGGATATGTTATCGTAATGCTTATGGGTTATTTTGTGTCATCTGCGAGGAAAGACAGAAAAGAAATAGAAATGATAGTTTAGGAGACGAAAGAGAGACATGGGATGAATAGGAAAATGACTGAAAGCGTAGAATCAGAAAAAAATAATAATAAAAAATAATCACCCCTTAACTGCTACAAAGATAGTAGACCTTGCCCAGCTGTATGTCAATATCACTGGACGCCCCGGTGACGTAAGATACGGGACCAACCACACCAATGAAGCGACTGTACTTGGGTGAATCTATGGTGACAAAACCTGACTTTTCATTACGACAACAGACCAGTGTGCTAAACGTGTGCCCTACATACCTCAACAACTAGCATTTTACAGATTATTTTCGTTACTACAAGTCCAGACGTAGATTGCGGGTGCTCGTTAGACCAGCCTCAGATTCTAACGATTTGTTTTGTTTGATTTGAAGTTTAACGTCACCGTCAAAACACTGTAAAGGTCATTTTGGAGACGTTGCTTCCAATTTTGTGGGACTTTAACCCGACATTGAGATGAAATGACAGTTCAAGCTCTGTCGCCCGATGAAACCAATATAAGCATGGACTCGCACCGCCTTGCCTGGGTAGGCTTAGATCATCTAAGCGGTTTACCAGTACTCGTGTTCGGGTCTGTTTCAGCTCTGCGTGGAAGCATCATGCAGCCCATCTATTTCTTCAAGCCCCGATGGGTGGGGGCTACAGGTTCTAACGAGTATCCACAATCTGTGTTTTAAGTAAACATAAGGAAAATAGTGAATACATAAACCATTTTAAACAGCATTTTTACCTATACCAAGTTGGGTTTATGAGGGTTTATTACATAAACTTGTTAAGTAATTTATCGATTCCTGATCATTGCCTTCACTTCTTTTTTGTTTACGTGGTGTCATAAATAAAACGCCAAACAACAAACATGTTTTCTGAAGGCTGTGAGTACCTGTCATAGACGTCAATACATTATTAAGTCAATGATGTGGTTCTAACGAGCAGACAAAACCTAGAATTGGGGAAAAAGGCCGAGGGCAATAGTGCATCAGGCCGTCCGCAACTCGGGGCAATAGTTTTGAATCTTGTCTAAAAAGTCATCAAACAACTGTTACATACAACAACATTCCGCTATTAAGACCACCTAAAATGAAGACTAATTCTGCTATAAAAAGCGTATTTAGTAGGTTGCAGCTATTCTTTCTTTGTGGCTTTTGCATACAGTGTCCTCTGGCCAGAGAACAAAGTTGGGACTGTTCAAAAGTGGTCTTAAAACCACTTCTGAACAGACCCAAAGGTGATCTTAATATAGGAATTGTACTATATTATTCCAGCTATGCCAATATTGGGACTTAACTGGCCTGAAAACAACTTGAAACTTTCCGAAATTGGGATGCATCATTTTGTTAACACGTCCTCCTTTTCGGGTCGATTCTTTGTCAATCGGTCAAAGTTTACACGTAACCAGTGCTTCAGCTGAAGCGCACGACCCGCCGGATGCTTTTAGCTTTATGAGTGTTACCATATATGGGTATGACGGCCAATTTGGTCATGTGACCTGGACCTAAAACGGTTCCCCCAATAAATGCGCCTTATCGTAAGGAGCAAAAATATATCTTATACTTTAGTACTGTATTCTGAATCGTTTGCAGGATAAAATGCATTCTCACTTTATCAATACAAAAGCATATGTGTCAAAGTTTGACCTAGGCACAAAGAAGGTCAAGTTCAACCCAGGGTCACCATTTTAGCAATTTATGATGGGCCTACGTCCCAGATGCTATTTATCAAGTTTCGTGGAAATCTGCCCAGTGGTTCTGGAGAAGACTATTTTTGAATGGTTTTTACCATATATGGCTTGGCGGCCATTTTGGTCATGTGACCTGGACCCCATGAGTAAATTTTGGTTTCCCCCACCCCATAGAGGCTCCATATGAAATTTGACTTCAATCGGCCCAACGGTTTCCGAGGAGAAGCAGTTCGAAAATTTTCACATTTTTCGCCTCGTCGAGGCTATTCTAAATGGAATGTAATATTTCGCAAGTTCATTGGTTAGATCTCATTGATATCTAGCAGTATGCCAAAAATTGTTTAAATATTCCAAGCTGTTAAGTCACTATCACCAATTTTCACAAACGGGTTACGGACGGACAGACAGACAGACCATATATGGCTTGGCGGCCATTTTGGTCATGTGACCTGGACCCCATCAGCAAAGTTTGGTTTCCCCCATCCCATAGAGGCTCCATATGAAATTTGACTTCAATCGGCCCAACGGTTTCCGAGGAGAAGCCGTTCGAAAATTTTCACATTTTCGCCTCGGCGAGACTATACTAAATGGAATGTAATATTTAGCAAGTTCATTGGTTAGATCTAATTGATATCTATCAGTATGCCAAAATTGTTTAAATATTCCAAGCGGTTAAGTCACTATCACCAATTTTCACAAACGGGTTACGGACGGACAGACTGACAGACTGACAGAATGACACGGTGATTTTAGGGCACTCTTAGAAAGTCAACCGACTTCAGTCGGTCGCTTTTTCTGCGGGTCGTGCAATAATGCTGCTAGTTTTTATTGAAACCATTCGTGTTTATTAGGTGTAAAGGAAAAGCCACCGTGCTGCAAATAAAATCAAAGCACTGAAAGTACTGATGGGGCGATTGTTTTTGTACTCTGGGAGAGCGCCGGCGAAATTTTACATCTATTTGGCAGTTTAAATTAGTTTAAGCCTTATGAATATAGATTAAATCGGGCTTGAATAAATTCGTCACGAAAACACGCCAATATAATTATGATCCCCCTGAAGCCCACTTTTATATAGTAAAACTGGGGTTTACAGGGGTAAACCTTATTTTTCTTATTTTTGGTCTAAAATATTTTGAGCAGAAATCAGAAAAATATCGCAATTTTTCATTTTATTTTTTTTTTTCGGCGGTAAAGTTTACAATGCATTTGTATAGGCGTGTTTTCGTAATGTGAGAATCACTGATTACGACTAATCTGCTGAAATGGGGTAGTTTGGCCCAGAAAATGTGTACAATCTGAAGTAATCGGTTCTTTTGTGATTTTTTGCATACAAAGGTAAATCTTTAGTATTTTACGCTTTCGTTCTAATCCTATATTGCTTGTATGTCAAATTTATAACCATGTTATTTGATGAATTTTGTAATAAATATGTTTAAACCAAATCTTTAGAACACATATAAACAACAGCGCTTCGGTCACGGCGTAAAAACATTCCATGCCTAGTGTAGATATTATTTTAAGTCCTTTGACAGCATCGATTCCACAATTGGGATCATCGATTCCATTGTGAGCCTTTTAAACTATGAGGGTCTCGTAAGTAAGTTTGGTACACAAACAGTTTTCAGTTGTTTCGGTTATTTCGGGCATCTAAAGAATACACCATTTACAGAAAATGCATCGGTGAACACCAGTTGTCTTATAACTATCAATATAATTCGTTATTTAAAAATAAGGTAACAGTTTTCGACTGGACTCGTATATTTCATAAATATATATGAAAAAGAGGCACTGCCTTTTGAGCAAACACACTCATTTATACCCCTCAGGTATTTAATAGCTATTGGTCTCTGATGCTAGATATCCCCGGTTCAATTCCCGACAGCAACAATAAAGTTTGGTATCCGAACATAGGAGCGTGATAGCTCAGTGGTTAGTGTACTTGCTTATCATGCTAGAGGCCCCTGGTTCGATTACCGGCAGCGTTAATAAAATTGCGTGTCCGAACACGCTGGCATCATTTGCAGGGATGAATGCCACAAAGTACACCGTCCTTTGGATCGGGATGTTAACCGGAGCCCCCCCCCCCCCCCCCCTCTGCAGGGAGAACCATCCCCTGCACAGGTAAAAGATCATAATTACAAGATTACTGTGTAGGCTTCATCCTGCAAACCTGGCGTGTCTGTAATGTACACCTGCATGTAATCCTCGTGGGGAGGGGGTATTGCAGTATATATAGAAAGAAAGAATAGTGGTGTAGAACACCTAAATACCAATGTAGAACACCTAAATACCAATGATAATGGTAGCTCAGTGGTTAGTGCACTTGCCTCTGATGCTAGATATCCCCGGTTCGATTTCCGGCAGCGACAATAAAGTTCGGTATCCGAACATGTTCCATGTTGGCATCATTTGTAGGGATGAATGCCTCAAAGTGCACTGTCCTTTAGATCGGGGCGTTCACTGGACCCCCCCCCCCCCACACACACACACGACCAGATAGATAGGTAGGTAGGTAGTTAGGTAGAGATAGATAGACAGCTTACTCTGACCAAAGTGGACAAAGTTCCACATGAATGGCTGGGGCACTGTCAAGCTCAGACACGACAAAATATAAGCCACTAACAGTGGATCCAGAGCTTCCTGACCAACAGGGGCTAACCAGACCTGGTAAAAGGCCTGATTACCACGATTGTACAAGCTGCATCCGGTGTCCCTCTGGTGCCATGCTAAGACCTTTGTTTTTCTGCCCATGCATTAATGACCTGCCACAGAAAGTCAGCTCTGGAGTTCACCTATTTGCTAATGACAGCCTTTTATATCATAAGATCTCAAGCATGGTTGATACTGCAACGCTTCAGAGGGATCTTGACAGACTACAGCAATGACTTTATTGGAATACAGACTGGCAGATGTCTTTTGAATCCAACCAAATGTGCGACAGTCAGGCTAACAAAATGGCGAATAGTGAAGGCAGTGTCCAGGAAACCTGGTCGAAGATTTGGAGCAACTTGCATGTTCAAGATTCACAGCCATGAACTGTCAATCTTAAAGACTTTAAAGTACCTGGGCATCCTTTATTTCAGAAACATGTCATGGGAATCCATTTTGATGCACCTGTAAAAAGGCAAACAGCAGCTTGGCGTTTCTTTGAAAGGGAGATAACCAGCTGGTCTGAAGATGTTGCAGCAAGATGGTAGAGACCATGATTAGACTTATCCTGGCTTATTCCACATCAATATGGGGGCCACATATAGTATCCAGAAGCTAGAGGCGACGCAACGGCGACCATCTTGATTTGTCAGAGTTGACAACCACACGACAAGCATTACCTCCCAAGTGATACAACACCTTGACCATGCCAACTCACCAGCATTGACATCAAGCATGTATCTCTGGGCTAAGTGGACATCCGTGCAGGTTCTCCGACCCAAAAGCAACGAACAGTAGAGGCTACTCCCCGGGGTATATGGACTGTCAACTCCCCTTCGTCGGCACGGGCATCAGACTTAAGGGCCATCTTCCACAGAATATTGTCACTTCAGGGATCCTTGAGGGCTTCAAAAGGGATCTTCCCTGAACTACATAAAACTGTTTTTAAAAGTTTTTGATATGTTCTGTTGTGAGGCAAAGGTACCGGGAGTCCAACTGATACTGTCTTAAAGTTGGACAAGGCCTGCTGTCCTTGCAGCAGGTAGGGGTAGAGAGGGAGCTTTGTTACTTCTTCTTTTCGTTACTTCTTCTGTTTGTACACTTTTATTCATTTCCCCTGTCTCTCCCATCCCTCCCTCTCTTCTCCTCTACTACCTCTTCTATCTCTTTAGTTCCTTTCTTTGGGAGACGATTCAAAATGACCCACCAGGGTTGACGCGTCATTAAACCCAAACCAATTGTTTGATCTTCACTGCCGCTATGCACATAACCCTAATATGATGATGCTCCAGTGTTGGTCCTGTGTGCACTTCATGGGAGGAAAATTAGATGGGTTAATTCAGTTAGATTGCAGCATGGACACTTTAAAGTATCATGAAGCACTAGCGTTATGCTATGGATTTTGGGCTCATCATCATTTTGTAAATCAACCTCCGAGGAGGACTTTCAGAAGGGGTAAATCTTGGGAAGGTAGAAATCCTCGCTCATTGTGTCTCTTACTATTCCCAGGGATTTATTTATACCCATGAGTAATAGTTTGTGAAAAGTTTGAACTGCTTGGCCAGACGAGAAGCGCTGTCCATCCTATCGAGATGCTCCGGTAAATGCTTCGGTAAATGCTCTGGTAACTCGTGGATCCAATCGCGGTGCTGGATTTTACCGGCTAACCTTTTCGGCTCAGTGCGGTACGTTTCAGTTCATTTAAACGTGTGACGAAGTTTCGAAACTTTTTCCGCGACCAAATTGCGGCGTTTGATGCAACGGTCTTTCGAAGGTAGAAATCCACAGGTACCAGACGATGGAGTGCTTTGGTGCAGTGGTAGACTGGCTCCAGTCGTTTTTGTTTTATTACCATCTCTCTCTTTACATTATTTTATCCTGTTCCTCTTTAATCCAATTTCAAGTTACCTTTCCCTGAACAAAAACGCGGGTTCGAGCCTTACGCTGACGAAAGTGTTGTGCCCTTGAGCAAGGCACTTCATCCACATTGCTTAAAAAAAGTACTGGTTACCACCCAGGAAATCCTGCTCGTATCGCTCAGATGTGAGCGAGTAGCAGTAATAGGAGAAAAAGACGAGAAGCGCTTTATACCCTAGCACGAAGATCCGGTAAATGCTTCGGTAAACGCTCTGGTAACTCGTGGGCTCAATCGCGGTGCTGGATTTTACCGGCTAACCTTTTCGGCTCAGTGCGGTACGTTTCAGTTCATGTAAACGTGTGACGAAGTTTCGAACTTTTCCCGCGACCAAATTGCGGCGTTTGATGCAACGGTCTTTCGAAGGTAGAAATCCGCAGGTAACCAAATATTGCTATTCTATACCCGAGTAATAATTTGTGAAAAGTTGTAATTGATAGGCCAGACAATGGAGTGCTTTGGTGCAGTGGTAGCGCATCGGATTTGTGATCAATAGGTTGCGGGTTCGAGCCTCACGCTGACCAAAGTGTTGTGCCCTTGAGCAAAGCACTTCGTCCACATTGCTTAAAAAAGTACTAGTTACCACCCAGGAAATCCTGCTCGTATTGCTCAGATGTGAGCGAGTAGCAGTAAAAGGATAAAAAGACGAGAAGCGCTTTCTACTCTAGCACGAAGAACCGGTAAATGCTTCGGTAAACGCTCCGGTAACTCATTGGTCCAAGCACTGTGCTGGTTTTACCGGCTAACCTTTTCCGCTCAGTGCGGCACGAACGCATGACGCAGTTTCGAAACTTTCCCGCGATCAAACTTCAGCGTTTAATGCAACGGTCTTTAAAAAGAATTTTTTAAAATTATTTCGACGCTTTTTTGTGTTTCTGTTGTAATTGAACTTGATTCCTTTTGGTTTTGAGAAGCCGTTTTTGGATGTGAATACAATTCTCGCGAACTCTGTAAAGATGGTGGATTATCGCGAGAATATGAACGAGATTCCAGGCCAGATTTGGGTGCCTAAGTATGTTGGTCCAGCCTCTCTACATTAAAGCAAACACTTCGTGTGTTTGCTATAGAGCAGTTTTTCTATCATGAATGAAACGTACTAAACGCTTGACGGTGAACTGTCTTCAAATGTGTCGATAAACTTTCCTCAAATGTGTCGGTGAACTGTCTCTAAAAGGCGTGTCGGTGAACTGTCTTGTCGGCGAACTGTCTCATAACACCGGCTGTCGCGGGTCTTACACTCTGATCAGATAGTCAAACAGAACTTCATTCATACATTTTGTAAACGGAAGAATGCCTCTTTAAAAACTGGTATTTATGAAAAGTAAACAGAAGGACGAGCGTTCATGAAATAAATGGATAGAGCGTACACGTTATAACATTTAGTTTAATCGACAGTTTTTGGTGGAACTTTCGAAACTGTTTTGAAAATGCAGCAACATTTCTCACGAAGTTTCTTGACTGTGATTAGGCGGTTTGCATTAGGGTCAGATTTCAATAAAACTGTTCACTTAGGGGCAGTTGTTGATAACAATCGCCCCAAAAACAACAACTTTATTTCGGCATTAAACATTACAAATTTTTTTAGCTGCAAATAACCTCATAACTTTTTTACCGACCCTCCTGTTAATAACGATAATTTCAAACGGTCAAGTTGTACGTGAATGACCATTAATTTGAAAAGAACTGTCATAAAATGAAACATCGTCTACGGAAGCATTGATAAAATGGCAGAGTAAATTCGGTTGGATTTAGATTACATTCACAACTGCTTGGAAACTTTCAATGGTCGAGTGTTGACTGTTTGTTGAGAAATTATTGCTTACGCATTGCGTGGTATTGTGTGTAACATTTGTAGCAACAAAACTATTTATGACCTCACAAAAGAACAATCTAACGTAATATCAACTAATTAATTTCAAAACCTCACAAAATATGACGAGAGTATTCGAAGCTAAGTCATAAGGAAACCTGTCTACGCATGACGAAAACACGCCTTTGACACCGCCCCCCCCCCCCCCCCCCCCCCCACACACACACACTTAAACCCCACTTCTATATAGTGTAATCGGGGTTTAGAGGGGTAAACATATAAACATGTTTATTTATTTCCACTCAAAAGCATAGGTTGTTGGTACTCGTTAGAACCGCCTCGTCGAGGTGGTGCTAACGAGTTTCAACAATCTATGTTTTGAGCAGAAATATGCGAAATAGCAGACTTTTTCATCGGGGCTTGGAGAAATACATTGGGCTGCATGATGCTTCCACGCAGAGCTGAAATTGACGACACATGAGTACTGGTAAACCGCTAAGAAGGCCTAAGCCTGGGCAGGCAAAGTCGTGCGAATCGGACCGTCCATAAACCCTTTTGGTTCCATTGCGCGGCAGGGATTGCGGTGTCATGTCATCTCAGTGTCGGGTAACTGTCCCACGAAATTGGAAGGGAGCAACGTCTCCAAAGTGACCTATATAGTGTTGACGGGGATGTTAAACCTCATATTCTAACACAGCGCGCCTATATAGGCAATGGAAAATAACTGTGTTTTATTCTGCAACAAATCACGGCAAGAAAGAGCGTGACGAGTGACGTCATTAAAAACTGCGAATTTATGACGTCTCTAGTCGATTTCCTTGACGTTGGACGGTGTAGCATCATTTTCTTGCATCGAAAACGTTAGAAAAGTATATAAATGCATGTGTTTCAGTCGATAATTTTAGCGGGATTTCTTCTAACAATGCCGAAAAGTTGTGAGAATTTGAAGGAAACAACAGCATTATTGCCGAGTTTCAGCGTGTTAGAATCGAAATAGATCGTGATTTGTTAGGTAATATATCGCAGTTTGTCGGTCAGTTGTAAGTAGACAAATCACGCGCGCTACGCGCTCGTGATTTGTCTACTTTACAACTGATCTCCAAACTGTGATTTATTACTCAACAAATCACAGTTAGAGCTGATCTATTTCTTAATCAAACAATCAAAGCCTGGATTGCTTGCAAATTCTTTTTGTGTGGTCAGTGATAGTCACTTGAATATTGTAGTAAAATAACTCAGATATATCCTGTAACTTTAGGTCGATTGATAATCGACCAAAATAGACACGTTTTTGAGATCAGGTTTCCTTAGGCCAGCGAAAAATCATGTAAACAAGTCCATGTAATGACTTGCTTTTATCCCCACTTGTCTGAAGTAAAAACGTTTTTATGTCCTCGGTAGCGATAGCGGGGACATATTGCTTGGGCCCTGTCTGTTTGTTTGTTTGTGGTCTGTTGGTTTGTACGTGGTCAACTTTAACATTGGTCATAACTTTTGAACCATTGAAGATAGAGAACTCATATTTTGCATGAACGTTCCTTGTGACAGGAGCTTCACATTCATGCAAAAAAATTGACCTGTGACCTTGACCTTTGACCTATTAAAAATAACATTGGTCATAACTTTTGAATCCCTTGAGATACAGCCTTCATATTTGGCATGTATGTTCCTTGTGACATAAAATTTACATTCATGCAAAACAATTTGACATTTGACCTTGACCTTGACCTTTGACCTACTTAAAATAAATAAATAACATTTTGGTCACAACTTTTGAACCATTTAAGATACAACCTTAATATTTTGCGTGTATGTTACTTGTGACAAGAGCTTTACATTCACACACAAATTTTTGACCTGTGACCTTGACCTTTGACCTACATAAAAGTTAACATTGGTCATAATTTTTGAACCGTTTGAAATACAGCCTTCATATTTGGCATGTAGGTTCCTTGTGATAAGAGCTTTACATTCATGCAAATTTTTTTCCATGACCTTGACCTACTTAAAAGAACAAATAAAATTGATCATAACTTTTGACCTACTTTAAAGAAAAAAAATATTATTGTTCATAACTTTCGAACCGTTTAAGATAGAGCCTTCATATTTGGCATGTAAGTTCCTTGTGCCAAGGGCTTCCCACTCAAACCAAAAGTCTTGACCTGTGACCTTGACTTTGAACTGTGACCAACTTTGCAAAAAACATGACCATGCCTGGGGACATGTTCGTGTTTCACAAACACATCTTGTTTTTATTATTATTATTTTAACTACAGAAAATAGATTGTGAGTATGGGTCAGAGACAGCATTATCCCACATGCGCTTGCTACATTCATCATAATGATTTCAGCTCTAAAGATTAAAAGCAAACACATTATCTGAAAAAGACAGCAGCGGCGGCGGAGGCGATAACGACGACGACGAGGACGACAGTGTTGGTGATGAAGTTGATTGGTTGATAAATGATGATGATGATTGATGGTGATGATGATGACGATGGCGATGATGATGATGGTGAGGAGGAGGAGGAGGAGGAGGAGGAGAAGAAGAAGGAAGAGGAGAAGGAGAATAACACCGTATAGCCTCAACCTTTTTTGTACCCTATGGAATCCCCAGCAGGAGTTCATTTCAACATTTAGGGGTGTCAGGATGTGTTTTCATCAAAACTGATTTGGAAAATGACTGCACTTTTAGCAAAAAGTGGAGGCCCTGATCAGACGCCGCGTTCTGCGGCGTCTGATCTGGGCCTGCACTGTTTGCCAGGGTACCCGTCTTGAGGTTTCTGCTACTAAATGGGTTAACTTCACCATTTCTCTTGTCATGTGAAATAAGGCTTTCACCCATACCACATGTAGTTTGATAGTATTCGTATGTTCGTTGGCATCAATCAAAAAGTCACTCTAAGCGCCTAACCAGTATTAAATTAGGGAGATCCCCCCCCCCCCCAACCATCCCTCCCAACCCCGACAGCCAGTGATAACAGCCGGTGCGTCAACGACACAGAGTCCGGCAACCGTAGAGCATTGGAAAAAAAAAAAAAAAAGAAAAGTAGGATTATATTGTGGATTGTACACAAGTTCGTTCGGTGTATTCGATAACATAAACTACTAAAGCCGGAAATTAAAATGTGTTTAATTCGACTGGTGTTTATCGTCAGATTAGGGATATGAGTTTAACTATCTTATCAAATCAACTATTCCTGGGAATGAGCACACAGAGAGGAGAGACAACGTGCCAACTGTTCCACAAATGACAATATTTGGAAAGAAAACATTAAATTTTCATATTATTCTCTGAGGAGTATATTTTTAAGAGTAGTCTTCTTTTTTCAGAGAGGCTGAGTAAATTGGAAAATCAAAATAAGAAATTCCAAAAACTGTCTCCCTTGCGGCAATGGCAGAACATATAACCAGTGGCCAATTGTTCAAAACCGTAGTAACGAGTTAATCTAACGTGGAAGAAATTCTAATAGTTTTGCAGAAAAAAATGTGAGCAGCACTTTTATTTTTTTTTCGGCAAACATACCACTGTATTACATATTATACATACTAGAACAATTAGCTAACGATGCTTTGAACAACTGAGGCCAGGGGCCAGTTGTTCAAAACTAACGACGTCGTTAGTTAACGTATCGTTAAAACTTTGATCATTCATTATGGCAAATATGCTGATATTTTTGCTGAAAAAAATGTGAGCAGCTTTTGCAAATGCAAAAGCTGCTCACATATTTTTCAGCAAAAATACCAAAATTTTAAATATCACTCTTGCTTGAACAGTTAAGAATATGCCCCCTAACGAGCTCGTTAAGCTAACGATGCTTTGAACAACTGGCCCCAGTTGTTCAAAACTATCGACGTCGTTAGTTAACGTATCGTTAAAACTTTGATCATTTATTATGGCAAATATGCTAATATTTTTGCTGAAAATGTGAGCAGCTTTTGCGAATCACATTTTTTTTCAGGAAAATTACCAAAATTTCAAATATTTAACTTGCTAGAACAGTTAACAGTTAACAAGATGACCAATAACAAGCTCGTTAAGCTAACGAGGCTTTGAACAGCTGGCCCCTGGACTCTGGTGCATCCGTTCGCTTTAAGTATTTTGTTTAACGAAGTTCAATGTTACAGTCTATGTTTCCATTTTTGTTATAATACGGTTTCAGAACAATTCAAATTAAAACACTTATAGTTCTGATGGGTTGACTATCTCTGAGTGTCGGCTGGGACTGAGTCTTAATATGTAGACCCTGATAAGACCGGCGTTCTGCGGCGTCTGATATGGGTCTTCACTGTTTGCTAAGCTCAACTCATGATTCCAGTCCAGATTCTATAGATTGCCCTCTTACGCAATCGATAAATTCACACGGCTATTTTTCAACACGCCTATATAATTCTGACTCCATTGAACCCCATTTTTGTATAGTAAAAATCACAATTTTTCATCTTAATTTTTTCATTTTTTTTTTCGGCGGTAAAATTTACGATGTATTTGTATAGGCGTGTTTGCGTAATGAATAACCGTTACATGATTATAGACTAGTCAGTGAGTCAGACGGACTTCAGCACTGAAACGTTTACTGCGCTTTGTAACTTCGGGTAGACTGATAAACAATCGACCCAAAAGTATCTCCTTAATGCCTAGAATCCAATAAAAAGGGCATGGGCAAACAAAGTAGAACTAGATGATCAGATGCCACAGAAGACGGCATCTGATGCGGACCCACGTATAGCTTTTTTGCAAGAAATAACAATACACGTTACTAAACACCCCTGAAAGTCCGAAGCTTTTTTAATGGAGGATTCTTTGCATCATGTTTGCTTTGACTCTCTGGAGGCGTTGCAGGGCTTTAGATGTCGTTTCATCTCAACTAATACAGCTGTTGCTGCTACTTCCACAACAACAACAACAACAACAACAAAAACTACTACTACTACTTCTACTGCTGCTGCATCTTCTTCTTCTTCTACTACTACTACTACTACTACTACTACTACTACTACTACTATTACTACGGGCGCATTTTCTTTTCCAACAACTACTACGACTACTGCTACTACTACTACTACTACTATTACTACTACTACTACTACTATTACTGCTACTACTGCCACTACTACTACAACTACTACTACTACTACTACTACTACTACTACTACTTCTGTTGCTGCTGCTGCTAGAAGAAAAGAAGGTAGAGTAGGAGTTGGAGGAAGAAGAAGAAGAAAACAAGAAGATGAATGATGATGATGACGACGACGACGACGATGATAATGATGATGATGATGATGATGATGATCATCATCATCATAATGATAACGATGATGATGATTGTAGTTTGTAACGATGATGCATAACGATGATGATGATGATGATGATGATGATGATGATGATGATGATGATGATGATGATGATGATGATGATAACGATGATGGTTATAACGAAGATGATTACAATGTATAACGAGGATGTATAACGATGATGATAATAGTGAAGAAGAAGAACATGATGATGATGATGACGATGATTATGATGACGATGGTAATGATGTTAATTCAGTGTTACTTGCTCACGCAACAAAACAACTTGCATGAATAAGCTTAACCAAGCAAATGGTATGCAGGCTCGTATGTAACGTAGGCAGGAATGCTATAAAAGAATAGCTATAAAATGAACCAGCGCAAGTCAAAACCTACCACAAGACATGTACGACCCGCAAAGATACAGATCAGCCTACACAGCAATCCAATATGATAAGTGTACCTTTCATTTGAAAGCCTTTGCTGTATAGGGCTAATGCGATCAGCAAAGACTCCGATCAGCATGCGCAAATGCGCAGGCTGATCGGAGTCTTCGCAGATCGTCCAGGTCTTACTACAGATTTTGACGTGCGCTGCCTTAAATTTGTTTCTTCGTCTATCTGACAAATGTTTTGATATATTTTCAATAAGTTACGAGATAATATCAGTACTAAATCATAATTTCATACATTCTGTTGGCACGTTATACTTTCTTATGATGCATAATTCTGCGTTGTATACTAGTGGACTCTTAACTTGCTATAAGTTGGACAAGTCCATTTGTCATATAATGGGTGTCAAGTAGAAGTAAAACAAAGATCAGGAATCGATACAATTAACTTACTCCACCCAACAAAGACACCAAAGGGAAAGAAATACAAACATTAAGCGACCAGACCATAATGGAAACCTAAACAAAGGAAGGCCATAAGGACAGTTACTTTCCCACAAAATGGCCATATGGCCATCCAAAATTAAAAGACACAAGTGATACACACAGTAAGTAACAAACAACAACATAAATAAATCGCCACAGAAAACCGCCTTGGAACGGTCAGTGGAAAGATTTCCACTGGGGGGCTTAAATCGATTTTACGTGGCTACAATCCTCGCCCTTACTTCCGTCGCGATTTAGACAAATAATTTGTTCAGTCCGCATGAAGGCCTCCTAACTCATCAGTGCAACATCTCCGTGAACACAAAAAACCAAAGAACCACAGAGGTCTATTTTTCCGTTTTCATTATATTTTTGACGGAATACTATGTTAGTAAACATCTGCACTGTTTGCCAAGGTACCCCTGCACGGACTTGAATGTAAACTGAGGTGCCAGTTTTCATCACTTATAATAACGAACACCAAGGCCAACTCCATTTAAACCCTTCCATCCCTGAATTTCGAAAGTCTACGTAAATATGGGACCATCCATTCTAGCAAATGAAGAAAAATTATGAACATGATGACAAACAATGTAGATCCTGATGATACTGCTCGTTTGTAGCCTCTTATCTGGATGTACACTGTTTGCACTGACATCTGTACCGACCCTACAGTATTTTGTTTGAGTTTATGTTTAACGTCCCTGTCCAAACTAAGTTGGTCATTTTGGAGACGTTGCTTCCAGTTTTGTGGGACTTTTACCCGACATTGAGATGGAATAACATCTTAAGCCCTGCCGCCCAATGAAACCAATATGGTTTCTACGCATGGACACACCACTTAGCATGGACAGGCTTTGACCCTCGAAGCGGCTTTGCAATACTCGTATATGGTCGGTTTCAGCTCTGCGTGGAAGCGCCATTGTGACAACCTCTAATGATATATGGATAGTTTATATTTCACTTTTTCAGTTGAGATTTGATATTGTCGTAAACGACAGTCAGTTTATTACTTGGGTGATGTTATATTTGGCGTTGAGGGCATTGTACAAATGTAACAACGTCTACCCAGCAGACACACGTCGCTATGGTCACGTCAAATCAACGTCGGTGCAACTTCACGACGTTGCACCGACGTAGATGTAACGTTGTCACAATTAAGTCATGTGCCTGCTGGGAAATGCAATAAACTAAGAATATTTCATAATGTCTTGAGTAACAGCATTACTTAGAATCGAGTTGTGGTGCTGGTATCTTTCAAGAAGCACAGTGTCATCCTAGCCCCCACCCCACTTCCAGCCCCAACACCTCCCTCAACCCTAAGATATATCTTTTTATGAAATTACAAAATTTATACGTTTAACATTTTCAGGGGAGATTTCATCTTGTCATAGACGAAAGTTTATTACATTAGGCGTTGTAACATTCTGGCTTGAGTGCAACGCCTAATGTAACAGCGCCTAATGAAAAAACTGAGTTTGTTACATTTGACGTTGTATTTCACTAGAGGTTGCCACGCACCATGCAGCCAAGCCCCGATGGGCGGTGGCCCTACCAACAGTAGAGAAGAGGTTAAAATCAACAAAGGTATACATGATTTTCTTAATAATTTTTTAAGAATGAGCATTTGTAGTATTAGCGCATACTTAGATTTACCTTTCCGTGTGTAAAAGCACGTACATGTACATGTAGTTGCAAATCCAACAAACTGCTTTGCAAATTGATTATCGGGCTTTTTAAAGAGTTAATAAGCCACATATAAGTGATTATGACTAATAAATTATTTGTTCCATTAAACAACTGCACCTTTGTCTTAGGGAATGTACTAATACTGTTGTTACATTTTAGTAAGCTACACGTTTGTCTGTGCATGTAAGATGTTGAGCAGCGAAGGATGGTCGTATGAAGTCATGTATTTCAGTTAAGGAAAGGCCCTGCATACTTATAGTTAAACATAATTATGCTTTACATTATTAACAATGCTTCCGAAGAGTTGTAGACTAACGAGGAGGCTAATGAGCATGGAAAGGATGGTCGTACGTAGTGATACGTGTCAGCTAAGAAAAGCTTCTGCATACCATTAGCTATAGGAACATGCTTCTATGAACATGCTTCTATCAGACCATTGGCCTACAAAACACGTTTTCTACGTTTAAAATCAGACAGGCTAAATATTTGCTTTACATTAGACTAGCATACCCAGCTGGCACACAACGTGTATGTAACGTTGTACCAACGTCGATGCAATATTATAGGGGTCAACCATGGTTTTTCATGCATTAACATTTGCTGGATCCCGAGGAAGCTGTTTGAACATGAGGCCGCTAGGCCGAATGTTCAAATATCTTCCGAGGGATCCGGCAAATGTTATGCAATGAAAAACCATGGATGATCGTTTTTCTTGCATAACTTACGAATCCGACAGCAAATTTTGACGAAAACGCCCAAAAGCTCCATATAAATTCCATATAAACTCTTCAAATGCGACAGGCAAACCAAAATGGCGGCCAGTTCAGAATGATGTTTACAATGACGTTGTCATGCAGTGACGTCATCATAGAACCCTAAAACGCTACGTTCAGGGCGATAATGTTACGTCGCTCAACTTAACGTAAACAAAGCAAGGCCCGTCTTGTGATATCAAAAGCTCAAAATCCATGTTAAAACAGCACGCGAGTTTCATGATTTGAACATGGTTTTTGCTGTTTGACCACGGCTTTCGGTCCATTTGACAATGGCTTAAACCGCCCCCGCCCATAGGGGCTTGAAGAAATATATGGGCTGCACGATGCTTCCACGCAGAGCTGAATCCGGCCCGCACACTAGTACTGGTTAACCGCTTAGAGGATCTAAGCCTGTCCAGGAACCGCGGTGCGAGGCGGACCGTCCATGCTAATAAACCCTATTGGTTTCATTGGGCGACAGGGCTTGAGATGTCATTTCATCTCAATATCGGGTAAAAGTCCCACAAAATTGGAAGCAACGTCTCCAAAATGACCTTTACAGTGTTGACGGGGACGTTAAACCTAAAATCAAACAAACAAAACAAACAATGGCTTAAAAAAACAGCCATGCGCATAGGTTTTTATGCAAGAATGTAGGGATCAAACATGGTTTTTCATGCATTAACATTCGCCGGTTCCCGAGGAAGCCCATTGAACATGAGGCGGCAAGGACGAATGTTCAAATATCTTCCGAGGGATCCGGCAAAAGTTAATGCATAGAGATAACCATGGATGATCGTTGTTCTTGCATAACTTCCGACAGCAAATTTTGACGAAAACGCTCAAACGCTCCATATAAATTCCATATAAACTCTTCAAATGCGACAGGCAAACCAAAATGGGGCCTGTTTACAATGACGTTGTTACGCAGTAACCACCTGACGTCATCATAGAACCCTAAAACGCTACATTCAGGGCGATAACGTTACGTCGCTCAACGTTACGTAAACAAAGCAAGGCCCC
Organism: Lucinisca nassula; assembly: GCA_963580285.1. Lineage (NCBI taxonomy): Eukaryota > Metazoa > Mollusca > Bivalvia > Lucinida > Lucinidae > Lucinisca > Lucinisca nassula. The sequence goes on from OY757010.1 coordinate 178,120,675, forward strand.
TATTGTGATATCAAAAACTCAAAATCCATTTCAAACAGCACGCGAATTTCATAATTTGAACATGGTTTTTGCAGTTTGAGCACGGATTTCGGTCCATTTGACAATGGCTTCAAACAGCCATGCGCATAGGTATTTATGCAAGAATACTGGGATCAATCATGGTTTTTCATGCATTAACATTCGCCGGGTCCCGAGGAAGCTGTATGAACATGAGGCCGTTAGGCCGAATGTTCAAATATCTTCCGAGTGATCCGGCAAATGTTAATGCAATGAAATTACCATGGATGGTCGTTGTTCTTGCATAACTTACGATTCCGACAGCAATTTTTTACGAAAACGCCCAAAACGATCCATATAAACTCCATATAAACTCTTCAAATGCGACCGACGAACCAACATGGCGGCCAGTTCAGAATGTTGTTTACAATGACGTTGTTACGCAGTAACCATCTGACGTCATCATAGAACACTAAAACGCTACGATAACGTTACGACGCTCAACGTAACGTAAACAAAGCAAGGCCAGTCTTGTGATATCAAAAGCTCAAAATCCATGTTCAAACAGTACGCGAATTTCATGATTTGAACATAGTTTTTGCTGTTTGAGCACGGCTTTCGGTCCATTTGACAATTGATTCAAACAGCCATTCGCATAGATATTTATGCAAGAACGTTGCATCGACATTGATTCGACGTTGCCCAGACGTCATCTCAGTGCAAGCTGGGTATGCTTTAAATTTGGACGCAGAAGTTTTTTTTCTGGAGCGATGTAGAGCAATCGAATGTCGTTAAGTAATACCAATGCATACTAAGGCATGTTTTGTATTAGATATGAATAGCATAACCCAAGCTAAACATATTCCACAGTTTACTTTGGACTAGAGCAATACAGAAGAGATGCAGAGCAACTGACTGAATGCCGTTAACCCACATATAATAATGCCTAGCGACCCTTTTCTGGGACATTGGCAAACAGTGCAGACCCAGATCAGACGCCACAGAACGCGGCGTCCAATCTGGCGCTACGCTGTTTGGTTAAAGAACATTCATTTTTCCTTGTAAAATTTACTACAAACAAAAACAAACATGGCACCCCTATAACTGGAAATGGACCACTCTAAACTTACTACGTGGAAGATTCCATTGTCATATATGGGTAAAAAACCCTGCATACTCATAACTCATACATATGCTTTATGTTGGACTTGAAATACTTTTGAGGAGAAGAAGAACATACAGTAGAACTCCGATGGCTCGATCACCGAAGGGTCGTTTACCATGGCTAGGCCGAACTCGTTCCCAAGCCCCTAGGGAAATCCTCTATATAAGAAATAGGCGGAGTAATTGAGGAGATTTTCGCCTTTTATATTACAAATGTATGCTGTGTGTATTCATTAGAATCGCCTCAATGAGGCGATTCTAATGAGTATACACAGTATAATTTTCATTATAGAATACCGAAAAAGATGTCCAAAAGTATCTCGTTATGCGTCCTGGCAGTCACCCTCAGTGGCTCGAACTACCACTGTCTCGAACAAATTTTCAAGGTCCCAAAGGGGTTCGAGCCATCGAAGTTCGACTGTACTCATAGATAACCATATGCTTTATGAAGCATACATAGCAATCGACCCACCAGTGCTGTCAGTGCTTTGATTGTTTTCGCGTGTTAACGTGGGGTTTTCATAGCTGTTGAGTACACGGACTTGACTTCACGATGATATGTACATTTACAGAGGGCTCTCGCAAAAACGACAAGTAAGATAAAAATTCTGTACCCTAGTATTTATCAGGCACATGACGTAATTGTGACGTCACATCAACGTCGGTGCAGCGTCATGGCGTTTATGCAACATCACATCAACGTCGGTGCAACGTCATGACGTTGCACCGACGTTGATTTGACGTTGCCTTAGCGACGTGCGCTGCTTGGTAACATTTTGTAGTTGTAAGAATTTGCCGTTATAACGAGAATGATAGTTAATAAAGGTTTTTCATCTTAAAAACTGAAAGAGACAAATCTTGTAGACATTTATTTGTTGGAAATGCCACGCCAAGAAGATTATAATAAACAGAGTAAAAGATTTGTTTCTTGTACTATTTGGTTACAAGAATGTTTCAGTACTAAGGATGGCCACCGCCCATCGGGGCTTGAAGAAATATATGTGTTGCATGATGCTTCCACGCAGAGCTGCAACCGACCCGCACACGATTACTGGTAATCTGCTAAGAGGATCTAAGCCTGCCCAGGCAAAGCGGTGCGAGTCGGCCTGTCCATGCTTGTAAACCCTATTGGTTTCATTGGGCGGCAGGGCTTGAGATGTCATTTCATCTCAATGTCGGGTAAAAGTCCCACAAACTTGGAAGCAACGTCTCCAAAATGACCTTTACAGTGTTGACGGGGACGTTAAACCTTAAATCAAACAAACAAAATCAGTACTAAGGATTCGATATAAGCGTTTTAAACCGAGAGATGCCCACGTCAGTCGGAACTGAGACTAGTCCTTGAGTTGACGATTCATTCCATTGAAATTGACGTAATACAGTAGATTTTCGATGGTTCGGACACCGATGGGCCGTTTTTCATGGCTGAGTAGAACCCGTTCTTGATGCCCTATGGAATTTCTCTAGTTAGAAATAGTGAGGAAAAATGTAAGATATCTTCGTCTTTTAAATTACAAATATATGCTGTGAGTACTCATTAGAATCGTCTCAGTGAGGCGATTCTAATGACTATACACATCATACATGTATATATTACAAAACACCGAAAAGTAGTCCCAAATTCATCCGCAGTAGCCCTTAGAGACTCGAACTACCACTGTCTCGAACAGATTTGTCGGTCCCAGAGGTGTTCGAGCTATTGAAGTTCGACTGTAACGTTTTTTGTGGTTTTAAACCCATTTTGTACCAGAAACCCCAAAACGGGTACCCTGGAAACACTGCAGGCCCAGATCAGACGCCACAGAACGCGGCGTCTGATCAAGGCCTCCACTGTTTGCTAAAAGTCCAGTCATTGTCCAAATAAATTTTGATGAAAAACACAAGCTGACACCCCTTTTTGAAATGGATTCCTGCTATATATAAGGAGGAAGATTCCATTTGGTACAAAAAGGGTCAATTACAGAGAATGTCAGTATAAAGAGGGCTGACTACATTTTGCGAGCTCATTATATCGCGATTTTTTTCTCGCATATTTTTGCTTAAAAAAATATCATGATCTAGAAAAAGAGAGAAAAACGCCATAAATACAGGAAGTATTATACACTATTTTTGTATGACATATGCCAATCAATTAGAGACAGAAAAATATGCTCATTTCGAAGTAATTCGGTAATTAGCTTTCGGAAGAAACCGGTTACGTGTCGGTTAATACACGGATGCAGAGGGTGTCTTGTGCTGCAGAGGAAACAATCAGGGCATGGCGTTCAATTTTACGCAAAAATTAGAAGTGGGAGGACGGGATTAGAAGCAGGGCGACGTAAAATATGTATTTGTATATGCTATACAACCCACAAACACACGTTTGTGACATGTACGCAAATGCGTAATCAATAGCAAATTCCCTAACATATTTGTCTACTTCGTTTGTTTTGTTTGTTTGTTTGATTTGCGGTTTAAAGTCCCCGTCAAAACTATAAAGGCCATTTTGGAGACGTTGCTTCTAATTTTGTGGGACTTTTACCTGACATTGAGATGAAATGACATCTCAAGCCCTGTCGCCCAATGAAACCAATAGGGTTTATAAGCATGGACGGTCCGACACTCACAGCGCTTTGCCTGGGCAGGCTTAGATCCTCTAAGCGGTTTACCAGTACTCGTGTGTGGGTCAGATTCAGCTCTGCGTGGAAGCATCATGCAGCCCATATATTTCTTCAAGCCCCAATGGGCGGGGGCCGACTTTGTCACAGAGACCTCTCTTATAGGATATAAGTTGCTCCCTCACATGGGTCTCTCTTACTAAAGACAACATACTCCCGAGACCACAGGAACCACTCTTATGAAAGAGTTGACCCCTTAAGACGAGCAAATTCTTTTCTGTAATTTGGTCCCGATGTGTCAACGATAGTATGAAGCGTTTTTTGTTTTCTTTTTCTAGAATTTTCTTTCGTTTGCGTACACTGCTACACCACTGGGTTTGAGCAAAGCGATAGAGCTCGCGTAATTTGCAGGAAAGCTGTTTTATGCTCTTGCCAACTGTTTTGATTTTAACCCTTAGCCCGTTGAAAAAAGGGACAATCAGTACTTGTGCAAGATCAAATGAAGAAGCCATCTGATCAGAATCTATACTATTTGTCATTCAGTTTATGAATTTGTAGGAATTAATTACATCAAGTTATCTGATTGGTTCAAAGTCGGGAATGGGTGTGGCTTAATCAATTATTCAGCGGGATAAGGGTTAAAATCTATGGAGAGCGATATTCCCATCATTGGCTTGTACGTTAGTTTTAGTAGCATTAGCCCTTATCCTGCTGGATATTACAACCCTAACCTTTGCAAACAGTTCAGATCAGATGGCTTCATCAAGCCATCTGATCAGGATCTATTCTGTTTGTCATGCAGTTTGTGAACTGAACGAATATATTTTATCAAGTAATTTGATTGGCTGATAGTCAGAAATGGGCGTGGCTAAAATAATTTATTCAGCAGGATAAGGAAAATTGCCATCACCTTGACGCAGTAAAAATCTTGAATTTTTCGGATTTACATCTATCTATTGAAGATGGGTTTGTTTCCTGCAAAATTTATGATAGACGCGATGATTTTGATTTTGAGATTGTAATTTTTCCTTTCTTAGACGATAATGTTCCTCGTTAGGAGGCCTTCATGCGGACTGAACAAATTATTTGTCTAAATCGCGACAGAAGTAAGGGCGAGAACTGCAGCTGCGTAAAATCGATTTAAGCCCCACCCCCTCCCCCACCCACACACACAATGAAACACACAGTGAAATTCGTTCCACTGAAAATTCGTTTCACTGACCGTTCAAAGGCGGTTCTTCTCTCGCGATTTATTTTTGTTATGGTTTGTCTTTGAGTGTGTGTTTCGCTTATATTATTTTGTTTTGGATAGCCAGTTGGCCATTTTTGGGCAAGTTACTGTCCTTTTGGTTTTCCGTTATTGATGTTTCCATTAGGGTCTACATTTAGTTATTTCATGTTTGTGTTTCTTTCCCATTGGTGTCACGGCTGGGAGATGTGGGTTGATTTTATCGATTCCTTATCATTGGTTGTGTTTCTTTCCCATTTGTGTCACTGCTGGGAGATGTGGGAGGATTTTGTCGATTCCTGATCATTGCCTTCACTTCCATTTTGATTAGGGTAAAACGAAACGGTTCAGAGACAATCGACCCACTAGTGTCGTCAGTGTTTTGATTTTTGTCTACACTGTGGTTACTCGTCAGAAACTCACTATGACGTTAGTTGTTGGTTGGACGTCAAACGCCACACTAATGTATGACGGGGCTTTCATTGGCAATGAGGCGGTTCTAACGAGCACCAACGATCTATATTTCCACGAACTATGGGTATATACCACTGTAAACCCTAGTTGTCCCAAAATAAAAGGGGATTTACAATTTTCACCGGGAAAAGAGGCTAGTTTTGAGACAAGAAAGACAAATATATATCACATGTTTATGGCAGCCGCATCATCAGAGATTTGTTCTTTCTAATAATAAAAGAGACTATTGCTGTACTTTTGTCCCTGCTTAAGAGGAATGGGGACACCTGGCAGATTTTCCACCTTTTTTCAAAGAGAGGCAACTTTCGGAACTACCTGTTCGCTTTTCTATAAGCCCTGTCCCACGGAAAAAGAGATCTACTCTTAAAGGAAAGAATTTGCTCTTCAGGAGCAAATTCTTTCCTTTAAGAGTTGGCCCCTATTGGCATGGGAAACAAAAATACTTTGGCAGGAGTTGCCTCCCCTGAAGGTGTTCCCATTCGCCTTAAGAGTCTCCCAGAACGTGACAATCGACTGAAAAAAGGCAGACGGCCTTAGGAAATAAGGCTGAAGCGATTCCACATCATAAGACTTCCTAATCCTTATTGCGGCTTTCTTGAAGTCTGTTTTCAAGCATATATTCAGTAGTGAGTTCATTTGGTGTACTCGTTTGGTGTATACTGGTGTAATTAGCCGAAAAATAGTTTGTCTGGCGCAGAAAAAAATATTGAGTTGCCTCCCTTGAAGCTGTTTCAACCGATAAAATATTAGACATACATTGAATGTCAGGTTTAACAAAACTGCCACAACGGACCGCCGTGGCCTAGTGGATACGAGCGCTGACTCTCTCACCACTGTGGTTCCAACCTCTTGAACCATTTTGAACCACATTTATACAGTATACCTGGGGTTTACAGAGTCAACCTTATTTTTTTCTTAATTCGGCTCGATGAGGCGGTTCTAATGAGTACCCATAATCTATATTTTAAGAGCCGAATTAAGAAAAAATAAGGTTGACTCTATACCCATAATCTATATTTTGAGCAGAAATAAGAAAACTACCACAATTTTTCTTTTGAAAATTTTCGCTTGTTCGGCGGTTTAATCTCCAATGCATATGATTAGGTGTGTTTTCACAATGGTACTCCGGGTTTCGCCTTCCTCTGATTGACGGTGGGCTTGAAACAAGACGTCTTGAAAGGAGCATAAAACCAAAACAAATCCTGCCACATTCGGCAAAGGCCCTTTGTGTAAACATTATGAAAACATGTCCATTCTTATAGTATTGAAAATACCACCAAAAATGAAAATATTAAGATAAAAATTCTAATATTTTTTTTTAATTTCTCCTCAAAACATAGAGTGTAGGAACTCGTTAGAACCGCCGCGGCGAGGCGGTTCTCACGAGTATCCACAATCTGTTTTTGAGCAGAAATAAGAAAAGTAATGTATAGGCCTACCCCTGTAAAACCCAGTTTTACTAATTAAAACTGGGGTTTTAGGGGATCAAAATTATAAAGGCGTGTTTTCTTGATGGAAAGGTTTTGTAAGGATTTTTGCCACTACTGCACTGGTTATTTTCGCAATATCCTAATTTATGTTTTTTTTCTTCATATATCTCCAACTAAAAGATACTTTTTTTTTCTTTTACAAATCCAGCCTAACCTAAATTGTGCTATAAATACTTGACATTAAGTAGGGTTCGATTACATCTTCATTTGGCTTTTAGTTTTATTCTAGGAAGGCTTTAACGACTGAAAGTTACTTCTTTTCAAGGTCTTAAACTAATCTTCCCTTGTGGTTGGGCTAACCCTTACACCCCTGAATTTCTGTAGTGGACTCTTCCACTCCAGAAACAGAACAGGCTCATTGTTGTCAATAGTGGTTGCAGTCAAAATTATGAATATACAGTCGAACTTCAATGGCTCGAACACCTTTGGGACCTCGAAAAATCTGTTCGAGACAGGGGTAGTTCGAGCCACTGAGGTTACTGTCAGGAGGCATAACGAGATACTTTTAGACATCTTTTCGGTGAACAATAATGAAAATGCATGCTGTGTGTACTCATTAGAATCGCCTCATCGAGGCGATTCTAATGAGTACACACAGCATACATTTGCAAGATAAAAGACTAAAATCTCCTTAATTATCCGCCACTATTTCTTATGTAGAGGATTTCGCTGGGGGCTCAAGAATGAGTTCGACACATCCATGGTGAACGAGCCATCGGTGTTCGAGCCATCGAAATTCTACTGTAACTGCAAGTATTGTAGATCCTGATCAGACGGATGGTTATGAGCCGTTTCATCAGGATCTATACTGTTTGCGTATGTCACTGTATCAGTCTGCATGGTTGAAAGGGCTAAACACGTTTCAGCACAAACACAAATTGGGCCCCGTCAAGCGATTTTGGTACTTATCGCCTATGCGAGCAGCGAAGGTTCAGGCGAGCCTGCGCATCCGCGCAGTCTCGCCAGAACCTTCGCTGCTCGCTCATACAAGCAGTGAATCAAGAAGAACCTTCAGACAGAAAACCATATCCCTGGCCCCTCTGAATGGCTGGGCATGCGCAGTTAAAATTTGTCATGGCGGAATGCTCGAAGACACAAATTCGCTTGGCGGGGCTCAACTGGGCTTTGCGAGTCAGAGAATCGTGCTCTTTTAGACAAGCTCAGAAAAACAGCTATATTATTTTGACGCCCTTGAACTCCACTTTTATATAGTAAAACTGGGGTTTACCTTATCTTCCTATTTCTGGTCTAAAATATAGTTTGTGTGTGCTCGTTATAAGCGCCTCAATGATCCACTCTAACCGGAAGAAGAAGAAGAATAAGAAAAAGAAGAAGAAGGTCAGTAAATGGCATTGACCTTTGACATTGATAAACTTCCATTCAGCTTATTTCAAATATCAATTCTGATGCCACAAGCTACAAAAGAATTGCAAATATCAATTCTGACGCCTAGGCCCCCGCCCATAGGGGCTTGAAGAAATATATGAGCTGCATGATGCTTCCACGCAGAGCTGAATCCGGCCCGCACACTAGTACTTGTAAACCGCTTAGAGGATCTAAGCCTGTCCAGGAACTGCGGTGCGAGGTGGACCGTCCATGCTAATAAACCCTATTGGTGTCATTGGGCGACAGGGCTTGAGATGTCATTTCATCTCAATGTCAGGTAAAAGTCCCACAAAATTGGAAGCAACGTCTCCAAAATGACCTTTACAGTGTTGACGGGGACGTTAAACCTCAAATCAAACAAACAAACAAAAAACAATTCTGACGCCACACTGACAGGCTACAACAGAATCAAAACAATCCGCTGTTTTACTTTTTTCCATACACTGCATGTCTAAGTGACCAAATTTGTCCTTGATGTAAAACATGTCAAGGTCAACCAAAGGCCATCATTTTAACAAACTTGATAGGACCCGTGTTCCTTATGCTACATACCATGTCTGATGGTCATTGGGATCCGGAAGAGTATATAGTAATGGTTTTATGTGGGCATGGTGACCATATTGGCCATGTGACCCAGTCGTTACAAACAAACTTTCGTTCCCCCTTCCCATAGCGACTCCATATTAAATTTGGTTTCAATCAACCCAGCAGAATAAGTGGAGAAGAAAAAAGTCTGAATCTGAATCATCCAAGACAAAGGTCAGTAATGATCTTGACCTTTTGGAATTGATATGTTCTGATCAGACAGGCTGCCATGCAATCGGTATAATCCACTGTTTTGTCTTTTTCCATACAAATGTCTAATTGACCAAATTTGTCCTTGACGTAAAACAGGTCGAGGTCAACCAAAAGCCATCATTTAAACAATTTGGAATGACCGGGGTTCCCGATGCTACACACCATGTTTCAATGTCATCGGCCATTTTATTGCGGAGAATTTGTTTTTACCATATATGAGCCTGGCAGCCATATTGGTAATGTGACCAAGTCCTTACGAACATACTCTATTCACCCTACCCACAGAGGCTCCACATGTAATTTGGTTTCAATCATCCTCCAGTTTAAGTGAAGAGAAAAATCTGAACCATCCAGGGCAAAGGCCAGTAAATGATCTTGAGGGTCAGTAAATGATCTTATAATAATATAATTTCTGATGCCACAGGCTATCATGCAATCCGAAATATACACCGTTTTGCCTTTTTGTTTTTATACAAATGTCTAAGTGACCAAATTTGAGCTTGACATAAAACAGGTCAGGGCCAACCAAAGGTCATCATTTTAACAAACTTGGTAGGGCCAGAGTCCCTAACGCTGCATACCAAATTCTAAGGTCATCAGCCATTTGGTTTCTGAGAAAAAGATTTATTAAAGGTTTTTACCATATATGGGCATTGTGATCATATTGGTCATGCGACCCGATCTGCGGTTTACACTTCTCATAAAGGCTCCACACGTAATTTGGTTTCAATCAACCTAGCAATTTAAGTGGTGAAGAAGATAAAAATACTGAACCAGAGCCATCCAGGGCAAAGGTCACTAAATGACCTTGACCTTTGGAATTGATTTATTTCCATTCAGCTGCTTGCAAATATCAATTCTGATGCCACAGGCTACCATGCAATCAGAAAAATAAACCGTTTTGCCTTTTTTCAATCAAATGTCTAAGTAACCAAATTTGACGACGTAAAACAGATCAAGGTCAGCCAATGGTCATCAATTAAACGAATATGGAAGGACACGAGTTCCCGATCCTGCATACCTAGTTTCAAGGTCATCACCCATTTGATTCATGAGAAGAAGATTTTAAATGTGTTCACCATATATGGGCATGACGGCCATATTGCCCATGTGAACCATTCCTTACGAACATACTTTGGTTCCCCCTTCCCATAGGGGCTCCACATGTATCTTTTTCAGAGATGTCGTTTGAAAATGCTGCCGCCGACGCCGACGCCGACGACGGACAGCGAACCACTGCGTATACTATTAGCTACCCTGGATCCACCGGCTCTGGTGTTTTCTCATATGGTAAGATAGACCATTTGCTGAAAGGACACTGGATGCTGATCGAGCAATCATTTTAGATGAGATGAAAGCTCTCTTTTGTGCAGCAATATCAGTATGAATCAAAGAAATGGAAACTGGTCATCAATCATCGTTTTCAATAAGCTGCTATCATCAAATGTATCAAACTAGTGGAAGAAAAGGGCGAAAAATATTAAAACAAAACCAACAAAACAATTATTGTGCAGTCACGCATGCGCGTAATTAAACTGCTTCATTGTTTTCTCTCAAAAAGTTTTGCATAACCCACATACGCATAGAGCGTCCAAAAATGAAACATTGGCAAACAGTGAATACCCAGATCAGCGGCATCTAATCAGGGTCTACATTGTTAACTTAAAGTATTCGGATTAAGCAAAACAGATTTGTCCACGCCAAAACTGGTAATGGATTTTATCCAAAGCTATTGGGCATGGATTGCTAAAAGGGTTAACCCTTTCAGCCATGCAGACCGGTTTTGTTTGTTTGTTTGATTTGAGGTTTCACGTCCCCGTCAACACTATATAGGTCATTTTGGAGACGGCGCTGTCAATTTTGTGGGAGTTTTACCCGACATTGAGATGAAATGACATCGCAAGCCCTGTCGACCAATGAAACCAATAGAGTTTATTAGCAAGGACGGTCCGACTCGCACAGCTTTTCCTGGGCAGTCTTAGATCCTCTATGCGGTTTATCAGTACTTGTGTGCGGTCGGTTTCAGCTCTGCGCGGAAGCATCATGCAGCCCATATATTTCACCAAGGCCCGCTGGGCGGGGGCCTACCATGCATGCAGACCGGTACAAGAGGCTCGTTACGAGTCGTATCATCAGGATCTATACTTTTTGCCAAACTACTTTTGAATTGTAACTAAAACGTCTTTTTTGCATTATTGCTCTTTCCTTTAGTAGAAGATGGAAAAGACTACTTAAGGGGAAGGGGAACACCAAGCACATTTTCCCGCCATTTTTCCAAGCGAGACAATTTTTTGGACTTCCTGTTCACTTTTCTATAGGCTCAGTCCCACTGAAAAAGGGGTCTACTCTTAAAGGAATGAATTTGCTCCTCAGGAGCAAATTCTTTCCTTTAAGAGTTGACCCTATTAACATGGGAGAAAAAACATTTTTGGAGAAGTTGCCTCCCCTGAAGGTGTACCTATTCTCCAAAGTCTGGAGAAGCCCGGAATCGATCCCATGGACTCTGGTTTGCAATGCGAAAAGCATATCCACTACGAAGGCTTCTAGGACACCCAAGTGACGCGAAATAAATCACACGGACGCTTTCCTGATGTGTTAAAATCAAACTCGCCTGTCTCTTGGAACTGTGTACTTTTATACCATGTATTTCGAAGTGGCATACGATCGTTTGAATTTGAACACAGTCCAAGGCTTTCTGGTTGTAGCCTTTGTTTTCGATGCCAAATTCCATGTTTAACATACTATATGTATTTCTGTGCCAAATACAAGTCACTTCATGTCAAAACTTTGTCTTTGAACAACTATATATGTGTCAGAGTATGGGGGAAGGGTGCTTATCACCATGGCGACCAGCAAAGACTCGGGCGAGACTGCGCATGCCTGAGTCTTTGCTGTTCGCACACATGTAGACACAAACGTGCAAGAAATTATGCGTATAGTAGTTGGGCACGTGCATTTGAAAAAAAAAAAAAAAAAGAAAAAAAAAAAAAAAAAACTATGCTTGGGACCTTTTTCTGATGGGTTGGCTCATAGCAGCTTTCTGGCAGTGCTGTTTAGTCACAGACTACATTTCTGCATGCTTTGCTGTTTGCTTGTATTGAGGTTTTACGCTCCCGTCAAAACTATTTAGGTCATGTTGGAGACGTTACCTCCGAATTTGTGGAACTTTTACCCGGCATTGAAATGAAATGACATCTCAAGCCCTGTCGCCACGAAGATTATTTTTCTTACAAAATGTTTAGATATTTTTGTTATTATTGCTCCAAACATAGGTTGTGTGTACTCGTTAGGACCGCTTCATAGAGGCGGTTCTAACGCGTACCCACAACCTATATCTTGGAGCAGAAAAAAAGAAAAATAATGTATACCCCTGTAAATCCCAGTTTTCTCCATATAAAGTGGGGTTTACGGGGTTGTTCATTACACGGAGTTGTTTACATAATGATTTTATAGATTCATCAAAATCATGTAGTGCAATCTACCTTTGAATATTTCAAATTCTGGTCGACCATTCGAACCCGTTTGCGAAAACAACAACAACAACAACAGCAAAAAAAAAAAAAAAAAAAAAAAACTCTTCAGCGTTTGCAAACATGTATAACACAAACTTACTAAACTACATGTACACAAATTAGCAGGAGGCTTTAGAGTTAAGATTATTGTACTTCACAACCAGCGAGCGTAAAGGTGCGGATGCGCAGGCAGATCGGCCGCACAAGCCATAAAACAGCCTTTCTGAAGACGTTGCACCCATCATACAGTGAAATTCCGCTATTAAGACCACCTAAAATTAAGACTTATTCTGTTTTTAAAAGCTTGTTGTGAAGGTTTCAGTTATTCTTTCTTTGGGTTTTCTGCATCCAGTGTCCTCTAATAAGAGACATCCTTTGGGACTGTTCAAAAGTGGTCTAAAGACCAATTTTGAAAAGTCCCAAAGGTGGTCTAAATTTAGGAATTTTACTGTATTTGCAATGACCTATACTTCTATGTCAGGATAAGCCCGAATCAATGAGCACACCAAAATAAAAGACCCCAAAGCCTGATAAAGACATGCTCAGTAGCACATATCTACTTATTCTGCCTAATATGTCATCCGAAGCACTCTCAACACTCTTTTTCGGTTTTCTTTGAACTAGCCTTTATGAAAAAAGGCTCTACTCTAAAAGGAATGAATTTGCTCCCAAAACCTTAAGAGTAGATCTAAATTTGCACGGGAGTTAACTAGTTTTGAAAGAGTTTCTTCCCCTGAAAGTGTATCCGTTTTCCTTACATTAGATAAAACATGCGTGACGTAAAATGACATCTTTCATAAATATATCTAGAACTAGCATTTTCAGATGAATTATTTATATTTATCTTATTTCTTGTCCAAATATAGATTGTGGGTGCCCATTATAATCGCTGTCTTTAGGCGGATATAACGAGTACTCGTATTCTATGTTTTTGCGCAAAAATAAGTAAAACAATGTAACCCCTACTTTTCTCTATTTGGAGTGAGTTATTACACGGACTCGGTAATCTGATGTTTGCAAAGGTATGTTTTCCTTATTTTCGCTGTGTTTTAGTACATTGAAGTCAAAATGACAAAGATGTTATGTCGCAATACAGCAGAGTTTCTATAACTGCTAATAAAATTACTGGAAAAAATGCGAGGATGAATTTGGTTTTCTGGATGGGTCTGTGGAAAAGCTTTGGCCAAAAATAGAACCCACTTACTGGCGGTACGAGAAAAAACGATTACAGAAAGATGTTACACTGATAACAGTTGAGACCAACAACATTTTCTGGAAAATGTTTGGAATAGGTAAGTTTTATAACAAATTATCTGTCAACTTTCGAAGAACTGGAATTCTTATATTATTTGCACAATGTCTATACCTCGCTCAAACGGCTGGCCTCGGTAGCTCAGACGGATGCGCGTCTGACTGGTGAACAGGAGGACGCGGGTTCGATACCTGCCGGGGTCGACAACATTATTTCGTGGATATTGATCATGAAATCTTTTCTACGGTCATTCTCTCCCTTCCGCTGATTCACAGTTTCTGGCGAAAGAATGTGCACTGTACTGGTTCCTTACGTATACAAAATAGAAGTGGAGGCAATGATCAGGAATCGATACAATCAACCCACAGCTCCCATCAGAGACACCAAAGGGAAAGAAACACAAACATGAGACAACAAACCTAATGGAAACATCAATAGCGGAAAGCCAAACGGACAGTTACTTTCCCACAAAATGGCCAAAAGGCTATCCAAAATAAAATAATATAAGCGACACAAACACCCAAAGACAAACTATAACAAAACTAAACCGCGACAGAAGAACGGTCAGCGGAAACGAATTCCACTGTGGGGCTTAAATCGATTTTACGTGGCCACAATCCTCGCCCTTACTTCCGTCGGGATTTAGACAAATAATTTGTTCAGTCCGCATGAAGGACTCCTAACTCATCAGTGTAACATCTCCGTGAACACAAATAATCAAACAACCACAGAGATGAAACAACGTTGAGGACTCGACAGCAAGAAACCACTGAAATGCTGGAGCAAAAGAAAACCAACAGTTAGACTCCGATGCGCCCGACCAGAGATAGAGCATCAGGCACCAACGAACATTACCTTGAATTAGATCTCTCTAATTCTCAATAAGCATTTGCGCTTGAAACGTCATAGAATCTGAGGCCTGACCCCTCGGCGTGCAATTAAAGAGGAAAGCAAAGTTGTCAACCGTGATTGGGTTAACTACCATGCATGCAGTCTGTCGTATAACATTTATATTGTACCCAATCTTTTTATATCGAAGAATGATTTTACGAAATTGGGTGCTGAAGTCATTGCGGTCATATATTTTTCTGAATTTATATACTAAGTCACCATAAAATTCGGGTTTCGATAGACCCTGTTGCAGAAGTGATTTAAGTCCAATATTGAATTAGGAAATTAAATCAGAATGACGTCTTTAAAATTTTGAAAAGGCTTTGCGTAGTTTGTGGTACCGATAACCCTGATTAAGAATTTTAGCCGTCAACAATTTATTACGAGTGTTGAAGTCAGTTACATGACTACACACTGTGGCAAATCGAATTAATTGCAAAATATAAACGCCATAAGATGGCGCACGAGGAACATCACCATCAAAGAAAGGAACATTTACAATCTCAAAATCAAAATCATCGCGTTTATCATACATTTTGCACGAAACAAACCCATCTACAATACTCGTAGATAGATGTAAATCCGAAAACGGGCCTCGGTATCAGAAGAATTTGCTTTATTTAACTGAAGTTCCGGGGGGGGGGGGGGGTGGGGTTAAATTTAACTGATCAAACCATCGAAATAGGTATTATCAATATTTAATAAATCATCCAAATATATGGAAGTGGAGCTAAAAGCTTCAATGATTACAGACTGGTTTTCAGCAGAAAGGGACATCATGAAGTCTCAAAACAAAACAAAAACATACCAGCCAAAAGTGGTCCGCAATTAGTACCCATCGGAATACCCACAACTTGTCTAAATAACTTAGTACCAAATCTTATGTAAACATTGTCAAGTAGAAAGGTGAGAGCTTCACACACTATCTGACATGACCATAAAGTATAATTTTAATGCTCTTCAGAAGTGAAAAAGGCATTTCTTACATTACATGCAAGATACAGGGAGTCTTCCCTATGAAATGTCTATTCAATTAAATCATTAAGTTTTTCTTTATAAGCCTGCCCAGGAAAAGTGTTGATAGGTAAACTGACCGGCTCAAAAATGACATAAATAGTGTTGACTGGGCCGTTAAACGTCAATACAAACAAACAAACAAAACCTCGCTCAAACTACAATGTTTCTTATTAGGTCAAGCATAGTTAAGCAAGGTCCTGTTAAGCATATTCGGCGAAAACTTCACTTTATGGTCTTAAGTGAGGTTCATAACAATCTGATTACTTTCTTCAAAGCCACAATCACCACGTTTTTTTTTTTTATTTTTATTTTCATTTTTGCAAGTATCTTGCTCTCAATACCGACACATGTACGTATACCTACGCAAAATTCTCTGGTTAATGAACCAAAGTTATCTGTTTTTGAATGCATGAAAAGCAGAAACAAAATATCTCAATGGTATTCAATAGGCTTTTGTTCAATCCTCGGGACAGTCTAAGAATCATTGTGTCAGTGCGTCTTGTCCTGTCTTCGTCTACCGTACAGTCGAATTTCGATAGCTCAAAAAACCGAGAAGTTTCACTGTATCTTGTTTGTATTATGCGGACATGGCCAACTTTCAGTCTCGTCCATAGAAACTATGTGCGGCAAAATTGAACGCTAAATTTATTTCCTAATTACATATACGCTATGTTTTTTTTTTTTAATTTTATTAGCAGAATATTGTGTTTATTTGTCACTACAATGGAAATAATCAAAATATATACCGGAAAGGACACGGATGCCCCCGTCTGGTACATGTAAGCGCAATGTTAACAGTCTATCCTACACTAGGAGAAAATCGACCCACTAGTGCTCTCAGTGCTTTGAGTAACTTGAACCGTAGCGATCTACAAGGCTGAAAGTGTTATGAAAGTGTTTTGTTTGTTTGAGGTTTAATGTCCCCGTCAACACTGTATAGGTCGTTGTTGAGACGTTGCTTCCAATTTTGTGGGACCTTTACCCGACATTGAGATGAAATGACATCTCAAGCCCTGTCGCCCAATGAAACCAATAGTGTTTATAAGCATGGACGGCCCGACTCTTACCGCTTTGCCTCGGCAGGCTTAGATCCTCTAAGCGGTTTACCAGTACTCGTATGCGGTCGGTTTCAGCTCTGCGTGGAAGCATCATACAGCCCTTCTATTTCTTCAAGAACCGACGGGCGGGGGCCGGTTATGACAGTGCTCAGTTGCAACAATAACCCAAACGGAATATCCACTTCATCAAACATCTCTATCGTCCGTTAATTCTATCATTGTACGAGACACCAAATGAAGCAGAGCATAAGCTTTTCAACTAACAAGAATAGATAATGAAATAAAGATTGATAATGTTAGGTCAACTTCGACAGACTGGATATGGTCAGTATTCTAAATTCCAGACGCACTGTAATATGGAAAGAGTATGGATCAAGTTTAGAAAATAAAAAGCTAAAAGGTTGTCTATGGAAACAAAGAACACATAAACGTACGAAAATCGGAGACTCGGTTTTATTGAGTCGCTTCATACAGGGTAGTATAGTTTACAAGGCTGCATACGCATCCTAGCACCGGTTTAAGCGATATTCGACTTTCAAAGTAACCATAATGGGCTCAATGATCCCAAAGGAAAAGAAAATATAATATGCACTATGATGAAGCACGGGGAGACGTTTTACGGCCGCCACACGGCACTTAACGCCAGCTGCAGTGAGGTAAAATAAAAAGCTAAAAGGTTGCCTTTGGAAACAAAGAACCAATACAAGAGCATAATAGAAGCCGGTCCATATGAATACGCCAGTTCTGAGTTTGCAGTTTTGTTGCAACGCCAGCGGCAAATTTGTTATGTGGAAAAAGTTAAGAAAACTTTCCTGGCTTTTCAGCTTGTTTAAGAAATAGACTAGCTCTAGCGTTGAAATGTTGAGTAATACATCACTGTTTGGAGATCAGTCCATGCATCACGAAAACATGTCTATATACATTTGACCCCCTTGAACCCCAATTTTATATAGTAAAACTGGGGTTTCAGGGGGTATACCTTATTTTTCTTATTTCTGCTCTAAAATATAGATTGTGGGTACTCGTTAAAACCGCCTCGATGAGGCGGTTCTAACGAGTGCCAATAATCTATATTATGGGCAGAAATAAGAAAAATATCACAATTTTTCATCTTAAAATCTTCATTTTTTCGGCGATAAAAGTGGCAATGTATTTGTATAGGCGTGTTTGCGTAATGGGTAGATCAAACCTCACACTTAAGTCGACAAAGGTTTTGTTGTTGCCATCATTACCATAACATATATGCCAGACTTAGTGCTTTTTTTTCATCTCTCAAAAACGGACATTTTTCTGATGAAAAGTTTTGATATTTTCCAGATTTTCATTCCAAACACGCAACACGAAAACACGCCTATATAATTTTGACCCCCTTGAACCCCACTTTTATATAGTAAAACGGGGGTTTACGGGGGTATACCTTATTTTTCTTATTTCTGTTGTAAAACATAGATTGTGGGTACGCGTTAGAACCGCCTCGATGAGGCGGTTCTAACGAGTGCCCACAGTCTATATTTTGAGCAGAAATAAGAAAAAATTCACAATTTTTCATCATAAAATTTTCATTCTTTCGGCGATAAAGGTGGCAATGTATTTGTATAGGCGTGTTTGCGTAATGTGGGTTGAGGGTTTTCGTTAGAACCGACTCATTAAGGCTGTTATTTTTTATATTTCTGCTCAAACCATTTGGGCTTGAATCATGAAAAAAAAAAAAAAAACAAACATTTTTTTTCTTTTCATGATTCAAACCTCTATGACTCAAACCATAGATTGTGGGGTTTCAATTATGTTGTTGAGTAGTGGAATATAAAATTGTGTACCATGTAAACCCCAGTTTTACTATGTAAATGTAGGGTTGAAGGGGGTCAAAATTATATAGGGGTGTTTTCGTGATGTGGTGAAAGAATTGTCCGCCCTGAAAGTGCACACATCAAGCTGAATGAGAACATTTCCGCAGTAACGATTGGTTGTCAATCAAGAAGAAATAACGGTTATCCGGTGATGTTTCCGGTGAAGTTCTACAGCAGGCGCCGTATGAATTTGTACGGTACGTCAAACATATGTCTGTAAAAGCTTTACTATTTCCTGAATGAATATGGGAACTGCATTGATAAACAGATGTACTGGGGGGTTGCTCCGTCATCAATAGAACTACAGTATTTTGACGAGTACAGTGAAATTCCGCTATTAAGACCACCTAAATTTTAGGCTAATTCTGCTTTAAAAAGCTTATTGTGAAGGCTGCACTTAATTTGTCGTTGTGTTTACTGCCCATAGTGTCCTCTGGTGATGGACCACCTTTGGGACTGTTCAAAAGTGGTCTTAAAGACCACTTTTGGACAGTCCCAAAGGTGGTCTTAATATAGGAATTGTACTGTATATATAAGCATATTACATGTATGAACTATAATGCGGCTTTATTTTACTGTTGGTTTTTTGTTTGTTTGATTTGAGGTTTAACGTCCCCGTCAACACTGTAAAGGTCATTTGGGAGACGTTGGTTCCAATTTTGTGGGACTTTTACCCGACATTGAGATGAAATGACATCTCAAGCCCTGTCGCCCAATGAAACCAATAGGGTTTATTAGCATCGACGGTCCGCTTCGCACCGCGGTTCCTGAATAGGCTTAGATCCTCTAAGCGGTTTACCAGTACAAGTGTGCGGGCCGGATTCAGCTCTACGTGGAAGCATCATGCAGCCCATATATTTCTTCAAGCCCCTATGGGCGGGGACCGATTTTACTGTTGGAATGACATCTTCCAGATCCAAATTGCTTCTTATATAAATGCATACGTGTGTAGACGTTTAAGTTAAGCAGGAAACAGATTCAGGATATTTGATTGTTTCAATGTAAGATCAAGTTTTATCTCACCCTATGAAAACCAAAGACGTATTTTCACGAGTGGCGAAGCCACTCGTGAAAATATGTCTTTTGGAGTTCATGAGTGAAATTAAAATTGATCTTACACTGAAAAAAAAAATCAAATTTTCTCTTCCTTTCATGCTTTAAGCTGTATGTTAAAGCAAATTTCGAAGCGTCAGCCGTCACTCCAGAGAATGAACTTTTTCCATGGCCATTGACGTCAGTTTAGAGGTGTTCAGTGTATTTACAGGATATACTATTGGGGGATTGGGTGTAAACTGACGTATAGCATTGGATGTCACTTTATCTGATGGTTCACGTGTAACTGCATTCAAATAATATCCGCAGTTGCTAACCTTATCTGGCGGCGCGTTACGTTGTTGCTTAAAGTGAAGGCATCATCGTGATGGCGTGCAAACGTGCGTTATATAATCTCCGACAAACATTATTTACGATAAACTAATTGACATCGAATATACAGAGAAGTGGTCGCAGGGGTTTTCATGCAATTAACAGCCTTGAAACTGGGGTTTACAAAATGTACGTGTACATGACTTTTCTTTTAGACTTGCTAAAATATATAGATTGTAGGTACTCGAAAGAACCGCCACACTGAGGCGGTTCTAACGAGCACTCACAATTTATGTTTGGAGTATACTGAGGCGGTTGTAACGAGCACACATACTCTATGTTAGGAGTATAAATCGCCGACAATGTATCTTAGGAATATACATAAGGAACATATCACTTTTTAGCAGAGAAATGATAATTTCTAAGTAATTCAGGGCAGCATTTCCTCACACTGGCGCGTTTTCCTAACGAAACAGCCCAGCCAAGCATCCTGAGATTTGGCTGCATCCTGAGATATGTAAAAAAAAATGTTCTCTGCAAAATCGCTGCCAAAGCACCAGTTGATGTCCTAGTTTGAAAGCTATAGACCTGTTTGATAGCGGATTGATATAAAATTCATTAACATTACTTGGAGGAGTTTGTCGCTGTAATATCTTCTAAAGAAAGTATAACTGTATGGCAAGGCGGCATGCTAGGAATTTCATTATGAAATTGCTTTTTCCGTTGTTGTTTTTCATCATCGTTCTCGTAAATATTAAATGAAAGCCGAAATTAAACCTGAATGATTTCGTTTGCAGGTTTGAGTAATCATTGTCATAGTATTGTCAACTTATACACAAGAGGCCAAGGTCAGCAAACGCAACAAGGGCACATGAGAAAATTGTGTTTCTTTTCCCCCAAGGCAATAACCAGTGTGAGAAGTTTGAACTGCTAACCGTGTGAATTGTTATCAGCTGGTACTGGGACGATAACAGAGTGTTTGAGTTTTACGTCTCACCAACAGCAAAGGTAATACGGAGACGGGACCTCAGTTTAAATACTCATCCGAAAGTCTGGAGAGGCCCGGGATCGATCCTGCGACCCCTGGTTTACAAGGCGAGTAGCTTAACCACTACACCACGGAGGCTTCTAGGGACGATAACAGAACGAAATTGTTTAGTTGTTGATAGGAAGTGATTTCTTTGTTTTGGAGTTTTACTGGGGAATCAGAAACGCCACTGGTGAAGACCATAAGTTGAACCCCTGTGTGCCTAGAAAACACATCACGAAAACACGCCTATATAATTTTGACCCCCTCAAACCCCACTTTAATATAGTAAAAACTGGGGTATACAGGGGTAAACCTTATTTTTCTTATTTCAGCTCTAAAATATAGATTGTGGGTACTCGTTAGAACCGGTTCTAACGAATGCCCACAATCTATATTTTGAGCAGAAATAAGAAAAATATCACTATTTTTCATCTTAAAATTTTTGTTTTTTGGGTGGTAAAATTTACAATGTATTTGTAAAGGCATGTTTTCGTAATGAGACAATAGTCCAGCCCCAACCAACAAAATATTTAGCGTCATGTTGGACTTTGATAGAGCCTGAACCCCGATCCACCAGTGTGCAATTAAAGAGGGCCGCAAAGTATTTAACTGTGATCCGGTTGACCACCAACCATGCCACTGCCACATCATGTATACATTATACATCACGAAAACACGCCTATATAATTTTGACCCCCTTGAACCCCACTTTTATATAGTAGAACTGGGGTTTCTTATTTCTGCTCTAAAATATAGATTGTGGGTACTCGTTAGAACCGCCGCGATGAGGCGGTTCTAACGAATGCCCACAATCTATATTTTGAGCAGTAATAAGAAAACTATCAAAGTTTTTCATCCTAAAATTTTCATTTTTTCGGCGATAATGGTGCCAATGTATTTGTATAGGCGTGTTTGCGTAATGATGTAGAATATGCGTTTGTATCGCATGATAATTTCCTTAAATTGATTTCCCTACGATTTTTCGAAATTAAATACATGTACTGAGTCAGCTTAAAAATGTGATTTGTTGCAAAAGTACGGAACCCGGGAAAGGACATGTTGTTTTTTTTTATTTTGTAAGTTGTGCGCACAAGATAATATCTTGTGCGGACAAGATATTATCTTGTGCAGACAACATATTATCTTGTGCAGACAATATATTATCTTGTCCGCACAAGATATTAAGTTGTGCGAACAAGATAGTATCTTGTCCGCACAAGATAAAATCTTGTCTGCACAACATAGATCTTGTACGCACAAGATGTTATCTTGTCCGCACAAGATATTATCTTGTCCACACAAGATAATATCCTGTCTGCACAAGATAATATCTTGTCCACACAACTTCCCAAGATCTATGTTGTGCAAACAAGATAATATGTTGTGCGAACAAGATAATATATTGTGCGCACAAGATATTATATTGTGCGAACAAGATCATATCTTGTCCGCACAAGATAATATCTTGTCCGAACAAGATAATATCTTGTCCGCTCAAGATATTATCTTGTTCGCACAACATAGTAAAAATAAAAAATCATGTCCCTTCCCGGGTTCCGTACAAAAGGAATTTAAATTGATAAACATTTAAAAATGAATTTAAAGTGTTAAGGTTCAATTTAGAAAAATCTTTCCGCAGTTTATGATACCGATACCCATGCTGTAAAAGTCTGGCCATTAAATATTTATTACGAGCATTGGGGCAGCCAAATGACTAGACATCCTAGTAAAGCGAATAAGCCCTATAAGAATAGGTGCGGGGAACAAGGAAAATTATTAATGTCGATTTTAAAATTATCGCATTTGTCATATATAGATTCTAGACGAAACAAATCCGTCTAAAATTGATAAATGTAAATCTTAAGGGGAATGGGAACACTTTCAGGGGAGGCAACTCCTCCAAAAGTATTTTTGTCTCCCATATCAATAGGGGTCAACTCTAAAAGGATAGAATTTGCTCCTAAGGAGCAAATTCTTTCCTTTAAGAGTAGACCCCTTTTTCAGCGGGACAGGATTTCTAGAAAATTGAACAGGAAGTCCCGAAAGTTGTCTCCCTTTGAAAAATGGCGGAAAAATCTGCCAGGTGTTCCTATTCCCCTTAAAGCGGACGTATTAGCTTTATCTAACTGCATTTTGACTAACCATTCCTTCATAAGGATTGTCAATTTTCACAAGGCCGTCCAAATATCTAGATGGTGAGTTAAATGTATCAATGACACTAACTTGAGTATCGTCAGAAAGAGAATTGAAATCTCTTTCATTATAAAATAAAACAAAATCAACTGCAAGAGGAGCACATTTAGTACCCACCGGAATTCCTACAAATTGAACATTAACTTCATCAATAGTGGTGTTTATTTACTGAGTTTATAAAACTTCGAAGTTGAAGAAATGTTATCAGCGCCCGGATAGCTCAGTCGAAATAGCACCTACCTTGCAAGCAAGGGGTCGCCGTTTCGAGTCCGCTTCTGGTCGCATTTTTTTTCAGATTCATTTCTTAAAGATTAATGTTTTTAGTCCGAAATCCAATGAAATTGCTATCAAGAATATATAAAAGCGTCTCAAATACGTTGGCAAGACCACCAAAGTGTAAACTGTTTTTTGTCACCCGAAGTGCAGAAAGCAATTTTATCATTAGTACAAGATAAAATGAGTACCACCTCTCTGCAAAGTAGCCTCAGTTGAATTAATTATTTTCTTCTCGATTAATTGTACATAGTGTTGAAAAATCGTAAGTAGACAAACTAGGCATGCGAAATCCTCCAGACTTTATCTTATCAAAAACTTCAGTACAAGTTTTATTTTTTTCTAAGCGTGCGTACACGCACTTACATGAATTTTGATAGCGGTAAGGCAAGCAGTTCAGAATTTGGCAAGTTCAGCAGTGGTACAAGCATTTGAATTGGCAACAAACCTTGCTTTAAATGGGCGTTTATGAAAAACTTTTACAGAGGCAAAATATAGTTTGAACGGGTATCAAACGGAAGGCCCAATAGTCTATATACTATGAGGCAGCAATTCCATTAAAATAAAGAATATGACTAACCCCAGATGTGGATAGTTTTCTTATTCTGCTCGAGGTATATGTACTCGTAAAGATCATGAGCATCGATATTCTATGGTGGGATGTAAACGAAGGAAGCGGCTATGTACAGTCAACTGTAAATAGTCGAAACATGTTAAAATGGCAATTTATAAATCAACTATCACTCGACAAAAATACGTTAAAATGACTTTTTCAGTCAACTGTTACTAACCAAACACAAACACACACGTTAGGATGGCTATAAAGGCGCAACTGTAATCAGCCATAAACGTTAAAGTTGCTGTTTACAAATGCATCAAAATTAAAATAACTATTTACATATGCGTCAGAATTTCGATGGCCACGTTTAGCATCGTCTGAATTATCTGACTACTGCTACTTGTTAACACAGACAAACTCACCCTCCTGATGGAGATCAATGGCAAAGTGGGTACAGACCACAAAATCTGGGAGGAAGTGATTGGGAACGAAGAAGTAGGAGAGTGCAACAGCAATGTTCTCCTCCTTTTGAGGAATTGTGCAGAGCATATATTACTAATCACCAACAGCACCCCCATTCTTCCATCTGCCAGCTCGCAATAAGACATCGTGTATGCATCCTCGTTCCAAACATCTCATTGATTATGCCATAGTGCAAATGACGCATAGACATGATGTCAAAAAGACAAATCTATGCGTGTTTCAGACAGTTGGACAGGTAACACAATCTACGCATTCAACCTATACAATAACTACAATGCATGTTGAAATAAGACAGCAAGAGGTAAGCATTCATCAACGATATATGCAGTCGTTTATATGCACTGGAACCCAGTTCAGTCGATCCAGAAGATACCTCGGCAACCTTCAAATATACCAGCCACTCTTCAGCAATACATTCCTTTGGATCAATATCTCGCAAATACTAGGACTGATTTGATGTGAATGATAAAGAAATCCAGGGTCACCTGGTCCCTCTTGATACCAACTCAATAACTAATAATGCGGATTCAAACATATGTAAGACATTCCAAACTAGGCACAGGGATATGCAAGATACCTGGCTTAGCAACAATCTCGGTGAAAACCTTTCCGATGCAGATGGAAAAGATATGAAGTTCTTCAATGCATTCACGGCCGTTTATGTTCCCAAGAACTTAGGACCCAACCTTCTTCTCAGGTCTTCCATTATGGTCTGTTCGCTTCATGTTTGTGTTTCCTTCCCTTTGGTGTCTTTGATGGGTGGAGTAAGTTAATTGTATCGATTCCTGATCTTTGTTTTACTTCTACTTCTGACACAGAAGTTTTCTTGAACAGAGGGACAAAGCACTTTAACCATGTTAACTGGCCATCTTTTATAAATGATAAAGATATCAAAAGACTACCACAGGTGAAAAGTAATCTGCTGCTTGCCGAGTTCCCAGATCGTGTCTGAAACAATTGAATGAAATAGGGGCAATGATCCAGGATCAGATCAAATACCTACAAAGCAATCCTAAAAATAAAAAAGAAAATAAATAAATGTTAAATGACCGTTCCAAGGTGGTTCTTCTGTTATGGTTCATTATTGTAATAGTTCGTTTTTGCAGGTATGTATTGCTTATATGTTTTATTCTGGATAGCCGTTCGGTCATTTTGTGGGAAAGTAACTGCCCGTTTTAGCTTTTCGCTTATGACCTTTTCACTATGGTGAAGTTGTTTTATGTTGGTGTTTCTTTCCCTTTGGTATCTTGGATGGGAGGTTTGAGGTAATTGTATTGGTTCTTGATCATTGTCTTCACGTCTTTATTACAAAGCAGGAGGTAAGCCAGTTGCAAAGAAATTGAGTTATTTCACATTATGAGAAGAAAAGAAGCCACACCTTAATCGAAGGATATACCTATTTGATCGGAGAGGGTACCCGTGTCCGTGATAATCATCGATGTATCTCTATATTGTCAACTGCTGGAAAGGTCACTGACTGATTCCTACTTAACCGACTGAATGAACACCTTGAGCAGTCAGGGCTTCTACCAGAATAACTATGTGGAATATGGAATGACAGATCAACAAACGACATGATCTACAAAGCAAGGCAGCTTCAAAAGAAATGCCAAGAACAGAATGTTGACATCTACATGGCTTTTGTTGACCTTACCAAAGCATTTGACACTGACATTCGTGAGAGACTTTGGAAAGTTAAGTCGAAGTTCGGCTGTCCCACCAAGTTCATAAAAATGGAATACAAGTTCCGCGAGGATATACTTGCACTTGGTGACGGGTTTTCTGATCCATTTTGTGACAAATGGAGTTAAGGAAGGTTTTGTGTGGCGGCCGTAAAACGTCTCCACGTACATCAACCATAGTGCAGTTTATATTTTACTTTTGGTCCTTTGAGATCAGCGTGAATATTCTGAGAAATCGGAAATTAATCATTGGTTTAGACTCATATTCTAGACAGGTTTTTAATTGTTTGGACCCCATTGTGATTCATATCAGTCTTTCATATTCATATCATACCATAGTGCAGTTTATATTTCACTTTTGGTCCTTTGAGATCAGCGTGAATATTCTGAGAAATCAGGAATAAATTATCTGTTTAGACTCATATTCTAGACAGGTTTTTAATTATTTGGACCCCATTTTGATTTATATCAGTCTTTGTATCGACTGCCTATTCGAAATTCGCAAAATTGCAGTATGTTTCCTCTGGCTTTCTTTGCCGGATCATTACATGGTCACTGATGAGTCTTTATTAGCCGAAACTACGTAGTATGACCCATCTTCTTTCTTAGGAATGTTTTCATTGCTCTTAAAGGAACTCATTTTTGATTTTTATTTGAATCGACTGCCTATTCGAAATTCGCAAAGTTGCAGTATGTTTCCTCTGGCTTTCTTTGCCGGATCATTACAGGGTCACTGATGAGGCTTTATTAGCCGAAACTACGTAGTATAACCCATCTTCTTTCTTATGAATGTTTTCATTGCTCTTAAAGGAACTCATACTTGATTTTTATTTGTACTAGCGCTTACGCTGTTCAGCATGATGTTTTCTGCCAAACTCACTGATGCTTTCTAGGATGGTGACAATGGTATACCTATAATAAGTTGCTTTGATGGGAAGCTGCACAGCCTAAGCATTTTGCAAGCTAAATCAAAGGTACAGACAGACAGAGGTGCTAGAAGAGAGTTAGGGAGCTGTGGGTTAATTGTATCGATTCCTGGTCATTGCCTTCACTTCTATTTTGGGATCGAAGCTGAATCAGACTCTGATGTCTCTGATGGGAGCTGTGGGTTAATTGTATCGATTCCTGATCATTGCCGGCACTTCTATTTTGATACATAGCTGAATGTCTACAGAGATGTGGTGCTAGCAACACTGTTACCCACACGGGAAACCGGAAAAGTTTACCAACAGCATGCCAAAAGACTGAACCACTACCATACAAGCTGTCTTAGAAAACTTTTAAAGATTAACTCGGGGCACTGAAGCACGGTCCAGAAAAGGGCAGGGATGCCGAATGTATGCGTCTAATAACTCAGTTACAATTAAGATCGACAGGCCATGTCAATAGAATGCCTAATGTTGTCAAAAAATCCGGTGTGGAGAACTACATGTCGGATGGTCAGAATAATTGATAAAACGACATCTTCAAAGTCTCTCTCGGGTCGTTAATATACATGTACGATCAGAGTGGCGCATACAAAATGTGAAGACCCGAGTTATGCGGCGTGGCCTCATCGTAAGGCGTACTTGTGAATATGAGGCAAAACGACTCCGCAAGGCCGAAGAGAAACGTGATCAATGAAAATATCAGAGTTTTCTTCCTCTAATCTTTATTGCTGTAGCTACAACAGGCAGTTTAGTGCTAACACCAGCTCTCGCTCATCAAGGCGGTTCTAACGAGTACTCACAATCTATATTTTGAGCAGAAATAAGAAAAATATCACAATTTTCATCTAAACATTTTCGATTTTTCGGAGGTAATGTTTCCAATGTATTTGTATTGGCGTGTTTTCGTAATGACATTTGATTACGATTCATGACTGTCAGTAAAGACAGACAAAATATTATTATGGACCTAAACTGTTTAATTAAAAATCCAGCAAATTGTGTACAAATGGCAAAATAAATTCATCTGGATACCTATAAATTGAAATGATAAGGCTCAGAAAGTCCTCGTAACTGGACGTAACTGGGTTAAGATTTTTACCTGTAAAATGCACCTGATTTTCCGCGTATTCTAAGTATGCATTTTATAGAAGGCCCGGTTATGGACAGCTCAAACATTTGTCATTCTTCTTTGTTAGTTCCTTATCAAAACATCGTCCTTGACAAACTTATTTTAGAACGGACATTCCCCATGCAATCAAACTGTTGTCAAGTATCATGGAAAAATATGTTCAAATGTACATTCAATGTATTTTTTTTTCTTTACAAAATATCGACATCTGTTTTTAAAATTGCTCATTTACATTATACAGTATCTGAAAGGGCCATTTCGCAGACTGACTGAAATGGCTTCGTTAGAAGTAATATATCATTCAAAGCACATTCGTATGAAGTAGGTGGGTGAGAAAAATAATGATGGGTTGAAGACCCCGACAAGGACATCTCAGAATCTCTTTCACTTCATTTAAATCTCATGTTATACATGGCCTCGTATGATACGTTACAGGTTTCAAGCTGAAATTCCTTGTCTCAATCCCAACCCTATAGTCTATCATAGGTGTGGTGACTTAATACGACATTCCAGAATAAGTCCAGTGAAACCAATTTAATAAGGCTAGAAATATCTTTACTATGACCTTATAGAGTGTAACGAGCATGTAATAATGCAATCAACGAGGAAAGCCAAAGAAACATCATTAATCCGCTGTGATGATTAGAGATCATTGATAACGATAATTTGATTTTGATTGGGATCACAGGCGAACCTACACAGCGCATGCGTAACAGCGCTGATGGGTACAAAATATGATCTTTCATTCTTCGCCATATGTATTCGTAACTTGGTTGAGTTTATAATAGCTATTCAAAATTCACTTTAGTGTTTTTAAGTTTCACTAGTTTCATTAAATATCATTACCTAACAGGTTTGCTGGACAGGCTCATTTCCAGTCATATATAGACCAAAGTGTACGTTTTACAAAAACAACAACAAACAAACAAACAAACAAAACAAAAAACAAACAAACACAACATTAAAACAAAGTACTTTTAACAAACAATGAAGACACTGAATATACGCCGCGCCCAGTGGCGTCTGTACTGGGTGGGTCCCGTTTTTTTACGCGAGGAAAGTATGGTTTAATTCAAAATTGAAACGATTAACCTAGAAAAACGCTGAAAGTCAGACTGTAAGAACTAACTGAGGAAAAACAACTAGTTCATTAGGACTTGACAGACGCTAATCCTTTCAGAGCTTAACGGGCAAACATTATATAATTTTTAAGGGCGGTCAGAGAAACCTTTTTCATCCACCGTGTGATATGATTAGAGTTCAAAGATAATTTGATTTGCCTGTTTTATCTGTCTTAACGAATACGATGCCAATTAGAAAAGCACTAAAATAAGACACGTGTAATTGAAATCTCGCGGAAAAATCGAATTGCTTCTTGATGGTGGAGATGTTGCGTTGATATCTGCAATAAATCATCTGAGCTGGTGCGCTACAAAACCTACAACAAGATCTTTCCGACCAGCAAAGATTCAGATCAGCCTCTGCATTTAGTTAATCGGGTCAGTGTTTTCACATGGTTCTTTCGATAGATCAGATACTACAAGTACACAGTGGTCTTGCGACCAGCAAAGACCCTGATCAACATGCTGCTGATCAGAGCCTTCGCTGATCGCGCATGTCATTTTGTTAGTTTTGTCGTACACCGGCTCAATACATGATGCCACACAGGGCATTTTATCAGCATGTCATTTACGGAAGCAATACAATCAGCAACAATCGGGTACTGTCGATAAATAGTTAATGCCAATTAAGGAAAGTTTATCAAAGTGATTGGTTCAAAGGTGTGCCAAGAATACCCTCGTACATTACACTTTATATAGAAACAGCGGCGTTTACATGGGTGTGCATTGTGTTCCCTTGTACTTTCTAAAATGCATGGATTAAATGTCATGTTTTCCACCATGAAATAAGCCATTTTATAATATTATGCCTACACAATGTCTGGTGTCCGACACAAAAACTACGGAATGCCCTATCACGCTGCTAGAGGTTTCCGGTCCCGTATTCCTTTAATCTTTACCACTCGCTAGACTAATTAAGCAGACGACAGATCGTTGATATGTTTCTTATTTTTCCACGATAAATCATGTGCCAAATACGGTTTTCCGGTAAAAAAAAAGTAAAATATTTCAAAATGTCGTCATACGCGACGTTTCGCATCGCATGTAGTACTTTTATCAGGAACTATTCTCTCGACGTGATATATAGTTAATAAGTAAGGTTGTGTTTTTCTTTCAAACGCATTTTTCAGATGACATATGATCCCCGCCAAGCGAATTTGTGTCTTCGAGCATTCCGTCATGATAAATTTTAACTGCGCATGCCCAGAATTTCAGAGGGGCCAGGGATATGGCTTTCTGTCTGAAGGTTCCTCTTGATTCACTGCTTGTATGAGCGAGCAGCGAAGGTTCTGGCGAGACTGCGCGGATGCGCAGGCTCGCCTGAACCTTCACTGCTCGCATAGGCGATAAGTACCAAAATCGCTTGACGGGGCCCATATTATAACAGTTTTAATGTTTCTGCTTCAAACATAGTTCGCGAGCGTTCAGTAGCAAAATCCTACTGGGGCTGTGCGATGAGTAACAATCAGAATCCCACTATACAAAGATACAAGTTGAGATACATGTAACAAGTGAAAACGTTAATTCTTTTCAGTTGCTTTTAAAAACATAAAACAACCTCTACGAGAACAGGCGTCCTTGAGCAAGTGCGCCTATCAGAGGCACGGCAAATCTGTGTACCCACTTCTTCATACGTCCAGCGAAGTTGTATTCTGACTAAGATTTGTACAGACTGACTTTAGACTTCCCTGAGTGCCCAGACTCGAAAATTCCTTTTAGATTGGCACGACCCGTATTATTCATTTTATCAGTTACCCACAATATATATTGCATTGTAACGCAATAACCTGATAAATATATGCTATCTCAGGACAAGAGAACAGACTTTCGGATGAGTCTTTAAACCGAGGTCCCGTCTCCGTATGACCTTAGCTGTTGGTGGGACGTAAAACTAAAACTCACTCACTCACTCAGGACAAGAGAGCTTTATCACAACGTGACATTGCGCTTTTACGAATGAACCGGACTACTGGAAAAAAATGACAAAAATGTTATTGTTACTTGAAAAAATGGAAAAAAATACCTGGAAAAAGTATCATTGGAAAATATGGTCAGCTGATACTAAATATATCGACCGCTAGAATGCTCGGATGCACTGAGGATCATCAATAACTAATCGTCAATTGTTAATTTAAGAGTGTAGAAGGGGATAAACTGATAAATAGAATACCAGATTCGTGTCATTTGATATCAAGTTTATCAGGCTCGGCTTCGAGA
The DNA here is from genome assembly GCA_963580285.1 of Lucinisca nassula. Lineage (NCBI taxonomy): Eukaryota > Metazoa > Mollusca > Bivalvia > Lucinida > Lucinidae > Lucinisca > Lucinisca nassula. Next base: position 178,152,367 of record OY757010.1, read on the forward strand.
ACAAATGTTGAATCGCTCTGCAAGCCTCGCGATTCTTCAATCGTTCTCGAAGCCTTGCCTGATAATCTTGATTTCAAAAGACACGAACCTGGTATTCACTATATAATGACACAGCCATGTGACATAGTGCAATCTTCCAGGTCTCCAAAACGGCTATTTTCTGACGAAAACTTGAGACATTTTTCTGATGTTTACTCCACACATAGGTCGAGGGTGCTCGTCTAAGACAAAAATAAGAAAATAATGTATAGCCCTGTAAACCCTAGATTTCTCTATAAAGTAGGGTGAAGATGGGTGTTCTTTTTACGGACTTGCTAACGCGATTGTTCACTAATTCATATACATGTAAGATGGGTTGACTAACCTTGGTTACCATCATTTCAGAGCTCGCCGTGCAGTGCCTACAAATAAAAAAAAAATGAAATGAACAGGAGCACGATACAATCTATGATTTGAAGCCCATGCAACCAGCGAACTCTCAGATCAGCTTGTGCATTCTTAAAGTCAAATCAGAGTTTTCGCTGCCCGCAAGAGCCTTCTATTATATCTATGCTACTACGCAGAGTGAAGCCACACCAGAAGCCAGTTGTTCAAAGCATCAATAGCTAAACACAGACGAAGAAACCTTAATTCTAATACGGTGTGTTTTGTAGCTGACGAAATGTAAACATCAAACATATAAGTACATGTGCAATTGCCATACTAAAGGATCTGACGTCATCGTTAATCAACTGGACCCAGGTGGGTCAAAAAATTAAAAAGAGAAACGATCAGGAACTAATAAGATGAGCCCCGCCAAGCGAATTTGTGTCTTCGAGCATTCCATCATGACAAATTTTAACTGCGCATGCCCAGCCATTCAGAGGGGCCATGGATATGGCTTTCTGTCTGAAGGTTCCTCTTGATTCACTGCTTGTATGAGCGAGCAGCGAAGGTTCTGGCGAGACTGCGCGGATCCGCAGGCTCGCCTGAACCTTCGCTGCTCGCATAGGCGATAAGTACCAAAATAGCTTGACGGGGCCCAGATGTGATCCCAAATTGTTTCCACAATATCACTAGGGAAAGAAGTCGAAACATGGAGTGACGAGTGACGACAGTTAACAAAACGGACGAAAGGAACACCGAGTCAGCAGCTCATTTCCAAACAGGTGGTGACTCAGAATATCCAAACCTGACTAGAAAGGAGCAATATACATAATGGCGGAAAGAATCAGAATCACAAACATGACACATATTTAACTGTAACTTAAAATGAACAACATAAAAATGGGGAGAATCAGAACCATCAACACAAAACATGAAGGAACCACAGCAAGTGCATCCGCTTGAAACGGTCAATAAAATACTGGTGGGTTTAAGTTAACTTTACGGATCCCAACCGTCAGCCTCACTTTCACTGTGGTTCAAACAAGTATTGTACTGGTCGTAAAGATCATTCTATAAGTTTTGTCATACTACGGCGCATATAATACAGAGTAAAATAGACGAGAAGCAATGACAATTAACCCACAGCTCCAATCAGAGACACCAAAGGGAAAGACAGACAAACGTGAAATAACTAGACCCTAATGGAAACATCAATAGTGGAAAGCCAAAATGACAGTTCCTTTTCCACAAAATGGCCAAAGGGCTATCCAAAACAAAACAGATATAAGCGATACACACACTCAAAGACAAACCATAACAAAAATAAATCGCGACAGAAGAACCGCCTTGGAACGTTCAGTGAAAAGAATTTCACTGGGAGGCATAAATCGATTTCAAGTTTGGACCAAAATGCGATTATGGATGAAACAGAAATGCACCTGGTTAGTTTGGTTCATTTCCTGAACCGTTTCAGCTATCGTTTGGTCAACACTTGGGCATTTAAGGATGTAAACATAAAGCTACTCCATATATTTGAATTTAATTATTACTGGGACAAAATCTACGTGATGCAATATATAAGATTTCCATTACAAGACGCCTTAATCCAAGCAGAAGTAAACATCATTATTCCTAACAGCAGACGGTCAGAATGAAAGCACGACTAAACGTTCTAATGAGCTGTGAACATTGACGTCTCGACGAAACAGATAACTTCTGCATAATCAGGGAAAGAAAAATTTTGTCCTCCAACATGTGCGCATCAGGAAAACATGTCTTCGAACTTGTGCCCGAGGGGATAATATGTCTTAGAATTTGTGCGCGAAGGGAAGATATGTCTTCGAACTTGTGCGCAGAAGTAATACATGTATATGTCTTCGAACTTGGTGTACAAAGGAAAATTTGGCTTCGAACTTGTGCGCGATGGGAAAATATGTCTTCGAATTGTGCACGAAGGGAAAATATTTCTTCAAACTTGTGGCGCCAAGGGAAAATATGTATTTGAACTAGTGCGGGAAAGGGATATATATTCTCAAACTTTTACGCGGGAGAAAATAGAGAAGTCAAAGCAATGCTCAGGAATCGATACAATCATCCCACAGCACCCATCAGAAACACCAAAGGGAAAGACACACAAACATGAAATAACTAGACCCTAACGGAAACATCAATAGCGGAAAGCCAAAAGGACAGTTACTTTCCCATAAAATGGCCAATTGGCTATCCAAAACAAAACAATACAAGCGACAAACACACTCAAAGACAAGCCTTAACAAAAATAAAACGCGATAGAAGAACCGCCTTGCAACGGTCAGTGAAACGAATTCCAACGGGGGCTTAAATCGATTTTACGAGGCCACAATCCTCGCCCTTACTTCCGTTGCGATTTAGACAAATACTTTGTTCAGTCCGCGTGAAGGCCTCCTAACTCATCAGTGCAACATCTCCCTGAACACAACAGAGATGAAACAATGGTGAAGACTCAACAGCAAGACACCACTGAAATGCTGGATCAAAGGAAAACCAACACTAAGACTCCGATGGGCCCAACCAGAGACAGAGCATCAGGCACCAACCAACATTACATAGAATTAGGTTCTCTCTAATTCTGAGTAACATTTTGTTTCAGCAAAAGACGACTATTTGGTCCTAATAACTGTTCAAAGTTTCCTGCGTGAACGCTTACTGAGTATTAGAGAGAATCTAATTTTATGCAATGTTGGTTGGTGTCTTATGCGCTGTCTCTGGGCCCATCGAAACTGTTGGTTTTCTTTTGCTCCAGCATTTCACCGTTGTTTGATTATTGTGGTTGTTTGCTTTTTGTGTTCACGGAGCAGAGATGTTGCACTGATGAGTTAGAAGGGCTTCATGCGGACTAAACAAATTATATGTATAAATCGAGACTGAGGTTAAGGCGAGAATTATCCCCCCTCCAGTGGAATTCGTGTCACTGACCATTCCAAGGCGGTTCTTCTGTCGAAGTTTTTTTTTTGTTTTGGCTTGTCTTTGAGTGTGTGTATCGCTTATATTATTTGGATAACCTATTGGCCATGTTGTGGGAATGTAACTGTCCTTTTGGCTTTCCGCTATTGATGTTTCCATTAGGGTCTAGTTGTTTCATGTTTATGTTTCTTTCCCTTTGGTGTCTCTGATGGGAGCTGTTGATTAATTGTATCGATTCTTGATCATTGACTTCACTTCAAAATTTTAACAATTTGTTTACTAACGACCTCATTTGTTTTGAACAACTGGCCCCAGGTCTAGAAAATTGATATGAGGCCCAACTGACCTTTACTGGCTAGTTGCTACAGAAAGTTTTTTTGTTGTTGTTTATTTTCGTTTTTGTGCGTATGTGTGATCTCAAGAACCGATAAGGATGGTGCTTCGTAGTACGGCTTCATGCTAACGCCCCGCCCACCGGGGCTTGGTGAAATAGATTCTGCGACAGGGTGCATCCACGCAGAGCTGAAATCGACCGCACATGAGTACTGGTAAACCGCTAAGCCCAGTCAAAGTTGTGCGAGTTGGACTGTCCCTAAAATAAACTATTTTAGCTTGTTTGGTGGCAGGGCTTGAGAAGTATATTGATCTCAACGTCGGGTAAAAGTCCCGCAAAGTCTCCAAACATTACCCAAATGATGTTGACGGGGACGTAAAACCTCAATTCAAACAAACCTCAGTTGCGCCTCAAGGTCCTGGGTAGCATTAGAAATCACTAATCTGCAAGCATTCTGGCAAAGGGTGTTTGAGTGTTTGAGTTTTACGTCCCATCAGTAGCTAAGGTCATACGGAGACGGGACCTCGGTTTAAAGACTCATCCGAAAGTCTGGAACCCGGGATCGATCCTGCGATCCCTGGTTTACAAGGCGAGTAACGTAACCACTACGCCACGAAGGCTTCCGGCAATGAGTGTTGACAGCATTCCGCCAATGGGTGTTGACGCAAGTGGTGTTAATGCATGAATTTGGTTGGCATGCGATTTATAGCATTAAGTAAACTATGCAAGAAACATGTACAATGCATGCAAAACTCATCTTATTCGCATCTGGGATTACATAAAACTCCACCACCAGTCTTCAGTAATTAGCAAGACATACACACAGAGAACATTAAACCTTTATTTTGAGTGCAAATACTGAATACAAACATTTTGGCTCTTCCACAACAGTGCAATAATTCGACTAAAGACGTGATGCTGTTTCTTTAGGCCATTTAATAGTGGTTGCTAAACCTTAGATTATTACGCAATGGTTTGCTACAAAGCAAAAGCAAGTATTCTTTTACCGGTAAGCAGAAAAGATACATCTTCAGGGCAGTTAACTCCTGCAAATGTAATGTTGTCTCCTATTTTCATTACGAAAACACGCCTATACATGTACAGACATATACAATGTTGACGTTACCGTCGAAAAAACTATTATTTTAGGCGAAAATTTGTTTTTCTTATGTCTGCTCAAAATATAGATTGTGGGTGCTCGTACGAGCACCCACAATCTATATTTTAGAGCAGAAATAAGAAAAATAATTAAGGCGTACCCCTGTAAACCCCAGTTTTACTATATAGAAGTGGGGTTCAAGGGCTTCAGAATTATATAGACGTGTTTTCCTGATAAGAAGGGGCTATTTTTAAAGGAAGGAATTTGTTTCGAAGGAGCAAATTTTCTTCTCAAGAGGCGATCCCTGTTTGGAACGGGCTGAATTTATATAAAGGCGAACAGGAGTTCCTGGACGTTGTCTCCTTCGCAATAAAATAGCAGAAAAAGGTTCGTGTATGATATACTATCAATTCCCTTAAGGTAAATGGATAATATGAAGGACTCTTCGCACGGAATATTCTTGTAAAATGAAATGAAATGTACATCTAGCGAAGGCTTAGAATAGCTTGTATTGTACATCGGTCTTGTTTGATCTTAGTTTATCCTTCTACTACTCTGGAAAAACCCTCCTTTAGAAGGCATCACGAGAACAAGTCCGTGAAATGAACACCCCTTACACCCCACTTTATATAGAGAAAACTGGGGTTTACGGGGGTCAACATTATTTTTCTTATTTTTACTCCAAGACATAGGTTGTGGGTACTCGTTAGAACTGCCTCAGTGAGGCGGTTCTAACGAGCACCCACAACCTATGTTTGCAATATAAATAAGAAAGATATCATGGATTTTCATCCGAAAAGTAGCCATTTTGGAGATGTGAAAAAAATGCACTATATATGTCGCACGGGTGTGTTATCGTAATGGTAAATACCCTTATATTGCCGCTGATCTTAGCAATGCATTACGAAAACACGCCTATACAAATACATTGAAAACTTTACAGCCGAAAAAAGAAAGTTTTATGGTGAATTTTTGTTTTTATATTTTTTCTTATTTCTGCTTAAAATATAGCAGAAATAAGAAAAATAAAGTTTACCCCTGTAAACCCGGGTTTTACTATATAAAAGTGGGGTTCAAGGAGGTCAAAATTATCATGTTGAACTTTTTCCTTCATTCGCCGGAAATTACCGAATTGAATATCGATTTCCGTAGGAAATCGGCAGTTAAAGTTACCTGTATATTTTGAAGGTTTTTTATATTAAAATTATGAAGGAAAAAAATCTTAACTCCTCGTATCTTCTTTATCCTTAACACTAGAAAAAAAGTCACTGTTATCCTCATGTAGGAAAATTATTCAGTTTTTGTTTGGTGCATTTCAAAGTGATGAATAATTAATTCTTATTGCTTCCATCTGCAATTTAATGTCATGCCTATATGCTCCATAGACGGCAATGTATTTAAAAAAAAAAACGTTCAGATTTCCATGTTTGGTTGCCAATATTAAATATAAATGATTTGTTTGGAATTAAGTCACTGTTATATAGTGTTAGACTGTTGTTCAAAGTTTACGATGATATAAAGTTTATTTCTACTGAAAAATGATAAATTGCTTCCCCGAGAGCTTAAAAATCGTTTATAAGCTGTTTTTCAGTACTGCAGTTCATGATGCGAAAATCGCTAAGTCCACATTATATGTACCAGAAATCGTATCAAACCTGTAAAGCTGTTTTGTATTAATTTTGTAATTACTAGTAATAAACAACATGCGGATAATATACTTGATACAGTGGTTATATTTCTCGGATTACTTTATTTTATTTTGTCTCAGTTTTGTTACATTTATGTTTTCATTCATTATGAATGGGCGGCAAATATGTCAAAAGGACAAAAATTGTCGAAATCATTTACTGTGAAATGGCGATTAAATGGCGATTAAACCCACCATGAAAAGTTAATTGGCAGTCTGAAGCCACTGATTGATTTTGTTTGTTTTATTGGAGTTTAACGACCCAGTCAACAATATTTAGGTCAGTTTTGAGCCGGTCAGTTTACTTGTCCACACTTTTCCTGAGCAAGCTTATACGTAAGCGGTTAACCAGTGCACATTCGCCTCATCGAGGGGGTTCAAACGAGCACCAACAATCTATGTTTTGTGCAGAACAAAACACTGTTTGCTATTCTGTTAATTTCTGTTAATGAGTTTCAACTCTGCCTGTCCGCACAGTTACTTTGCAAACAGTGTAGAGCATGGTGCGACTGCTCAGGATGAGCCGTCTTTTCTCCAGATCTACACTGTTTGCCATTCTGTTGATGACTTTGACTAAACCACCATCAATAAAAATGGAATTGTCTAAATTCACATTACGAAATCACGCCTATACTGACAAATTTTACCACAAAAAAATGAAAATGTTTAGATAGAAAATTCTGCTATTTTTTATACTTCTGTTTATAGGAACTCGTTAGAGTCGCCTCGGTGAGGCAGTTCTAACGAGTATCCACAATCTTTGTTTTGATCAAAAATAAGAAAAAATAATGTATACTACTGTAAACCCCAGTTTTACTGTATAAAACTTATTTATCTTCACTGCAGCTGGTGCTGTGCCGTGTGGCGGCCGTAAAAATCCGCCCCGTACATCCATCATAGTGCAGATTATATTTTCTGGTCCTTTGGGATCATTGGGTTCATTTAGAATCATTTTGAAAATAGAGTTCAGCTTAAGCCGGTGCTAGAGGGCGTGGCCGATGTCGCACATTTCAGTACTGGTCATGAACGTATTTAAGGAGTCACAATAATATAGGTGTGTTTTTGTGATGAGAGCTGGATCAATCAATCAATCAAATGTTGTATTCTCTCAATCCATCATACATAATGGCAATATAAGGCGATACAAACAATTGTTATAATAATTCAGAGATGAAAGAATCTACTTTAGTAGAAACCGTCCTCTGACCGAATTTTCCACTATTTTCCGCATATCAAAGGTATGTCTTTTGTTTAAAGGTTAATTAAGGCATTTCTTTTGCTTGTTTGATTTGAGGTTTTAGAGTAACAGTCAAATAAATAATGTATACCCCTATAAACCTCAGTTGTACAATATAAAAGTAGGGTACATGTGGGTCTGAATTATATAGGTGTGTTATCGTGATGACGAAGTTAACAAACGTGCTTTAATTTAACAATGAGTTGGCGCGTGCCCGTCGTCCCCAACTATGTGTTAATCTTTAAAGTGTCAATCATGTGTTACCCTTAAAGTGCCAATCATAATATTGAAGATAACAAATTGATTAATTAAATTAAATAAATAAATAAATAAATAAATAAATAAATAAATAAAGTAACAGTCTCATCATTGTTCACTTTTTTGTGATTGATTTGATAGACAATTTTTAGGTGTCTTGATTTATGTACAGTTTTATTAACTCTTAAAGTGTAAATCATAACTAGTGCAGATAACATTTTCTAGGTTTTGAGTTGATTAATTTAGAAAACACGTCTATTGAAAAATATTGAAAATTTTACCACCAAAAAATGAAAGCTTTCAGATAAAAAAAAATTGCTACTTTTCGAATTTCTTCTCGAAACATAAATTGATGAAATCGTTAGTTCCACCTCAGCGAGGCGGTTCTTACGACAAACAACAATACATGTTTTAGCAGAAATAAGAAAAATAATGATCCATATTTTACTACATAAAAGTGGGTAATATGGGGTGTTTTTGTGATGTGATCATAAAACTATTGCAGCCCATTCACATATTAATTGCATGCCTCATTTTAATGAATAAATAAATAAAAAATAAATAAATAAATATGCCGTATCTGTAATCATATTCTGTGACCGACTTTTAAGGCACTTTTTATATCTTTCTTGAATTCTTAAAGTGTCAACCATAGCTCGACAAACAACATTTTTCGAAATTGTGTTAAAATTGTTTAGGACAAACATAACAGCCGATTCAAATATGAGTGAAATGTCCTTTATAAAAAATAAATTAATAAATACATAACTAAATAAATAAATAAATAAATAGGCTTAACTGTGTTTACACATTATGTAACTTTTATGGCGTCCTTTCAATTATTCAGGGAATATCTTATACAATATACTGTATATCGGTGTAGTGTTACCTCTTAAGGTGTCAATCATGACTTGGGAAGACAACATTTTTCAAAATGTGTTTACCTATAAGTTACTTTTTATGGCGTCCTTTTAATTATTCAGGAAATATCTCCTGTAATGTTAACTCTTAAGGTGTCAATTATGACTGCGGCAGACCATCACGAAAATTTGACCCCCTACAACCCCACTTTCATATAGTAAAACATAGGGGGTATATTATTTTTCTTATTTCTTCTTAAAAACATAGATTGTGGGTACTCGTTAGAACCGCCTCGCCGAGGCGATTCTAACGAGTATCCACAATCTATGTCTTGAGCAGAAATAAGAAAAATATCTTCTTTTTTTTTTCATCTGAAAATTTTCATTTTTTGGTGGTAAAATTTACAATGTATATGTATAGGCGTGTTTTCGTCATGGAACAAAATTGGTTTTAATGTAAGAACTTTCTCATCTCGGCTCCCGCCCATAGGGGCTTGAAGAAATAGATGGGCTGCATTATGCTTCCACGCAGAGCTGTATCCGGCCCGCACAATAGTACTGGTAAACCGCTTAGAGGATCTAGGCCTGCATGTCCAGGAACCGCGGTGCGAGGCGGATGCTGGATGCTAATAAACCCTATTGGTTTCATTTGGCGACAGGGCTTGAGATGTCATTTCATCTCAATGTCGGGTAAAAGTCCCACAAAATTGTAAGCAACGTCACCAAAATGACCTTTACCGTATTGACGTGGACGTTAAACTTCAAATCAAACAAACAAACAAAATCTGAGTTCATCTTGAGCGAATCTTATAGGCGTGTGTTCGTGATTGGCTAACAATATTTTTCATGGCGTTATTTATTTAAATTAATAGATAAAATAAATGCATAAAAAGATCGGAGTCAAGCGGTTTCACGTATCATATTTGACCTTAATCCTTATTAAAAATCACTGGACAAGAGACTGACAAGAGATATAGACCCAATATCCTACATGTCAAAAAAAAAAAAAAAAAATAAATAAATAAATATTAATAATAAAAAAACACACTACTACTACTTATAATAATAATATTGATAATTATAATTATTATTATTATTATTATAATTATTATTATTATTATTATTATTATTATTATTATTATTATTATTATTAAGCAATTCTACATAATGTAGCTCTTCAATATGTTAAATATGTTCGTTCATACTAAGTGGCTCGAAATGAAAAGGCATGGTTGTTACTTCAAGAAGTTCTTTCTCACATTTGGCCTTAATTTGAGCACTACTTAAGCGCTCCTTTGAATACCTAAAGGTAGATCAAAGTGTCATATCTGCAGATAAATGATTAATGATTATCTGAGGTCAGCGACTAGAGAAAAAATATTGGCTATTCTGTACCTTGATCCCAGTGGTGTACAGGGAGATAACTCGAATATCTCGCCCAGATAGGTTTTAACGGAAATTCACGACTTATTCCGATCGCCGCCTATGAAGGAAAAAGTTCGGTATGTATAGGCGTGTTTTCGTGATGAGGTCATTAGCCGGTAAGATCACTGCCATTGGCTGCATTAAGATAGAATAACATTTAATAAAAAGCCACTTTGTGACAAATGCCTGCTTGTATTAGCATAGGATTGCTATAGATTGAAATAATGTATTAACATCTGTGTCATTTCCAGAACAATGACCGTGTAATAAATACCAAATCTATAACAAAATAATACTCAGAGAGAAAAAAACTGTTAGAAATGATCATATATGGTAATCACGTTTGCATCACGATAACACACCCGTTTGGCTATTTTTCTGATGAAAATCCGTGCTTATTTTCTTATTTATACTCTAAACATAAGTTTTGGGTGCTCGTTAGAACCGCTTCATTGAGGCGATGCTAACGAGTACCCACAACCTACGTCTTGGAGCAGTAAGAAGGAAAATAATGTTTACCCCCGTAAACCCCAGTTTTCTCTTAATTAAGTGGGGTTTGGGGGGATCTTTATTTTAACGGACTTGTTCACGTGATGGAAATTCATTAACTGCAAATTTGTTGCCATGACGATAACGCATCCGTGTGATGTAATGTAGTGTTTCTTATCTCCAAAATGGTTGATTTGCTGATGAAAACTTGTAATATTTGTTCTCATATTTATTCCAAACATAGGTTGTTGATGCACGGTTCTAACGAGTACCCACAACCTATGTGTAAGAGCAGAAATAAGAAAAACAATGTATACCCGTGTAAGCCCAGTTTTCCAGTTTTACCTTGGGGATTAGAGGACATGGTGTTCATTACAAAAACGCGTTAACATTATGTATTTTGCTTTCGCATTGAGCCACTTGCCAAGGAGAACATGAACACTGCCATCTGAAGAACGCCGAATAATGAAAGAAATACTTAGTGACAAAAAGCATCACGAAAACAGGCCTATATAATTTTGACCCCCTTGAACCCCACTTTTATATAGTAAAACTGGGGTTCCGGGGGTATACCTTATTTTATTATTTCTGCTCTAAAATATAGATTGTGGGTACTCGTTAGAACCGCCTCGATGAGGCGGTTCTAACGAGTACCCACAATCTATATTTTGAGCAGAAATAAGAAAAATATCATAATTTTTCATCTTAAAATTTTCATTTTTTTCGGCGATAAAGGTGGCACTGTATTTGTATAGGCGTGTTTGCGTAATGGCATGCAAACTACAGGGACTTACCCAGTCAGTAAATAGTTGAGGTCATGGTACCCAAGCGAGAATCAAAACACATAAATCCGTAAATGGGCGACAAATCAGAATATTCAGACCAAGAGACACGGACCTGAGATGAAGGGTGTCTGAGAGCTTGTGTGTGAACATGTTAATAATACTAGGTTAATGGTGCCCTCAGACACGGACGGACCATCCACAAGGTAGAGACACCAGCCTGGTGGTAAAATGTAGTTGTGGTCATAGTACCCATAGTCTTACCGCATGTTTTAGTATTGCTGTCAGAGAATCAGGCGAAAGAAAGTCTCCTGAAGAAAGTAAGTCTTACAACAGGCTTAGTATTACTGTTGCAGAATGGTCTGTTGTCGCGTTTCAGTCGGTGGGCTTATTGTTATAACTCTTGTATGTATCTACTTGAGAAAGCAACGAACAGTAATCGACACAATTAACACACAGCTCCCACCAGATACACCAAAGAGAAAGACGCACAAACACGAAACAACCAGACCCCAATGGAAACACCAACAGCGGAAAGCCAAAATGACAGTCTTTTCATCGTTTCAATTTTTCGTGGAAACCTGTAGTGGTACAGTGGTTAAGCTACTCGCTTCATAAACATTGGGGTCGTGAGTTAGATTCCGTTCTTGTACTCGTTTTTGGATCAGAATAGAATCAGAATCAGAATTGCTACCAGTAGCACGCCAAATGGCAGTCATTCTCCAAGACATGTGATACGGGAAATTACTCCCAAGCTCTCACCAAAGAGGTAAACTTAGCCACGCTATCCTCTGCAAATTCACCTGAGAAAATGATCGAGTCAGGAAGGGCATTCCAATTTCGAACAGCCCGAGGGTGTAAGACCCTTTATAAATATCAGTTCTTCCAGAAGGGGTCTAAAATTAAAAAAACGTGATGATTTCTTCAGCGCCGAACGGGGTGGGGAGAAAACGACATCTGTTGGGATACCGCTTGCAGCGCCTTTGAGACTTTTGTACAACAGTTCAAAAGAAATGAAGGCAATGATCATGAATCGATACAATTAGTACACAGCTCAAAGCAGTGACACCAAAGGGAAAGAAGCACAAATATAAAATAACTAGACCCCAATGGAAACACCAATAGCGGAATGCCAAAAGGACAGTTACTTTCATATAAAATGGCCAATTGACTATCCAAAACAAAATGATACAAGAGACACACACACACCAAAAGGCAAACCACAACAAAATAAAACGCGACAGGTGAACTGCCTTGGAACGGTCATTGAAACGCATTCCACTGGGGGTGGGCGTGGGGATGGGTGTGTGTGTGTGTGTGGGGGGGGGGGGGGGCTTGAATCGATTTTACGCAGCTGCAATCCTCGCCCTTATTTCCGTCGCCATTTAGACAAATAAATTGTTCAGTCCGCATGCAGGCCTCCTAACTCATCAGTGCAGCATCTCCGAGAACACAAACATTAAACAACCACGGAGGTGAACCGACAGCAGGAAACCACTTAAATGCTTGAGCAAAGAGACAGAGCATCAAGCACTAACCAATATTACATAAAATTAAATTCTCTTTAACTCTCAGTGGGCCTTTACCGCCATAGAATAAATGAAGTGAAGGCAATGATCAGGAATCGATGCAATTAACCAACACCTCCCATCAGAGACACCAAAGGGAAAGAAACACAAACATGAAACAACTAGACCCTTAATGGAAACATAACTAGCGAAAAGCCAAAAGGACTGTTACTTTCCCACAAAATGGCCAATTGCCTAACCAAAGCAAAATAACATAAGCGTCACACACACTCAAATACAAACCACAACAAAAACAAACCACGATAGAAGAACCGCCTTGGAACGGTCAGTGAAACGAATTCCACTCGGGGGGCCAAATAGATTTTACGTGGCCATAATCCTCGCCCACTGTTTCTTCTGCTTTTCTTGAGGGGCTTCGGATTAGGCCGAAGTATCGTTTCCATACGACCTGAGCTGCTAGTAAGACGTAAAACGCAAACTAACAAATAATTCGTTCGTTGGCAGTGTTCTCCGATAGCGATGCTTTTTCCTCCTTGTCTAGAGCATGCGTTTTCACTGAGGCAAAATATATTACGTGGTCAAAGAAGACCGGATTCAGGAAGTTAATGAGCAATCATATTTGCTTTAAGAAATAAATCAGCAATTATACTAATGCTTATTACCGTCATTGTCATTTTAAGCATTTACACAAAGAAATAAAGAAATAATACAATTAACACAGGGTCATGCTAGAGAAAGACATAAACTTGTATACTAGCTTCTCATTATTTACCAGCCTTTTCAACAATACGGAAATCCTTACAAGCAGATTTTGAAGCCTTACATATAATCTACTGGAGGGAAAATTGGTGTTCTCATAAATGTTAATTCAATAAAAGAATTTTTCTTTAGGATACAGAGCAGCGTAAATAAGCATTCAATTGTGAGTTCAAAGGTTCACGATGTGAATAAGAGTTTCCATATGTAACTGTCAAGAGTGAGTTTTAGTTTTACGTCCCACCAACAGCTAAGGTCATACGGAGACGGGACCTCGATTTAAAGACTCATCCGAAAGTCTGGAGAAGCCCGGGATCGATCCTGCGATCCCTGGTTTACAAGGCGAGTAGCGTAACCACTGCACCACGGAGGCTTCTAATAACTGTCAAGAATGTATTTGTTTCTGACAACAGTTCTGGCGACAAAATTTATGAGTACCGAGGATAAAGAATGCGCTTAAGTGTAAAACGACAGGTTGTTTGGTTTTTATGAATAACAAGAAACCTTTTCATATTGGATATTAAGATGATTAGATCCTAAGGCCTTGATTTTGACTTACGGGTTAACAGCAAGTATTTCAGTGAATATGGAGAGACGTGTAGCAGAGGTAGGAGATAGCGAGACAGACATACAAGAGAGTGTGTAGTCTTGCTCCTAGACCTTGATATCATATTAACCAAGGACCAATCTTCCTGTGTATTTTAATCAAAGATGAATTTAATCTTGTCTCAGACATCAAGATAAAACAAGTTGCTATCAGAGAGGGAAAAAAGAAATGAAAAAATAAATATAGAAGAATATTACTTATAAACTTTAAAATATGATATCCGACTAGTAGTTAAACTAGAGAATGTGGGAAAAAGCGAATTGCAGAAATAAAACATGCCATTACAAGAAGCCTTGCACCACCCCTGCTAGCATTCTACATAAATCTACAGCGGGCCGTTAGCGGCCCGTCAGCTACCCTGACGGGCCGCTAACGGCCCGCTGTAGATTTATGTAGAATGCTTACTGGGACAGCCAACACAAGGAATATACGAATTGTATGTGGATAGTAAATTCCGCCCGTACTTGCATCATCAGGCATGTCAAGTAAAAATTAAGAAGAGAAACGATCATGAACTGATACAATCATATCCCAAAGTCTTCCCACAATACCACTAGGGAAATAAGTCGAAAGATAGAGTGACGACAATTAACAAAACGGACATCAGCAGCTCTTTCCGAAACAGGTAGTGACTAAGAATATCCAAACCTAACTAAAAAGGAGCAATATACATAATGGGGGAAATAATAAGACAACATGACAAACATTAAACTGGGAGGAAAAGCGTAACTAAAAAAACAGCAACTTAAAAGGGGTAAGAATCAGAATCATCAGTGCAACAACATATATTATTAGGGAAAGAATCAGAACCGCCAACACAAAACATGAAGGAACCACAGTAAAACACAGATTTGGAACGGTCAGTAAACATTACCTGTGGGTTTAAATTATGACGTTAATTTTAAGGGATGGATGGATGGATGTTTTGTTTTAAGACGCTCAACCCTAATAGGGCATATAGAGTCTAAAATAATTAGGTATTAGATATAAAATTGTTATTACGGTTCAAAAGTTAAAATATTAATGATTACAGTTTGTTAAAAAGTCCGATTTCTTTAAGGAAATTGATTAATTTATAAGATGGTATGTCGTTAAAAAGATCTTTCATTGTTGTAACATTAAAATATTTTGAACGTATATGATAAAATTCTACACATGAAATGAGAACGTGTTTGACTGTAAACGGTTCGTTACAAGATATACAGAAAGGTGCTTGTTCGTTTTTTAATATGTAGGAATGAGTGAGTCTTGTGTGTCCAATACGGCATCTAGTGAGTTTAGTCTGGTCTTTTCTGTTATAATTCGAAAAAGTGCATTTGGTATGAAAATTTGGTTGAATTTTATTTAATTTATTATTAGTTTCTTTTTCCCAAATTGATTGACATTTATTCTTTATGTATATGTTAATGTTCGATTTTAAATCTGAAGAAGGAATTTTTAAATTGGTAATAGTTAACGATAATGCTGATTTGGCTTCCAAATCAGCTAACTCATTACCACGGATATTTACATGACTGGGAAGCCAGCAGAATATGATCTTCTTTGAAACGGTAAGATAGTGATATTTTCTTAAAATTTGTTGAATCAAGGGGTTTCTGTGCTGTTGATCTTTCAGAGCTTTTAATACAGAAAGGGAATCAGAATAAATGATAAAATGTCTTTCAGATTGATCTCGAATGTGATAGACTGCGATATCAATTGCTTTCGCTTCAGCGGTAAAAATAGAGCTATTATCGGGTAGTCTAATGCTATCAGTGAAATTCGGACTAATGACAGAACAAGCAACTTTCTCATCTTGTTTCGAACCGTCAGTGTAAATGGAAATGTGATGTTTAAAATGTGATTTGATTTCTAAAAATTCATTTTTAAAAATATGTGAATCAACTTCGGATTTCTTATTTCTATGTAAGTCTAATACTATCTTTGGATTAGTTAATGTCCATGGTTCTTTCGATGGTAATGAAAATGATTGAATATTTTGGACATTAATATTGGCCTCTTTAAGTAAAGGTCTTATTCTTAGGCCAAGAGGTTTAATGGCGGATGGTTTATTTTCGTAAAATCTTTCATAATTAGGGTTAAAAACACATTCATATGCTGAATTGCGTGGATTTGCAGCTAATTTGGTAGCACATTGAAGAGACAATTTTTCTCTTCTAACATAAAGTGATGGTTCATTAGATTCAGCATAGAGACTATCAACGGGTGAAGTGCGAAAGGCACCTAGTGCTAAACGTAAACCTTGATGATGTATAGTATCCAAAGATTTTAAATAAGATTTCCTAGCAGATCAATAGACTATGAAGCCATATTCCAATTTGGAACGAATTAACGATCTATACAGATTTAAAAGAACAGTGCGATCTCCTCCCCAGTCGGAACTGGACAGGACTTTTAAAATATCCAGAGCTTTTAAAAATTTAGCTTTCAAAGCTTTGATATGAGGAATAAAAGATAATTTGTTATCGAATAAAAGACCCAAAAACTTCGCCTCAGTGACGACTTGAATTGGACTGCCGTATATAGTCAGTACAGGATCTAAATGCAACTTCGTATTTGGCAGAAATGAACACACCGAGTTTTTGTTTTAGAAAATTTAAAACCATTTTCTGTCGCCCAAGTTACTATATTATTTAAACATCTTTGGAGTTTAAATTCAATGGTTTCCATATTTTTGGAACGATAAAAAATTCCAAAATCGTCGACAAAAAGCGAACAATCTGGGTCTTTTACACATTTAACTATATTATTAATTTTTATGCTTAACAAGGTTGGTGATAAAATACTACCTTGTGGTACACCTTGTTCTTGATCAAATGTGTCCGATAATGTATTTCCTATGCGAACATTAAATGTTCGATTGGATAGGAAATTTTGAACAAAAAGTGGTAATCGGCCTTTAAGGCCCAAAGTGTGTAAATCTTTCATGATGCCATACTTCCAAGTGGTATCATATGCTTTTTCAAGATCAAAAAATACAGCTACGACATGTTCTTTTTTGATAAAGGCATCACGTATAAATGATTCTAAGCGAATCAAATGATCATTAGTAGAGCTGTTTTTTTCTAAATCCAGCTTGAAATTTAGTGATAAGCTGGTTTGATTCTAAGAACCAAACCAGCCTATCATTAATCAGTATCTCCATTGTTGTACATAAGCAACTTGTCAAAGCAATAGGTCTGTAATTAGTGGCTTCAGTATGATCTTTATTAGGTTTCGGAATAGGAATAATGGTAGCTTTTCTCCAGTTTTCAGGGAACTTTCCTGTGATCCAAATATCATTCAAAATGTTTAATAATGTTTCCAATTTCTTGTTGGGTAAATGTTTTAAAATTTGATAGTGAATGTCGTCAGGACCAACAGCAGTATCATAAGATTTATGGAGAGCATCTAATAATTCTAGTAGTGAAAGGTAAATTATATTTTTCGTGATTTAATGATGAAAAATTTAAATTCTTTTTCTCTTGTTCTTGTTTTATATTCCTGAAACTTTCTGAACAATTTGAGCTAGAGGAGTTTTTCTGAAAATTTTCCCCCAAGGCATTGGAAATGTCTTTAGCCGTTGAACATATATTTCCGTTCGATTTGATATGGACATGTTTATTTGATTTGTTTTTGCCACTAATTTTTCTAATCATGTCCCATATTTTCTTCGTAGGTGTTCTGGTATTCAGTTTGGAGACGTATTGCTGCCAAGATGCTTTTTTGGCTGATTTTATTGTTTTGCGAGCTTTAGCTCGCATATGTTTGGCATGGATAAGATTTTCTTTTGTTGGTTGTTTATTAAATTTTCGTAATGCAGATTTTCTTTTATTGATTGAAGTTTTAACTTCGTCATTAAACCAAGGTCTGTTTCTTTTTGAAAATGTCGAGGATTTAGGAAAACATTTTTCAGCAATATCAATCAATTGGTCAGTAAAATCTTGTATATCATTTGCAGTCTTAAAAATTTCAGGTTCGAGTTTTTTATTACATAATTGGTTAAAATTTTCCCAATTTGCTTTTCTCAAATTCCATCTGGGGTGACGATCCTCATGGGTCGATTCAATTTCTTCAATTACTATCGGAAAATGATCGCTCCCATGGAGATCGTCCACAACAGACCAATCAAAATCTATATAGATATTTTGGGAGCAAATTGAAAGATCTAAAGCAAAATAATTTCTCGTGGGAGAATGAAGGTATGTTGGTTGTTTATTATTAAAAAAATATAAATCATTTTCAGGAATAAAATTTTCTATGATTTCTCCTTTGTCATTTGTATCCGAGCAACCCCATAATTTGCTGTGACTATTAAAGTCTCCTAATAATATATAAGGACTAGGTAATTGATTTGTTAAATTTTCTAATTCTTGTTTAGAAAAATTATAGTGTGGTGGAAGGTAGACAGAACAAATCGTTATGGATTTGGATAAAGTGACGTTTTCAGCAACAGCTTGTAAATTAGTGTTTACATCTATTTTCCTATGAGGAACGTTTGATTTTACCAAGATTGATGTACCTCCGGATGCCTTCTGAGCATCCATTGTGATATGATTGTACATACTGTAACCTTTGAAATTAATATTATCTGTAGTTTTCAAGAAAGTTTCTTGGAGACAAATGACATTAGGAGAAAAAAGTGTAGATAAAATTAAAAGTTCGTTAAAATTGGCTTTCAGTCCTCGACAATTCCATTGAATTATTGACTTCTTATCCATGATTGAATGGAGAGAAGATTAAAACAAGGAATTTAATCCTTTTATCTTTTATTATGCTTTGAGGAAGTGGAGGGATCAACGTCCAACTCCATGTCCCCAAGGGCGCCGTACTGATTAGCCAGTTTTACTGGATCAGCAGACGCCCCTTTACTGTTTGGGTTGATCCTTTATGCTTTTCTTTGCCATTTTTTCTTTTTGATCTGCTGTCCTTGACGATCGGGAGTGAGATCTGTTAGAATTTTTGCTGTTAGGTTGTGAACTGGTCTGTGAAGTTTGTCTAGATTCTGTTCTTGAATGTTGAGTAGATGTAGGTTGTGACGATGTAGTAGGTTCTGACGATGTAGTAGGTTGTGGCGATGTGGTTTTGGGTTTAACAGAAGAGGTAATAACTTTAGAATGGGGTTTAATTTCAAAATCTTTTTCATTGAATTGGGTGGAGGTTTCTTTAGTTTCAGGTTTGCTGGCGAGGGATTGGACAACTATGGCGAACGTGTTCTGTTTTTTTTTTTTTTTTATTTTCTTTGCTTCCAAATAGATGACGTTTTGTGTAACTTTGATTTTCATGATTTCTTTTTCTGTTTTCCAAACTTCACAGACATTGGATTTAGACAAATGATCTTTCCGCAGTTCACACATTTTGGAGAGTTCTTGCAGTTAGAAGTGTGATGATCAGTGCCACCACACTCACAAACAGATCCATCAGGGACAGTACAGTCGTTTTCGTGGTGCCCAAACCTCTGACAATTGAAACATCGCAGAGGGTTGGGTACGTAGATTTCAACCGGTATTATTCTGTAAAAATCCTTAGTGATTTCGGCAACGAAGTGGTATTGAAGGTTAGAAGAAGAGTATTTGTTTCGATGAGATTGCCGTCTTTTTTAATTTTGAAACGTTTGCAGGATGTTACTCCTTGATCTTTTAAATATTCCACAATACTGGCTTCTGATTCTTGTTTCAGCATTCTGTCACGGATTATTCCTTTACATGAATTTAATGTTTTGTGCTCCGTGACAGAGACGTTAAGGTTGAAGAATTTATTAATTTTCAGGAGGTTTTCAGTTTGAGATTTTCTATTCGTTTCATTTAAGAGAGTTCCATTTTTTAATTTTTTGACATTTTTAGGCGTTCCGATAAGAGATTCTTTTTGTTTTTTTTCTATTACAAACGGTGAAAGTGTAGTAACAGCCTTGCCTTCGTTACTTGAAATCACTAAGAATCTAGCAAAATTTTCGTTTGCTTTAAAAGTGAAAGTTGCCGGTTCCGGGTCGTCATCAGATAAGTCTAAAAAAGCTCTTTTCCTAGTGTTGGATCCCATGGTTGAAATTTATGATTCAATAGCTATGCGCCCCACCCTCCTTGGAGCCCTACAAGGGGGCGTTTAATGGAAATGGATCTCCTATTTCCAACGCCAAGGCTACATTGCTATTATACTCGATGACAGGACCAGAGTCCTTCAGCTCCACCTCTGCTTTATGAATCTCAACTATGCACCCAGATTTCAATGAAAAAAAAAATGAGGAACAGCTGGGACCCATCCCCACCCGTATTCTCTCCCTCACAGAAGTTTCTGCTGAATTTCCCCAGTACAAGCCCACCGATTAATCCATCCGCCGCCGCCCATCAAACAGCACTCAAAGATAGAGGAATAAGACAAAATTACACCCGGTTTGTACCATAAAGATACGCAAAACAGAAAGAAGTAAGTAAAGAACAAGCTGTGCGATTCTAGCGCTTGGCACGACTGAGCCGATTGATTCAGGCCGGATCTAGCCCAAACCCCCCGTCTATCTGAAATATGGGCCAAAATGATGTGTTGAAAAGCTGGAGATCCCTGGGCTTTTCTCAATGATCAGGATCCCTTCTTCCAGCATACGAGACGCCACTCGCGGCAAACAAGTGGCTCTTGTTTCAACAAGGAATTTCATCCCCATTCACTACAGAAGGAAAGTGACCTGTATATTTTATTCCCTACAGACAAGGGAGGCCGAAAACGTTTGCTTAAATAAAAGCTTGGCTCTGAAAACAAGAGATCCTTTGCTAAATATGAGATCCACGATTATGGTAAGAAATTATTGAGGTGATAAGTTTCCGAAAGCACAAATGATTTTATTAACTACTAAAGAAATAAGCTGTGGTAGATGATGACGTATACTTCAGAACTTAGTGATAAGTATCCGATTCTGTTAACTTTGGTGTAACATAAAATAACTTTGGGGTAACATGAAATGACAAGTTACATATCTGATAACGTATTTAAAATGCATCTTTCATTGATGTGCAGAGTGACGGAGCATGAAAAAGTGACACATACACAGTACAAACACATATGTTAAACACAGATGAGGTTTTCTTCTTTGCAGTGCGCGACCCACCAGCAATGATGATACACGTACAAATGAAGCGTGGTAGTAACATGAGATATTAAAGGTTTAAAAGGATAGATCTCGCGTAGTGAATTGTTAAAAAACTTGTAAAGATGCATTTGAACAAATTGATTCACAAAATAATACCAGTCGAACGGACGATTGTTCTGTATGTTGGAGGCTTTTACCCAACTGCCACAGAAGCTGAAGGCAGCCACCTATTTCGAGGCACCGGGTGGTCTCGGCAATGGGACTGTTTTCGGTGGTAATTTTAAGGGATCCCAACCCTCGCTCTCACTTTCACTATGGTTTGTTTAGTCCGCGTGGCGGTGTGACAAACAAATCACAATTAAAGCTGACTGTGATCCCGGAAATAAGAAAAATAATGTATACCTCCGTAAACCCCAGTATTACGGGGGTGTTCATTTCACGGACTTGTTCACGTGATGATAGAGGTTTTAGAATGCATTCGTTTCGATTGCTATCGTCTACTTTATAGCTGTACAGTGATGTTAATCTTAGTGACAGACAATGCGCCAAACGCGTACACCAAACGCGTGTGAATATGCGATTTCATCTTGAAAACACGCCTATATAATGGTGACCCCCCTTGAACCCCACTTTTGTATAGTAAAACTAGGGTTCACAGGGGTAAGCATTGTTTTCTTATTTCTGCTCTAAAATATAGATTGTGGGTACTTGTTAGAACCGCCTCGATGAGGCGGATCTACCGAGTACCCAAAATCTATATTTTGAGCAGAAATAAGAAAAATATCACAATTTTTACCGTAAAATTTTCAATGTTTCTGCGGTTAAGTCTACAGTGCATTTGTATTAGCGTGCTTTCGTAATGTTGCCCTAGTCTCGGTAGGAAATCCCGGGTTGGATTATAAGAATCTTATATGGGTGTGAGGGGTGGATGCAAAAATACGTCCCATGGGCCACTGTCCGGCCTCACGAGGCTTGCCGAGTGATGCCGGACAGTGATCCCGAAGGACGGATTTTTTTTATCCACCCCTCACACCCATTTAGGATTCATTGTCTTGCATACTTCCATTTCTTAGCGCGGATTTTTAATGATGCAGCTACTTCGGTTACCGACGTCCGCCATATTGTGATGACACTGCAGGAATGTTTGGTGACGTCATGTAACGTGCTGTCATGTCAAGCTTAACGACGGCGTATACGAGGTCGTTATCAACCAGTGTATTTATCAAACACGCAATTATATTCGATTTTGGGTCGGAACACCAGGGTCAGAACACAAATTTCTATTCCAGGGTAAAGGATTTTCCTTGTCTGGTGTGCAAGAAAAGATTTTCTGCCCCGGGAAAATAGCACACTAGATGTCCTTACGATTACATGCCCATGTACGATGATCCTCTTTTTCGTTGCCGTAAAAAGAAGTCTCCGGATGAAAACAATATAACATATCTACACCAAACATCCTGAATTGGGCGATTATACCTAGTACACGGAATCTATGTTTTGGAACAAGAAAATATATACATCCTTAGTCGCAACGTTTCTCTACATAAAGTGGAGTAAAGAGGATTTTTATTGCGGGGGCTTATTAACCCATGGCATGCTGCAAACCCCTAAAGTGGTACCTTGGCAAACAGTGCAGACCCAGATCAAGCCCTGCACCATTTGCTGACATAATGTTCCATAAAAAAAAATAGAATAAAAATGGGGGGGGGGTAGTTTTACGTCCCACCAACAGCTAAGGTCATACGGAGACGGGACCTCGGTTTAAAGACTCATCCGAAAGTCTGGAGAAGCCCGGGATCGATCCTGCGATCCCTGGTTTACAAGGCGAGTAGCGTAACCGCTGCACCATGGAGGCTTCTACGAATAAAAATGCAAAGATAGGCCTGACACACCTTATATGACAAATGGACTTGACAAACATATTATAGCAATGGAAGAGTCCACTAGTATATAATTGATTAACGTGAGGTGTTTGTGGCATCATGTTAACGAGTCGGTGTAATAGCCATTTCGTGTAGGTTATATTTTCTTGTCCTTCGGTATCATTGATTCCATTGTGGAGTTTTGAAAATATTTGGGAGTCATGATGAGGCCTAATAGGCCGAAACTAGCTATATGGCCCTGAAAAACTTGTACCCTCTATAAGTTAAAGTTCTACGGTGTATTCCTTGCTTCCATATAGAACATATTCATCTTTATTTTGTGTCAAGTATATTGGATTTACAGTACACGAAAACACGCCTATATAATTTTGACCCTCTTGAACCCCACTTCTATACAGTAAAACTGGGTTTTACAGGGGTTAACCTTATTTTTCTTATTTCTGCTCTAAAAAATAGATTGTTGGTACTCGTTAGAACCGCCTCGATGAGGCGGTCGAGGCGGTTCTAACGAGTTCCAACAATCTATATTTTAAGCAGAAAAAAGAAAAAAATCATAATTTTTTATCTTAAAATTATCGTTTTATCGGCGGTAAAGTTTACAATATATTTATATAGGCGTGTTTTCGTAATGATTTGGAAATATGAAGCATATTCGTGAGATATACGTGCATTTTGTTTTCAGTGCCATTATGGTTGCATTATATCACATCGATGAGTTTTGCTTGTCAGTTTTAAATGCAACTAGTCTGTCCATTACGAAAACACGCCTATACAAATGCCTTGTAAACTTAACCGCGGAAAAAACACAAAGATTTTAAGATGAAAAATTGTGATATTTTTTTCTAATTTCTGCTCAAAATATAGATTGTTGGTACTCATTATATCCGTGAGGCGGTTCTAACGAGTACCCACAATCTATATTTTAGAGCAGTAATAAGAAAAATAACGTTTACCCCTGTAAACCCCAGTTTTACTTCATAAAAGTGGGATTCAAGGGGGTCCAAAATATATAAGCGTGTTTTCACGATGCTTAGTTCCAATTCACCAGCCAGATTATAGATTTATCTAATATATTTAGAAAGCAAATCAATTTCCTCTTCTACCGGTATAGTTAAGAATTACTAAGTCATCCATCATTTTAATAAGTACAATATTAAAGCCTATCAGAAATGCAACATTTGATTTTAACAAACGTGTTTATGAGTTTGATCTCGACATTCAAGCTTTGAGTACTTTTGCTACCCAGCTGCTGGTGATATTTTTCATGACATCCTTAATATCATCTCCGTTTATGGAATTCGGGATGGTAAGGAAAGGGTCCTGTCTAAAACTGAGTTTTTGAAAAAGCCACCAGTAGATTCATTCTGTTGCTTGGTCCAACGGGGTTGAACTTCTGATTTTCTTTTGCTCCTATGTTCCTGTGGCGTTGTGTTCAGCACCGGATGACTCAGCGCATTTTACTATTGAGTCCTCATCCTTGTGTCAACTTGGCGTTAATTGTGATTTCTTTGTTTACCGAGTTGGTTTACTGATGAGTTAGAAACTCTTCACGCGGACCAAACAAATACTTGTTTGAACCACAGTGAAAGTGAGTGAGGTTTGGGATCCCGTAAAGTTAACTTCAACCCGCCGGTAATTTTTACTGACCGTTCCAAGTCGATTCTTTTGCAATGGTTCCTTCATGTTTTTTGTTTTTTGTTTTTTGGTGGTTCTGATTCTTTCTCTGATCATATTTGTTGTTACTTAATTTATTCTGACTCTTTCCCCCTTTTGGTTGTTCATTTTTAGTTACGTTTGTCCTTCCAGTTTTATGTTTGTCATGTTGGTGATTCTGATTCTTTCCCCCACTTTGCATATTGCTCCTTTTCAGTTAGGTTTGGATATTCTGAGTCACCACCTGTTTGGGAAAGAGCTGCTAACTATGTTTGCCTGTTGTCCGTTTTGTTTACTGTCGTCGTTCCAGGTTTCGACTTCTTTCCCTAGTGATATTGTACATTACGCAAACACGCCTATACAAATATATTGCCACCTTTATCGCCGAAAAAATGAAAATTTTATGATGAAAAATTGTGCTATTTTTCTTATTTCTGCTCAAAATATAGATTGTGGGCACTCGTTAGACCGCCTCATCGAGGCGGTTCTAACGAGTACCCACAATCTATATTTTAGAGCAGAAATAAGAAAAATAAGGTATACCCCCAGAAACCCCAGTTTTACTATATACAAGTGGGGTTTAAGGGGGTCAAAATTATATAGGCATGTTTTCGTGATGGGAAGAGTTTGGGATCTGATTGTATCAGTTCCTGACCGTTTTTCTTTTAAATTTTCATTGAATGAAGTATACAAGAATTAGTGTAAGAGAGAGTATGTTGAGCAAAACACTTTGACTAACTTGGAACTTAGCAACTTTAAATAGATGATTAACGCAACTCCTTCTATTACAAAAAAAGCACTTCCAAGAGTTTCATGTAAACAAAATTAGTGTATACCGCGACAGAGGTTAGGGCGAGGATTGTGGCCATGTAAAATCGATTTAAGCCCCCAGTGGAATTCTTTCCACTGACCGTTCAAAGGCAGTTCTTCTGTTGTGGTTTATTTATGTTGTTGTTTGTTACTTACTGTGAGTATCACTTGTGTCTTTTTATTTTGGATGGCCATTTGGCCATTTTGTGGGAAAGTAACTTCCTTATGGCTTTCATTTGTTTAGGTTTCCATTATGGTCTGGTCGCTTCATGTTTGTGTTTCTTTCCCTTTGGTGTCTTTGATGGGTGGAGTAAGTTAATTGTATCGATTCCTGATCTTTGTTTTACTTCTACTTTACTGTCGAGTCCTCATCCTTGTGTCAACTTGGCTTTAATTAATTGTGATTTCTTTGTTTACCGAGTTGGTTCACTGATGAGTTAGGAACCTTCACGCGGACCAAACAAATACTTGGTTGAACCACAGCGAAAGTGAGAGTGAGGGTTGAGATCCCGTAAAGTTAACTTCAACCCGCCGGTAATTTTTACTGACCGTTCCAAGTCGGTTCTTTTGCAATGGTTCCTTCATGTTTTTTTTTCTGGTGGTTCTGATTCTTTCTCTGATCATATATGTTGTTACTTTAATTATTCTGGCTCTTCCCCCTTGTTGGTTGTTCATGTTTAGTTACGTTTGTCCTTCTAGTTTTATGTTTGTCATGTTGGTGATTCTTATTCTTTCCTCCACTTTGTTTACTATTCAGTTAGGTTTGGATAGTCTGAGTCACCACCTGTTTGGGAAAGAGCTGCTGACTCTGTTTGCCTGTTGCCCGTAATGTTTACTGTCGTCGTTCCAGGTTTCGACTTCTTTCCCTAGTGATATTGTACATTACGCAAACACGCCAATACAAATACATTGCCACCTTTATCGCCGAAAAAATGAAAATTTTATGATGAAAAATTGTGATATTTTTCTTATTTCTGCTCAAAATATAGATTGTGGGCACTCGTTAGAACCGCCTCATCAAGGCGGTTCTAACGAGTACCCACAATCTATATTTTTGAGCAGAAATAAGAAAAATAAGGTATACTCCTAGAAACCCCAATTTTACTATATAAAAGTGGGGTTTATAGAACATATTTAACTTCACTACAGCTGGTGTGTGGGAATGTGTGGCGGCGTTAACTAACGTCTCCCTGCCCTACATCATAGTGTAGATTATATTTTCTTGTCCTTTGGGATCATTGATTCGATTATGGAATTTTGAAAATATATGAGGGTCACTGATGAGGCCTAACTGGCCGAAACTAGCTAGTCTGGCCCAGAAAACATGTACACTCCATATTTTTCAGTTCTGTGGTGTATCCCTTGCTTCCAAAGGATAACCCTTTTATAGAACATATTTAAGGCGGTCAAAATTATATAGGCATGTTTTCGGAAGAGTTTGGGATCTGATTGTATCAGTTCCTGACCGTTTTTAAATCTTTTAAATTTTCATTGAATGAAGTATACAAGAACTAGTGTAAGAGAGAGTATGTTGAGCAAAACACGTTGACTAACTTGGAACTTAGCAACTTTAAATAGATGATAAACGCAACTCCTTCTATTACAAAATGCACATCCAAGAGTTTCATGTAAACACCTTAATTAGGACAAACGGGGCGTGTTTTGGTTCCAACTGACAAAGCTACAAACAATGTTGCCGTTGTTGGTGGCTGCATGATTATGCCTTAAACCCATACCCACGCAGTCCAACTGTTGGTTTTCGTTTGCACCGTTGTTTTCTGAATTCGTTTGGTTGTTACAAGTACCGAAATTCTAGGCAATGTTACACTACCCTTCACGTGAAATGTACAAATGAGTGTAAACCGCGGCAGAAGCAAGGATGAGGATTGTGGCAACATAAAATCGATGAATGCCCCAGTATGTTTTATAACTGTTTCAAGGCGGTGCTTCTAATATGATTAATTATCACATGACGTCGTTGATAAGCCGTGGATAACGTCGTGTAATAAAAATCGTATGACCACACGTGTAATAACACTTTGGCGGGATTAAGTAACGTCATGACGACGTCCTTGTCAACCATGCATATTTTGTGGAAAAATGTCAAATTTAAAGGCGATAAAATCCAATTTAAAGTGGTCATATGATAAACAGAATCTTACACTCGTGGTCATTCCATATGAGATTTATGAAACTCGCCAAAGGCTCGTTTCATAAATTTCATATGAAATGACCACTCGTGTAAGATCCTCTATGTATTACCATCCTATGTTTTTAGATGTATGTTTTTTTATCCGTAATACGCTCTTGGTTTGCAAACTCAACTACACATATAATAATAGGAGACATATCATGCTATGAACGACATGTTGTGACTTTATTCCACACGTATTATATCATTATTCGAGATATCTAATTACATTACTCTGGAACAAGGCGACATTTCTATTATTTGAAGTTAAGCCATATACATAGTGATAAGTGGGAAGATGGGTTGGTGACCCTGTGAAATATTTGCCTCAACCGTCATTTTTGAAGCCTGTTATGCTACTCGCCTTGTACGGATCGATCCCGGTCTTCTGCAGACTTTCGGGTGAGTCTTTAAATCGATGTCCCGCCTCCGTATGACCTTAACTGTTGGTGAGACGTAAAACTCAAACACTCGCTCACTCAAACATTCTTTATTCGGACTATACAAACTTAAATGAGTAAAGATATCTCAGAAATCAGAACCCAAACCTATCCAAAACAGACAAACACATCTTAAACAAACAACAAAATCAGAGGCGACAAGCCGAGTAAGCAGTTCTTTCCAAAACAGGTGGCAACTCGGTCATCTAACTCAATGATCTGCACGCATAGAAACCATTAAAACTGAACATCGGCGAACACACAGCAAAGGAAATGGCAACGAAAGTGTCTCATTGGGACGACCAGTACTACGGGCCATCTGCCTGAACACCAGCATACACCAGACACATTACGAAAACAAGGCTATTCAAATATATTGAATGTTTTAACACCCCCCCACCCCCTCCAAAAAAAACAAAAAAAAAAAAAAAAAAAAAAATATTTTCTTGTAGATTTTTTTTTCAAAGTTTTGCTCAAAACACAGATTATGGGTTCTCGTTAAAACCGCCTCGGCGAGGCGGTTCTAACGAGTACCCACAAACTACGTCTCTATGCAAAAATGAGAAAAAATAGTGTACACCCCTGTAAACCTCAGTTTTATTATAGAGAAGTGGGGTTAAATGATATAAAAAATATAGGCTTGTTTTCGAGATGAGCTGGTTTTTGTTTAAACATTTTCTTTTGGGTTATTTATTAATTGACTATCCTGTATTGGTCGGGGGTCATCCGTAATAACACTGCGGTCAAAAAAACAATAATCATGTTTTTAATGGTGTCAAGTAATAAAATTGTCATTAATCAAGTAATTCCATATTGGTCCAGTTACAGGTCCTCGGTCTGCTGTATTGGCCTCGGCCTTCGGCCTCGGGCCAACACAGCAGACCTCGGACCTGTAACTAGGCCAGTATGAAATTACTTGATTAATAACATTATATTATTAATGGGTCGTGTCTGGTTTACAATATTAACCCATTCTGTACAGGAAACCATATTATAGGAGACTGGCAAACAATACTGGTCCAGATCGAACGCCTACACTGTTGCCAACAAGTTTAGCCATATTCAAAATTAACAACCTGACACCCTGGTTTTTAAATGGACTCCTGCAAAATATAAAGATTCCATTCCGTACTAAACGGGTATAATATGATATTGAATGTGTGCACAGCTGTAAACCACTGTGACAACAATATGTTTACCATTGATTTACCATTAGCTTTATCAGTACAACAATCATAGCCTGAAAAAACTATAGTCTGTGGACGTATCGTTTCCGCCATGATGATGTTCTTTCACCCTTAAGACAGATGTTTGAGTCAGCGCACGATAAAACCTACACTAAGACATGTGCGTCTCGCTAGGTAAATTATCAGCCTGCGCACCCATATAGTCTAACCAGAGACTTCCCTTGCTGCACGAAGGAGCAACGTGGCCTTAGCTATCCTTAGAGCGCACAGTGAAGACTCTAATCATACTGCGCGGATGCGCAGCCTGATCTGAGTCTTCGCTGGGCGCACATGTCTTATTGTAGGTTTTGTCGTGCGCTGGATCAAATGTCGTTTATCAGAAGATCGCGGCCCAGCCAGACAGTGGGCAGACGTCGGGCCGATTAGAATCGATGTCTTCGAAACTTTGGCTCAACATTCCTTGCTGCATTGGTGAAGATACTCTTTTGAGAAGATCGTCGAGCAAATAAACACGTTTCATCTTTATGTAATGACATCCTTTCAGATTGTAAAGCAGAGAAACATTGCTACTTTTCTAGTCTTGCTAAACGTGTGTTGTTTTTTATTTATGGTGGTGGTGTGTGTGTGGTGTGTGTGTGTGTGGGGCGGGGGGTTTGACTGTTTGTCAATCTACCCAAAGTTACTAAGCACGTGTAGTTCTTCAGTGCTTACGTCCACGTGACTACCACTGATATTTATATGTTATCCAGGTAACGGTTATTTATAAAAAAAATAGCTGCATTATTCTTATCGCTGTGAGGTCAGATTGTTGCGTAAAAGGGTTACATATACAGTATAATTCCGCTATTAAGACCGCCTAAAATTCAGATTTATTCTGCTTTAAAAACTTTATTTAGTAGGTTGCACTTATTCTTTCTTTGTGTTTTCTGTATACCATGTCCTGTGGTCAGAGACCATATTTAGGACTGTTCAAAAGCAGTTCTAAAGGTGGTCTTAATCTAGGATTTTACTGTAGAATCTGGACTGGTTTGACAAACAGTGTAGACTAAGATCAGAGGCTGCGGGCGTCTGATCAAGGTCTACACTGTCTGTTTACAGTACAGGAATTTAAGGGTTAAACGAAACAGTCTAAGAACCCGTTCACCCTCAGTCAATTCCTGTACTGTATATAAACCGTACAGATCCTGATCAGACGCCGCGTTCTGGGTCTAAACTGTTTGCATGTTTGCCTTTTCCCAGGCATATGCGCAGAGTCAATGTTAATCAAAACTCTTCTTTTAAACAGCACTCTGGCATCACATCGACAACATTACGCAAATACGCCTGTACAAATACATTGCCACCTTTAACGCCGAAAAAATTAAAATTTCAAGATGAAAAATTGTGATATTTTTTTTATTTCTGCTCACAATATAGATTGCGGGCACTCGTTAGAACCGCCTCATCGAGGCGGTTCTAACGAGTACACACAATCTATATTTTAGAGCAGAAATAAGAACAATAAGGTATACCCCCGGAAACCCCAGTTTTACTATATAAAAGTGGGGTTCAAGGGGGGTCAAAATTATATTGGCCTGTTTTCGTGATGAGAATATCACGGCTATTTTCTATAAATAACCGTTACCTGGATTTCCTACAAAACAGTGAAGGTCAAGTGGACATCAGCACTGAATAGCTTCTGTGCTTTAAACATAGCAATAGCAATTAGAACTGTTCAAAAGCAGTTGGTCTTAATCTAGGAATTTTACTATAGAATCTGGACTGGTTTGACAAACCGTGTAGACAAAGATCAGTATCAAAATAAAATTGAGGCTTCATACATCTTAGAGGGAACGGTCCTCCAAAATGTGAATTCCATTAAATACCTTGCTGTGACAATCACACACGATTTGAGATGGAATATTGACAATAGCAACATTAGCAACGAATAGAACACTTGGATCTTCATCAGTGTCCTCAGGATGGGAAGGGGGCAGCATATACATGTATGGGACTTGTTCGCCCAGTCTTGGAATATGGTACTTGCATCTGGGACCCAAGTGGAGTGGTCCTTAGTGAAGAAATTGAAAAAGTTAGCAATTACTGCTTTGAAACTGGGAGCATGACTGAAATTAAGATGGGAGTCTCTCAAGAAAATGAGAAGAGACAGTAGGCTCATACTCATATACAAAGATCTAAATGGCACTACCATCATTCACACATGACCTTGTTCCCCCAGCTAGGCACTGTAGAAAGCACCATTCATTGGCGTTTCAGACCCTTACTGCAAGAACTGACATTTATAAAAAATCGTTTTTCCCCCGAATCATCACAGATTGGAATACCCCTTCCGATTCGATTATTTGCTGAGGATTGTGGCTAAGTTCTCTTTGGTTAGAGCTTGGTCCTGGTTCTGGTGTATAAATGTCGTTTGACGTGTCACCAGTAACAATTCTGATTCTGATAGATAAAGTGCGTATTCTATGATAATTGAAGGATCTTTTTCCTTATTTCTGCATATAAACCTATGTTGTGGGTACTCATCAGAACAGCCTCATCGAGGCGGTTCTAATGAATACCCACATCATAGGCTTTGTATGGAGAAATGTAATTAAAAAAGCTACAATTTCACCAACCATTTCTGTTGCTACATAGCTTAGTTATCGACATTTGAAATGAGTTTTAGAGCCATAGCAGAAAATGATATCTCTCATAGATATGTAATAACAATAATTTCTGTGCTTATTTCTTATTTCATAGAATATACTACATGTAACTAAATATTCATTTGTATGTTATAATCAAAATCTGCAAAGTTGCCTATGGAAGCAAAAAGTTACCTATGAAGAAACGAAACTTTGAAGAAGGGAAATTGGAGACATGAGAGTACGCCGAATGTTGCTTTCCCAAAACACTTATTTTTCTGATAGGATAAAATGAAACAAGATACGCTAAAATAAATATTTAAGAAAGATTATCTTACTTGCAATGACGTCTTCCTTGTATTCAGAAGATGAACTGTACTCCTGGAAAAGAAGGTAAAACCAGTAAGACTTAGGAAAAGACGGAACGACTCACCACAGCTTTAGTTTGTGTACATGTACATGCACATATTTGCTCAGTCCCATACTAGTTTCGCCAGAGAAAACTGAAAAGAAGTAAGACTGGAAACATGGAATGGTGAGACAGAAGAAAAAAAAAAAAGAAAGGAAAAGTAGGGGACGTGTAAAAGCGAGCAGGTTGACATTACTCTAGAGATGTAAAAAAGCAGATCCGGCCCGATGCCGTATTACTTTTCACCCTTATCCCGCTTTTCACGACATCCCCTATCATTGCTAACAGTGTAGATCCAGATCAGATGGCTTTTGATGGCATCTGATCAGGATCTACACTGTTTGATATTGAATTTTTGAATTTGTAAGTATAAATGACATCAAGTAATCTGATTGGTTCAAAGTCAGAAATGGATGTTGCTAAATTAATTATTCATCGAATTATATATACTTGTCCTGCGCGAACATTTCCTTTACGAGAACACGCCTATATAATTTTGACCCCCTCATACCCCACTTTTAAATAGTAAACCTGGGGTTTAAGGGGTATACATTATTTTTATTATTTCTGCTCAAAAACGTAGATTGTGGGTACTCGATAGAACCGCCTCGTCGAGGCGGTTCTATCGAGTCCCCGCAATCTATGTTTTGAGCAGAAATAAGAAAAATATCACAATTTTTCATCTTAAAATTTCTAATTTTTGGCCAAAAAAATTGGCAATGTAATTGTATAGGCGTGTTTTCGTAATGTAAAATGCAAATATAATGTAAGTGTTGGTTTTAACCTTCATCCTTATCCGGCTGAATAATTAATTTAGTCACACCCATTTCTGACTTTGAACCAATCAGATTACTTGATGTAATCAGATTACTTTATGTAATTCATTCCCGGGCCTAAAAATTCACAAACTGGATGTCAAACAGTGTAGATCTTGATCCGATTGCACTGATCTGGATGTACACTGATTGCAAAAGCACTGGGGTTGTCGTAATCACCGGGATAAGGGATAAAGCATGAAAATACATGGTTTGTTGGTTTGTCATTATGAAATACAATGTAAATTTTACCGCCAAAAAGCAAAGAAATTAAGCTGAAAAAGTGTTTTTTTTTCTTACTTCTGCTCAAAACATAAATCGTGGGTACACGTTAGAACCGCCTCACCGAGGCGGTTCTAACGAATACCCACAATCTTTATTTTAGAGCAGAAATGAAAAAATGAGGTTTACCATATAAAAGTGGGGTTCATAGTGTATTCATGATGTTGAAAAAGTCTTCATAGGTAAGCAAGTCGATTATCTGCACTTCTAATGCATTTTATGTGGTAAACCGTTTAGAATATATAAGCCTGCACAGGCAAAGTGGTGCGAATCGGATCGTCCGTGCATATAAACTCTATTCGTTTCATTGGACGGCAGGGCTCCAGATGACATTTCATCTCAATATCGGGTAAAAGTCCAAGACAATTAGAAGCGACGTCTTCAAAATGACCTAAATCGTGTTGATGGGGACGTTGAACCTCAATTCAAACATACCAACAAATCAAACATTTTTTGGATTTTAGCGACCAACTGCGAAGTGGTCATATCCACGTCGTCTTAAAACTTGTTAAATTCCTTTGTCTGATTAACCCATTCAGTATCAGAAACCCCTAAAGGGGTACCTTGGCAAATAGTTCGGGCCCAGATCAGACGCCGCAAAACGCGGCGTCTGATCAGGGCCTCCGCTGTTTGCTAAACGTTCAGTGATTTTTCAAATAAATTTTGAAGAAATCACAGCCTGATACCCCTAAATTTTGAAATGGACTCCTGCTATATATGAGGAGGAAGATTCCATTTGGTACAACAAGGGTTAAATTACACACAAAGCTTTTTGATCAAGATCACGACAGTCTTGATAGCACAATTTTGTGCTTTAATTAGAAAATAAAGTCGGATAATATCAACCAAGTCACAGAATACCAACAGGTATAGATTTTACAAAAGACTAGATCGACGCTTGGTACATAATATTATTAAACGTGAATGTCTAGAGTTATATCCCAGAAATATGTTTTATTTTGGCAATATTCTGATTGCCAGTCTGCACCCAGAATCCTGCCGACTGAAGTATAATTTCTGAAATGTCAAAGTTACAAATGCTGTAATTTTGTCAAAAGTACTTTTTTTCTTTTTTAAAAAGGCACATGTGTAACTTATCAAATGGAATGGCTGAAAACTGTTTGAAAAGTTAAAAAGACAACTTTCCTACACTTTATGGAAGACTTATTGAAGATTAACCCAATTTTTTTGCTAACTGCAAGACAACGGAGCCGAAGGCTCCTGGGGTGCTTATAGGATAGGCAGTGATCCATCGTGGTTGAGAGTTTGTAGATGCATACTTTGTATTAGGCTTTACAAATATGGGCTTGTACAAATGTGACAGCAATTCTGTGCCAGGGTTCTGTCTGTGGGCCTTTTTATGTATGAAAGCTTATAATTGTTATTGGTCGTTTTTTTCTTCTTGTGAAAGCTTATACTTGTTGCATAAATATAAAGGTCAATCTGCATTGAGGGTAAATAATGGCTGTACCTCCGTGTTAAACCCTGCGTTTAAATGTCTACGCCCACGGACGTAGACATATAAATATTTTGGTGCCAATGTAACTTAGACATTCAACTCAGTTCGTATGTCTTTATAATAAATCAGACACGGAATGTCCTTTGAGAGAATTGAGTAAATTTAAAATGCTAATGACAGATTCGTTGTGATACAGTTAAACATAAACGACGGGAACTCTGTAATGAACATCCCCACAACAAACCCTCAATGAGGCGGTTCTAACGAACACCCGCAACCTATGTTTGGAATATAAGAAAGAAAAAATATCTCAAACTTTCTTCAGGCAGGCACTATGTCACGCGGATGTGTAATTGTAATGCGCGATGTGGTTTTTACCATGGCTGAGCCGAACCTTTTTCCCCTATAGCTCTAGATAAGAAATAGAAATATGATTTTTTCCGGGCGATTTTCATATGTAAAATGTGTTTGCTCATTGGAATCGCCTCAATGCATCCATGTACACACAGCATAACTCTATTTTATAGAACATCGAAAAGGTTTGCATGTACCGGAATTATTTTCATTTTTATCGACTATGGTGGCGTTTGATTTGCACGTGTCTGCACTGTTTACCAATGGCCGCTCCGTTCTGGGGCTTCCCAAGTTTGCCTAGCGTCCCTTTTTGGGACAATGTCAAACACTGAAGACCAAGAACAGACGCCACAGAGCGCGACGTCTGGTCTGGATCCACACTATTTGCACAAAGGACAACCATTTTTATAAAACTAACCGTAAACAAAGCAAACCTGCAAACCCTATTACTGGAATAAGACGACGGCAAACTTCTTAGGTGGAAGATTCCATTGTCATAATGGGTGAAAGTATGCAGATTTAATGATTACGGATTTGTAAATTTCTGAGAGTGGTACTCTGAAGGGAATATTTGTTTTCTCGAAAAAGGTTAATTGCATACAAGTATTAAACTCCAGGACTGGCCCGACATTTAACAAAATGAATATAAGTTCAGTTTCGAGTTAAAGGGTTTAACCCATATATGCCTGGTGTCCGATTTGTGGGATATTGGTAAACAGTGTAGACCCAGATCAGACGCCGCAGGATGATAATAATAATAATAAAAAATAATAATAATAATACTCTTACTACTACTAACACAACCACTACTCAGTACTACTATAAAATAATGATACAAACATTTTAATAATCAAAACGATGATAATAATAATTATACTCTTGCTAATACATGTACTTCCACTAATGCTTCTACTACTCTGCTTCTACAAGTAGTATATCCACTACTTCAACGTTTATTATTATAATTATTATTAACGCGGTGAAAATAAAGTGGATATACACTAGCTAATATTGTTTGTAGGAAAGAACACTTAATAATGACAATAATTATAATCATAAAAGATAATAATAAAAATGTGTTGTTCTTGGTGTTGAAAATGTAGGTGACAAGTATAAAGTAGAGAGTGTGCTTGTCGGTTTATAATTTCGCTAAAGCTTTGCTCACTGATCAATAACTCTGTCAAATTCAAACTGTTACTTCAACACACGTTTCCACAAAAATCAAACTCAAACTGTCAATTTAACTATTCAATCCATAGAGTTCAACAAGAAAGAAAAAGAAAAAAAAACTGCAAATTCAGTGGTCATTTCGACACAGTCTTGAAAATTTAGTTTATAAGTTTATAACTAAACCGCTTTAATAATGAGATAGCATTGTCTGTTTCTTCCAGAAAAAGTACAATACATAGAGGATCTTACATAAGTGTTCATGTATTATTGAATTTATTAAACGAGTTGAGGAAAAGGGATAAAATGCGAGGCTTCGCCGAGCATTTTATCCCTTTTCCTCAACGAGTTTAATAAATTCAATAATACATGAGCAGAAGCCTCGCATTTTTTCCCTTTTCCTCAACGAGTTTAATAAATTCAATAATACATGAGCACGAATGCAAGATTCTATTTATCATATGACATTTAAAACGCATTTTATTCACGATTGTTTATGAAAATGTCAATATTCCGCCATTAGTGAACGCGACGTCGTAACGTTACGGGACGTATCTAGCTAATTTGCATATTTACCCACTAGTGGATTATCGAAAATATTATATGGCGTTATTACACTCTCAGACGCGACGTCATATGATATAATAACATTCGAGTCACTTGATATGGCATATCCATAACTAAAAGATACAGAAATTAGAGAGAGAGAAAAGTCCAAAGAGCACGACAACGAAGGAACGTTTTTGATCAGAAAAGAGATGTTTATAAATATTTGTTCTCAATAGACATTTTTATAAAACAGGACCGAAAGTGTGTTAACAATCTAATCGGGAAACAATAGAAGGGTGCGCATTAGTCAAAACTGCATTATATATTCTGAGATAGACAGCTGCGCTAACACATCTCAGGATTCATAGATCCCTAACTGCTGACAATTGCATGCAAAACTAGATTTTAACATCAATAATGCATGAAATAAACGCCTCTTTTCTAATAATTCCGTCAAAAACACAGGATGATTTCTATTTTGCACCCGTTTTATTGCTCTCAAAATTGACATTTATTAGCACCTAACCATAATCAAACGTGCAGCAATAGGCTATAGAGGGTTTTAGGGCATATGCGCTAAGCGGAGACTCAAATCAGCCTGCGCATCCATTCAGTTAGAACGTAGTTTTGTTCATTCTGTATGATGAAGTTTTGGTTCACCAAGAAACCATATAGCGCACAGTGAAGACTCAGATCAGGCTGTGCATTCGCGCAGTCTGATCTGCGTCTTCGCTGGGCGCACAGGATTAAAGACCCTTTTTCGCTTGCCACGGCTTAGTCAGTGCAGTTATTATGCAAGATAATCAGGTTTGTGTGCGGCAACCGGTATTTACATATCGTCCAAGAATTATCGGTACATGATATGCAATTGGCTTCTGCCCATAGGGGTTGGGCTGCGTGATGCTTACACGCAGAGCTGATACTGACCACACATGAGTACTGGTAAACCGTTTAGAAGGGCTAAGCCTGTCCAGGCAAAGTGGTGCGAGTAGGACCGCTCATGTATATAAACCCTATTGATTTCATTGGGCGGCAGGGATTGAGATGTCGGGTAAAAGTCCCACAGAATTTGAGGCAACGTCTCCAAACTGACCTTAATTGTGTTGACGAGAACTGTAATCCTCAAATCAAACACACAAAACTAACATGCAAACAACTACAGTGTGCATTTGCATTTTAAAGGTTTTAAAGAATAGGTGAGAAGAAAAGTCATAATGTTTTATAATGAAGAACAATCATGATAGTTTAGAATGAAGAACAGCCATAGATGTTTAGAATGCTATACACTCATTTTAGTTTCGAAAGAAGAACAGCCATATTAGAAAAGAATGAAGAACAATCAAAATATTTTAGAATGATGAAAAGGCATAATAGTTTAGACGGCAGAACAATTATAAATGTTTAGAATGAAGAATAATCATAATAGTTCAGAATAAAGAACAACCGTAATAGCTTAGAAGAACAATCATACATATAATAGTTTAGAATGAAGAACAATCAGTAGGGTTAAGCATGAATAACAGCCATAGTACTTTAGAATGAAAAACACTCATAATAGCCTAGAACGAAGAACAATATTAATTTATTTGTTAAATTTGCCACATTCCCTGTACTTTCATAATTAAGAATGAAGAACAGTCATAATAGTTTAGAATGAAGACCAGCCATAGCAGTTTAGAACGAAATACACTCATTTTAGTTTTGAAAGAAGAACAGCCATATTAGAATAGAATGACGAACAATCAAAATAGTTTAGAACGATGGACAGTCATAATAGTTTAGAATGCAGAACAATTATAAAAGTTAGGAATTAAGACTAATCATAGAAGTTCAGAATAAAGAACAATCAAAGTAGTTTAGATTGAAGAACACTCTTACGAATAATTATAATAGTTGGGAATGAAAAACAATCAGTAAGGCTCAGCATGAATAACACCCATACTACTTTAGAATGAAAGAGGATATTATTTTATTTGTTAAATTTCCCCCAACATTACGAAAACAAAACCTATATAATTTTGGTTTAAACAGTATTTACTATTCATATTTTCATGGTATATGATACAAGTATATATGGTACAGGATCTGACGGTAAGCACGATGCTTATGTGAGAGTCACCTCCTGTGACACTGTAGACCTGACAGTTATATGTGAATGGTTCTATCAAAGTACGAAATACTTTCAGACAGCATTGTATAACCAAAAACATTTGATATTTCTAACATACAAGAGAGAGAGAGAGAGAGAGAGAGAGAGAGAGAGAGAGAGAGAGAGAGAGAGAGAGAGAGAGAGAGAGAGAGAGGGGAGAGAGAGAGAGAGAGAGAAGAAATGACCGCTAAGAACTTCTGTTGCATTCCAGTGACCCAGGAGTTCCGCAATTACATATTTGCAGATGATGCAGACTATGACATTGTTTCAAAGAGGAGCTGAGCAAAGTTCGACTACACAAATCTGTCTGATTTTATAATGTATTTCTGTACTTGGAAAAAAAGTTTTATTTTCTGAATTGTTTTATCTTCCGACCCAAATAAAAAGTCGCGAAATGTATAATTATTCAGGTTACCAGGTAGATATCTAGCTCTTGCATTTGTGAACCTAGGACAGATAAAAAAGAAATGGTAGGCACTCTCAAAAACTTCCACACTGGCATGAGGGGTCTGCAACGATATTTTTCGTGTACAGATGGGAGTTGAGAGAGCTACATTCCAGTTTTATCCGTGAATGTAATATTTGTCCAATACGCGAGCCAGCGTTGTAGTATTTTGTTGGTTTCTGGAGGTCCCTATTTAGACAGAACTAAAATGAAGAAAAAAGATGTTGCTTGATTAGACTCTTCAGACAGATTGTTCCATGCAAGAATAGTTGATGGAAAGAAGAATTGTAGAACAAACTGGTATTAGCACGATAATTTCGAATATCTTTTGCGTTTCTGAGGTTGTATCTATTGGTTTCGGAAGTTAGTAGGCGCACAAGGTCAGAGAGATAGTTTGGAGCATGGCCATCTACTATTTTATAAAAAAATTACAAGTTTGTGTTTATTTCTACAATTCTGAAGTGATTCCCATCCTAAGTCTGCAAATAACTTTTCTATACTGCACAATTTTGTGGCTCCAGTAATAACTCTGGCTGCTTCGATATGTACTGCATCAAGTTGTTTCTTAATAGTTTCTGCTGAGCAGCTATCCCAAACTGAATCACAGTATTCTAAGAGTGGAAGAATGAATTGTTCGAAAGCTTTACGACTTATCCTAAACGTCAGGGCTCACATGAGGTTCAACCGTGTCCATGCCTTGGCTGTTATATCATATACATATTTTGACCAGGTGCATGAAGTGGAGAAAATTAGTCCTAGATGCTTATGAGTGTCTGTAACGGTTAGCACGGTATTGTTCATGAGTATAGGTGGATGCTGTTGCGGTAGTAATTTCCGTGAAATGAGTAAAGGTGGATGCTGTTCCGGCAGTAATTTCCGTGAAATGACCATTGAGAAGGTTTTATTGGCATTAAAGGAGACTAGCCAATTTTCAGCCCAGTTACAAATAGTCTCTAAGTCTGTGTTCAAGGATTGTGCACCTGAATGGGGAGTGTCTACAATTACATAAAGAATTGTGTCGTCGGCAAAAAGCCTGACTGAGCAGCCTGTATCCTTCACAACGTCATTTATATAACAAGAAATAAAAGTGGGCCAAGAATTGAACCTTGTGGTACGCCTATATAAGTTTGACCCCCTTGACACCCAAGTTTTATATAGTAAAACTGGGATAAGCAGGAGTAAACCTTATTTTTTATTTCTGCTCTAAAATATAGATTGTTGGTACACCTTATATGGCCCCGCCCAGCGGGGCTTGAAGAAATAGATTTGGCTGTACGATACATCCACGCAGAGCTGAAACCTACCACACACAGGTACTGGTAAACTGCTTAGAGATTCTAAGCATGCCCAGGAAAAGTGATGCGAGTTGGACCGTTCATGCATAAAAACTCCATTGGTTTAATTAGAAGGCAGGGCTTGAGATGTCATTTCATCTCAATGTCGGGTAAAAGTCCCACAAAATTGGAAGCAACGTCTCCAAAATGACCTATACAGTGTTGACGGGGATGTTAAATATCAAAACAAACAAAATCAAATACTCCTTAGAACCGCCTCGATGAGGCCGTTCTAACGTGTACCAACAATCTCTATTTTGAGCAGTAACGGGCCTCCGTGGCCTAGTGGTTAAGAGCGCTGACTCTTGATCATTAGGTCTCTCACCGCTGTGGTTCGAGCCTCGCTCGGGTCAGATGTGAGACGCCAAGTTCTGCAACGGAAGGTCAGGTGGTTTTTCTCCGGGTACTCCGGTTTTCGCCCACCTCTGATTAACGATCGGCTCGATATGAGTGAAATAATCTTGAAAGGGCCGTAAAACCACAAAAAAATATATATATTTTGAGCAGTGATAAGAAAATATCACAATTTTTCATCTTAAAATTTTCATTTTTTCAGCGATAAAATTTACAATGTATTTGAAAAGGCGTGTTTTCGTTATGATCTCTGTACTTTCATAATTCAATGTGGACACTGTGCCTACGTCGAGTTTTGTGATGTCTGATCTGGATCTTCACCGTTTGCCACTATCCCTCTTTTGACTTTATACATATAAGGGTAAGGGCTTCAGTGTACCTACAGGGTAGGTCTAGCATTATTTGCCATCTGAGTTATCACCAGTAAAATTTCTGATTCAGAGTTATTGCACTTTCCTTAACACTCTAGTGCACTAATCATCACGTAAAATGAACAAACCCCAAACCCCACTTTGTGTATTAAAAAAACTGGGGTTTACGGGGATATACACTATTTTTGTTTTTATTTCTGCTCTAATACACAGGTTGTGGGTACTCGTTAGAACCGCCCGCCTAAATTAGGCAGTTCTAACGAGCACCATAACCTAGGTTTGAAGTATATCTCAGATTTTCATCAGAAAAGTAGCCATTTTTGAGCCGCTTTGAAAAAATACACTATGTTGCGCAGGTAAGTTATTTTCTTCATGTGTCCTCGAAAAAATTTTAAGGGTACAAAAGGTGTTCAATCCACTTACGCTCGACAGTCATCACGAGAACAGGCCTTTATAATTTTGACGCCCTTGAACCCCACTTTTACACAGAAAAAAACTGAGGTTTACCGGGATGAACCATATTTTTCTTATTTCTGTTCTAAAATATAGATTGTGGGTACGCGTTAGAACCGCATCGATGACGCGGTTCTAACGAGTACCCAGAAACTGTATTTTAGATTTTTCATCTTAAAATCTTCGTTTTTCGGCGGTAAAATTTGCAATGTTGCACATATTTGTATAGGCGTGTTTTCGTAATTATAGTTCCCTAATTTATTTTATATTGTGTGCCATCATTGGAATCTCTCCGTTCAGGTTTTCTGTTTTACGTCCCCGTCAACGCTATTTAGGTCATTTTGGGATACATTGCTTCCAGTTTTGTGGGACTTTTACCCGACATTGAGATCAAATGACATCACAAGCCGTACGACCCAAAGAAACCGCTAGGGTTTAAGGGCGGTCCGACCGCTTTATCTGGGCACGCTTAGACCTAAGCGGTTTAGTGCTCTGCATGAGCGGAAGCATCATGAAGCCCACTCTCTTTCTCCAAGTCCAGATGGGTATGGTCACTATCCATTCAGGTATATCGGCATTTTCTTCTGCGACGAAAACAAGTATTTAATTCTAACAATCCGTCAACTAGCTATTGAAGCCGTGATACAGTACGTATAGTTTCTTTTTAGTCCGGGTAAGATGTTAAGGTCATGATTTCCCAAACTTGGCAAGCAGCATATCTTTCTTTCCAAGATGCAAACACATACTTTTTATAACTCTCGGCTTCACCATATGTAGGAGACATGGCCTACTGGACATTTTTTTTTGAAGAGGACGGTCACAGATCAAGCCAAAAGTGATAGATTACTGAAATGTTTTTGTGACAAATCCGTTTTCTAAGAATGCACTAGCATACCAATTATGGTAACTTTAGGGGTAACAAATAGTTAAAGGGATAAATGTTCGGACAAGGTCAGGCGGACATTCTAACAAATCCGGTTTATGGGCTTTTCCCATTATAAACTCCCATAGAGAAATTAAGCTCCTAAGCCGAAAAATAGCCCCTAAGCAGTAAGGTTTATGAGTTTATAGTGTTAACTTAACGGAATAAACCCATAAGGTTGGACAAAATATAACCCCTAACACTTATATGTTTGTCCGACAAGACGGACGGACGGACGGACGGACAGAGCATTATGAAAACACACCCATGCGACATAGTGCATTTTTACACATCTCCGAAATGGCTCCTTTTCATATTTACACTGCAAACATAGGTTGTGGGTGCTCGTTAGAACCGCCTCATTGAGGCGGTTCTAATGAGCACCCACAACCTATGCCTAA
The DNA here is from genome assembly GCA_963580285.1 of Lucinisca nassula. NCBI lineage: Eukaryota > Metazoa > Mollusca > Bivalvia > Lucinida > Lucinidae > Lucinisca > Lucinisca nassula. The sequence goes on from OY757010.1 coordinate 178,196,045, forward strand.
AAGCAGAAACAAGAAAAATAATGTACACCCCCATAAACCCCATTTTTTCTATAAAAAGAGGGATGTTCATTACATGATGGTACGGGGTGTACTTTTTAAATCAAACTTACAGAAGCAATTTCCAAACAAAATGTCAAACCAAATGCAAGTAAACGACCTGCTTTGAGGCACAAACTATACTCTTACAACATAAGATAAAATCAATCCTTTAACACATCAGATGAGAAAAACTGTAAAGGGCACGTACTTATGATCTGTTAGTTAGGCAGTAAATATAGAAATTAAGTCTTGTATCATCATCTTAACCCATTTCAGACCGGAAACCCCTAAAGGGGTACCCTGGCGAACAGTGCAGGCCCAGATCAGACGCCGCTGAACGCGGCGTCTGATCAGGGCCTCCACTGTTTGCAAAAAGTTCAGCCATTTTCCAAATCAATTTTGAAGAAAACACAACCTGACACCCCTAAATTTTGAAATGGACTCCTGCTATATATAAGGTGGAAGATTCCATTTGGTACAAAAAGGGTTAATATCAATTTAATGCATATTTCATAAGTTCAAGAGCACGAACGGTACAGTGATATCAGCATTCATTTCCTACACGTTTTGTAATTAATGTGCTTTGAAGAAGAATTATCTTGGCTCTTAGGAATTGAAATGGTATCCACTTTTTGTATGAGATAATCTAAGGAATATATGACTTTAAGAACGAGTCAAGGCAAGCGAAAAGGTATTTTAGTGCAAGTACGCTTCACAAAACATAACGATAACACATCCTGCACAATTTCACTTCTCCAAAACGGCTACTTGTCTGATGCAAATCAGTGGTATATTTCTTATTTATACAGCAAACAAATGTTGTGGGTGCTCTTTAGAACCGCCACTCGTTAGAACCGCCTCATTGGGGCGGTTCTATCGAGTACCCACACCCTACATGTGTGTTTTGGGGCAAAAATAAAGAAAAACAAATTGTATACCCCTGCAACACAAAGTTTTCTCTATATAAAGTTGGTTTTAAAGGGGTTTCATTGCACGGACTTACCGTTACGAAAAATGCCTATACAAATACATTGCCACCTTTATCGCCGAAAAAATGAAAATGTTATGATGAAAAATTGTGATATTTTTCTTATTTCTTATAAGAAAAATAAGGTATACCCCCGAAAACCCCAGTTTTACTTTATAAGTGGGGTTCAAGGGGGTCAAAATTATATAGGCGTGTTTTCGTGATGTTGTGATGGTTATCCGACAAATGTTATCACTGGATAAAAATAAACTATCCAGACGCGCTCATTGCACAACCTATGTCTTGGAGCAGAAATAAGAAAAATAATGTATACCCACGTAAACTCTGATTTTATCAATATAAAGTGGAGTTTAGGGGCGGGGTTACTTTCACGGACTTGTTCACGTGATGGACTCACATCAGCTTGCGTACCCACTCAGTTTGAATACAGCATTCCCCTTCCAGGTTTGCCTGAAGAAGCCTTCATTCAAAGGGCATATCTCTCGTGCGTTGCGAATACTCTGATCAGACTGGGCGGGTAAGCAGACCGATCAGAGGCTTCGCTGGGCGCTCATGCTCGGAAACATCTTTTAACTTGTCCTGGCCTAAAAGAGCCGCGACCCGTAGAAATCTGTATTTGTGGCCCGAAGGCGAATGCGGACGCATATCTGTCTCTAACATTTTAGCGCCAGGTACAAACAGGTGCCGCACCACCGTCCATGCCCACCGGGGCTTTGAGAAATAGCTTAGGCTGCATGGTGCTTCCGCGCAAAGCTGAAACAACCTAACTTCTGATTAAATGGTAAACCGCTTAGAAGATCTAAGCCTGCCCAGGAAAAGTGATGTTTTTTACTGCACAGTACAAGCTTGAAGATGCGGGTGTTGCGACTAACCATGACCCTTGTACGGGAATAAATAAAATAACGACCCGCCGGATGCTTTTAGCTTTATGAGTGTTACCATATATGGGTATGGCGGCCATTTTGGTCATGTGACCTGGACCTAAAACGCCCGATATAAACAGGTGCCGCACCACCGTCCATGCCCATCGGGGCTTTGAGAAATAGCTTACGCTGCATGGTGCTTCCGCGCAAAGCTGAAACAACCTAACTTCTGATTAAATGGTAAACCGCTTAGAAGATCTAAGCCTGCCCAGGAAAAGTGATGTTTTTTACTGCACAGTACAAGCTTGAAGATGCGGGTGTTGCGACTTACCATGACCCTTGTACGGGAATAAACAAAATAACGACCCGTCGGCTGCTTTAAGCTTTATGATTGTTACCATATATGGGTATGGCGGCCATTTTGGTCATGTGACCTGGACCTAAAACGTTTCCCCCAATAAATGCGCCTTATCGTAAGGAGCAAAAATATATCTAATACTTTAGTACTGTATTCTGAATCGTTTGCAGGATAAAATGCATTCTCACTTTTCCAACACAAAAGCATATGTGTCAAAGTTTGACCTAGGCACAAAGAAGGTCGAGGTCAACCATGGGTCACCATTTTAGCAATTTATGATGGGCCCAGATGCTATTTATCAAATTTCGTGGAAATCTGCCCAGTGGTTCTGGAGAAGACTATTTTTGAAGGGTGTTTACCATATATGGCTTGGTGGCCATTTTGGTCATGTGACCTGGACCACATGAGCAAATTTTGGTTTCCCCCATCCTATAGAGGCTCCATATGAAATTTGACTTCAATCGGCCCCACGGTTTCCGAGGAGAAGCAGTTCGAAAATTTTCACATTTTTCGCCTCGGCGAGGCTATACTAAATGGAATGTAATATTTCGCAAGTTCATTGGTTAGAACTCATTGATATCTATCAGTATGCCAAAAATTGTTTAAATATTCCAAGCGGTTAAGTCACTATCACCAATTTTCACAAACGGGTTACGGACGGACAGACAGACTGACAGAATGACACGGTGATTTTAGGGCACTCTTAGAAAATCAACCGGTCGCTTTTTCTGCGGGTCGTGCAATCTTTTCAGAAATGTCAATGGCAAAAATATTTTGATAATGTTAAAGCTCATCTTCTTAGTCAAATTTGTGCCCAAATTTAACATCACGTGAACAGGTCCGTGAAATGAAGACCCCCCTAAACCCCACTCTATATAGAGAAAACTGGGGTTTACGGGGGTATTCATTATTTTTCTTATTTCTGCTCCAAGACATAGGTTGTGGGTACTCGTTAGAACCGCCTCAATAAGGCGGTTCTAACGAATACCCACATCCTATGTTTTGAGTATTTATAAGAAAAATATAAAGGATTTTCATCAGGAAAGTAGCCAATTTGGAGATATGAAAAATGCACTATGTCGTACGGGCGAGTTATCGTAATGAAAACACTGTCATTAACCCTCTCTCTCTCTCTCTCTCTCTCTCTCTCTCTCTCTCTCTCTCTCTCTCTCTCTCTCTCTCTCTCTCTCTCTCTCTCTCTCTTTTAGAAGCCTCCGTGGTCGAGTGGTTACGCTACTCGACTTGTAAACCAGGGGTCGCAGGTTCGATCCCGGGCTTCTCCAGACTTTCGGATGAGTCTTTAAACCGAGGTCCCGTCTCCGTATGACCTTAGCTGTTGGTGGGACGTAAAACTGAAACACTCACTCACTCACTCTCTCTCTCTTGATTCATATTTTGGTACTTGGTTTATATTCTCGGCATGTTACCGCCATTGATATCATCGTGTGTATTTCCACGAATCACAGTAGATGACTTTGATATAAGCGAAAGCTTACTGTCAGATCCTGTTAGTTGAGGTTGTAATTGACTGTACATGTACATTATTCTTGATAAATAAATAATGTTTTTGAACTCTTGAACTGGAATAAGATTTATCGGTAACAATATTGGCAACAATTGGTAACCTTTAGTGTTTTATATATAGATCTGTTATATATCTATGGAATTGTATCCATATTTTTTCTGCAGTCAGGATATTGCATGCCTTAAACCATTCGGAGGACACTTCTATTATTTTGTCAAATGGTTTCCCAAACACCCCGCCACTGTGTATAGGAAAATCAAACTATAATATATGTGGCTATAGCTCTTACCAGAAACAAAAAGTCTTTTTATAGCAGCGAAAGCAAACATTATACAGTAAAATTCCTATATTAAGACCACCTTTGCGACTGTTCAAAAGCGGTCTTTTAGACCACTTTTGAACAGTCCCAAAGGTGGTCTTTTAGACCACTTTTGAACAGTCCCAAAGGTGGTCTGTCACTAGGAGACACTGGATGTAGAAACCGCAAAGTAAAAAACAACTGAATCCGTCTCCATAAGCTTTTAAAAGCAGATTTAGTCTTAATTTTAGATGGTCTTAATAGCGGAATTTATTGTATTATATAGCTATAAAATATAGAGTGGTTAGATATATCCAATATATCGTACGAGGAACTATCAAGCTGTTAATTACCATTCACTGTAGGCATGCTCTTCATTACGAAAACACGCATATTCAAATATATTGAAAGGTTTGCTACCAAAAAAAATAAAAATAAAAAAAAAATCTGATATTTTTCATATTGCTGCTCAAAACACAGATCGTGGGAATTCATTAGAACCGCATCGGCGATGCGGTTCTAACGAGTACCTACAATCTATGCTTTGACCAGAAAATGTTTACGCCTGTAAACCCAAGTTTTACTTTAAAAAAGTAGGGTTTTAGGGGGTCAAAATTATATTGGCGTGTTTTTGTGATGTTAGATGTCTTCGAAATCTACCGTTAGATGACATCTGGTGAGTGTTTAAGGTTTACTTTCCACCAACAGCTAAGGTCATACGGAGACGGGACCTCGGCTAAACGACTCGTCCGAAAGCCTGGAGAAGCCCGGGATCGATCCTGCAACCCCATGGTTTACAAGGCGAGTAGCGTAACCTCGACACCACGGATGCTTCTGGGCATCTGATGATATCTTATGGCGATGCGTCAGGCGAAACATTTATTACGCATCCATACATATTCTGATTTGTTTGTATGTTAGATTTGAGGTTTAACGTCAACACTGTAAAGGTCATTTTGGAGAGGTTGCTTCCAATTTTGTGGGACTTTTACCCGACATTGAGATGAAATGACTCCTCAAGCCCTGCCGCCCAATGAAACCAATATGGTTTATAAGCATGGACGGGCCGACTCGCACCGCTTTGCCTGCGCAGGCTTAGATCCTCTAAGCGGTTTACCAGTAATCGTGTGCGGGTCGGTTTCAGCGCTGCGTGGAAGCATCATGCAGCCCATCTATTTCTTAGTATAAACATACATGTATTTAATTGCAACTATTACATATATATGCGTTCAACGGGGTTGGGTCACAAGTTCTCTCAACATTAGTTACGACCCTTCCCCTACAAAATGACATCAATAAATTATAGCCACGTGATAATGATGTGAACGAACAAATAAATAAACAAAATAAATAAATAAATAAACAGTGTGCGCCTTCTCGGGTGAGCAAGGAGTGATTGGCATCTACTAAAATACTAATCAGAAAATCGCCCTGTGTTTTTATATAACTCCTGACAGCTCTAAAAAGTGTAGTATTACTTTCGAGGGATATGCAATCATCTAAAAAAAAAACAGGTTGATACTCAAGGGGTGAAACTCGCGCGTTTCATGGAAAAATCTCAACCGTTCATTTTCATATTTAGAGCATCAAAGGAAATAGTGCTCTGCGTTTTCTATTTCTTGATTACAGATACAACGTGTATTCATTGTTAAATGGTAAATATATACACATCATTTCATAAGTTACTACAATTGTTTCGAATTCTAGAATTCATAACTGACAAATATCTGTCACCATTAATATAGTGGGGCGGTACTTTTAGAACATCTAGATTGTGTCTTTTTGTCTGATATTTAAATGAATTTAAGGAGGGACTGTTGCGTAAGTTTTCGTCCAGAGAATTCCACAACGTTATTCCTGACGGAATACAAGATCTCCAAAATAGTTCGGTATGACAAAACGGTTGAGTAATATTATTTTGATTTTCAGAGGATAATTGGTATAGGGGCTTGAAGAAATATATGGGCTGCATGATGCTTCCACGCAGAGCTGAATCCGGCCCGCACACTAGTACTGGTAAACCGCTTAGAGGATCTAAGCCTGTCCAGGAACCGCGGTGCGAGGCGGACCGTCCATGCTAATAAACCCTATTGGTTTCATTGGGTGACAGGGCTTGAGATGTCATTTCATCTCAATGTTAGGTAAAAGTCCCACAAAATTGGAAGCAACGTCTCCAAAATGACCTTTACAGTGTTGACGGGACGTTAAACCTCAAATCAAACAAACAAAAGGATAATTGGTAGTTTCCCTATAACAGGAGGTATTAAATTTGTTATGGAGCTTGGAACTAACTCATTCGTTGATCTGTACATGAAATTCAATTTTTGTTGTTTACGTCTGTCTGTCTGCTAATGATGGCCAGCCACATTCCCTGTACAAATTAACCGACTATTTCTTCAAGCCCCGGTGGGCGGGGGCCGCTGCATAAGTGAGTAAAACAAACCATACACATACATCAGACAGGTGATATGACAGGTGCATGTGCATCGTATCATTTTTCTGACACCGCCTAAGTTTTCAGAAAAAAAATAGGTAAACTGAAAAGTCAATGGCATTGGTACCAAAATCATTCTGCCATGTAACACCTGCAACAAATTCCAGCCATTCAGCGTAGAGCCAATATATGTGATATGGGTGCAAATAACAAGGATCAAACTGAATTTATCTGCTCAGTTTTTCAGTATCAATTAGCAATAAAACAATCATCTGATTAAGTCCAACATCAATAGGTCTTTGACCAGGTAACTGCTTCGGTGCACAAGAAAATGTCTACCTTGACATGTGCGAACAATGAAGATCGAAAACAGCTTATGCACCATTATACCATTATTATGCAAATTGTAAGGTCTGCAAAACTCTTTACGATAACACACCAGTTCGACATAGTGCATTCTTTCACATCTCCAAATGGCTACTTTTCCGATGAAAATCCGTTATATTTTTATGCCCCCGCATCATATGATGCCGGGGGCATATAGTTTTTCGGTTTTCCGTACGTGCGTACGTGCGTACGTGCGTACGCGTGTACGTCCGTCTGTACGTGTGTGTGTACGTACGTACGTACATACGTACGTACGTACGTACGTGATCCTGTAACCTCAGGTTAAAGTTTTTGTAACAGGTAGAGCCTGAACTTTTAGAACTCATATCTTCCTAACCATTTGATGGAACTGGTTCATATTTGGTATGATGATAGATATAGGTCCAAAGTTTTACTAAGCAATACCCCCACCCATGCCTGTGACCTCAAGGTCAAGGTCACAGACTTAGAAATTTTCAATGTTAAAGACTCAGGTTAAGGTTTTTGTAACAGGTAGACTTGAACATTTTAGAACTCATATTTTCCAAACCATTTGATGGAATTGGTTCATATTTGGTATGATTATAGATATAGGTCCAAAGTTTTATTCAGCGATACCCCCACCCATGCCCATGGCCTCAAGGTCAAGGTCATGGACTTAGAAATTTTCCATGTTAAAGACTCCAGTTAAGGTATTTGTACCTGGTAGAACCTGAACTTTTATGATAGCTTTGGTTCATATGATGATAGATATAGGTACAATGTTTTATTCAGCAATACCCCCACCCATGCCTATGACCTCAAGGTCAAGGTCACAGACTCAGACAATTTTAATGTGAAAGATTTTAAAGAGCTCAAATTTTCCAAACTATATTATGGATTTGGCTTATGTATGCTATGATGATAGATACAGGTCCAAATGTTTATTTGGCAATACCCCCACTCATGCCTATGGCTTCAAGGTCAAGGTCACAGACTTAGAAATTTTTAATTAGATATTTTAAGAGTTGATATTTTCCAAATCATGCGATGGATTGAGTTGATATTTGGTATGATGTTAGATGCCTGTCCATTTTATTCAGCGATACCCCCACCCATGCCCATGAGCTCAAGGTCAAGGTCACAGACTTAAAAATTTTTAATTATCCCCTCGCACAAAATTGCTCTAGCGTCTATATTTCTTCACTGATTTCAATATAACTTCACACAAATGTTCCTTATGACAATATCTCTAGCGAGTTCAACTTTCAAGGTCATGACCTCAAGGTCAAGGTCACTGTGGCTATTTTTAGAAAAACTTTGTCATTGCTCTAGCGCTTACATTCTTCACCGATTTCAATATACCTTCACACAAATGTTCCTTATGACAATATCTCTAGCGAGTTCCACTTTCAAGGTCAAGGTCACTGTGGCTATTTTTAGAAAAACTTTGTCATCGCTCTAGCGCTTACATTTCTTCACCGATTTCATATAACTTCACACAAATGTTCCTTATGGCAATATCTCGAGCCATTTCGACTTTCAAGGTCAAGGTCACGGTGGCTATTTTTAGAAAAACTTTGTCATTGCTCTAGCCCTGCATTTCTTCACCGATTTCAATATAACTTCACACAAATGTTCCTTATGACAATACCTCGAGCAAGTTCGACTTTCAAGGTCAAGGTCACTGTGGCTATTTTTAGAAAAACTTTGTCATTGCTCTAGCGCTTCCATTTTTTCACCAATTTCAATATAACTTCTCACAAATGTTCCTGATAACAAGGTCACACACTTAGAAAATTTTGTTGCAACATGGATTTTCGGGGTGAGGCGGGGCCCTTGGCGGGGGCATCTGTGTCGTCTGGACACATTTCTAGTTCTTATATAGGTTGTGGGTGCTCGTTAGAACCGCCACGATGTGGCGGTTCAAACGAGCACCCACAACCTATGTCTTGGAACAGAAATAAGACAAATATCCACATTTTTATCTCGGACCATTAAAGACTGGAATTCCCTTCCCAATTCGATCATTTCCACCAGTAACAATTTTGACTCTGATTCTGAGTTTTAAGGATTCGTTCCATTGATAATGACGTTTTACGGGGATTTGTCTAAAGGCTTTAGCGCAATTTTCCCTACACTGTGAAAACTAATGAATTCTCTATTCTATAGTTGAATAAGAAGAAGAGAAACAACTTAAGGACAACTTCAACACTAACACAAAACACAACTGTAAAGAACTCGTGTCACTGACTGAGACTTAGAGAATCAATTTGCCAAACAATTACACTTAAAGCGCCAATTCCGACAACAGCATACATCATTAAGTGATTTCCCTGTTTGTTTCCTAACTATCAGGCTTGATATTTCATGTGAATGGTCTGCTGGAAGACGATTCAGATAAAATATCTAAATCCTGAATTTTCTCCGATGATTAAGTAATAAAGAAATAGAATGTCGACAGCTGCACAAATTTCATTGGCACTTCAGGTCAACCCATTTTGTACCAAATGGAATCATCCTCTTTATATATAGCAGAAGTTCATTTAAAAATTTAGGGATGTCAGGTTGTGTTTTCATTAAAATTTGTTTGGAAATTTGCTGAACTTTTTGCAAACAGTGTAGGCCCTGATCAGACGCCGCGTTCTGCGGCGTCTGATCTGGGACTGCACTGTTTGCCAGGGTACCCGTTTTGGGGTTTCCGATACTAAATGGGTTAAAGTCTGCGTATTCTACAAACGATAGGTAATTCTTCAGCACCAAAAACAAAACACGTCATCATTTATCACAGAATATGCCAATGAATTTTCAACAGAAGTAAATAATTGGCTTGCGTCTTTCAGGAACTTGATCCCAGAATTACTGGCATGCAGATACCTGCATATCATTGTTGCTTTGTTTGCATTTGAGATTAACAACGCTTTTGCTTTTGAGATTAACAACGCAATTAACACTATAAAAATTTTGTCGAGTCTGTCACTTATCCTAAACGTACATTGCCTGCCCGTACAGTTATCTACGGAAGCCTTGAAGCGCAGACATTTCCTTTCCAAGAAATTGAAACATGAAAGTAGAACGGCATTTGGAATGTTTTCAACAGGTCTGTTGCTGAACTGTATGTAGTTATATACATGTGATCTGAGCCCCCGCATCCTGAAATGTAGGTTTCCCAATATCGAAAAGGCAATTTTGCTTATACTTTATATAGGGGCTCCTGAAATCAGGAATAATCCTGAAAATTTTCACCCATGGGGCTAGGAGAAATAGACTTGGCTGCACGGGGCTTCCACGCAGAGCTAAAACCGACCGCACATGAGTACTGGTAGAAATTCTAATCATGCCCAGGCAAAGTGATGCGAGTCGGACCGGTCATGCATATAAACCCTATTGATTTCATTGGGCGGCAGGACTTGAGATGCCATTTTCAACTCTGTGTCGGGTAAAAATCCCTCAAAATTGGAAGCGACTTCTCCAAAATGACCTAAAAAGTGTTAACGGGAACGTTTAAGCTCAATTCAGACAAACAAAATATATGTGATCTTATTGGAATTTTGAATGTCTTAAAGCTTTGCTTGCTACGAAAGCAATAATTACGCACTACGCTATAATTATGACAAAGGCAAGATCTCTTGCATGTCTGACCTTCAACTATATGTTAACTCTCCAAGCGCTCAGAACAAACAAGACGATATTTTTTCATTTATTTCGTATTCTTATTTTTCGGAGAAAGTCAGTGTGTTTTACTTTTTTTCAGAGAAATTAAAATAGATATTCTCATGTGAATTGTCTTCTCACATGAAATACCAAGCTTGATTTTCCCTGGGAAAAATTAACGATACATTAAAATACAGCCTGCTTCTTTTTTGTTTGCCGCTTTGATCTAAAAGCTTATAAGAATGCAGCCCTGAAAAACTCCAAAAATAAATTGCAGATCAATGCTTTTAACACAAGTGTTATATACTTCCGGATGCTCTTCGTGTTCCTGTGAAAGTTAAATTTGTCTTTTGATAAGATAATGGTTGCTTTGTCAAACCGACACGTATATATAAACCCTGTTCTTGAAATATCTGCCTGGCTGTAGCTCTGGTTAAGCTAGAACATAGAACATTGAGTCTTTGTATCGAAATACACGGTTTACATCTCGTTAACAAGTCCCTGAAATGAACATCCCTCTTAAACCCTACTTTATATTGAGAAAAGAGGGGTTTACGGGGCTATACATTAATTTTATTGTTTCTGCTCAAAGACATAGGTTGTGGGTACTCGTTAGAACCGTCTAAATGAGACGGTTCTAACGAGCACCCACGACCTTTATTTGCAGTATAAATAAGAAAAAATATCACAAATTTTCATAAAAAGTAGCCATTTTACGGATGTGAAAAAATGCACTATATCGCACGGTTGAAGTATTGCAATGGGTACTTGCGGATCATTTATTCTAATTGCACTCTGTTTATTAATCAGTTTTTTGCCCAAAACCACAAAAGTGGGACATAGACAGTGTACAATCCTGATCAGATTAGGATCTTTCACATTAGTTTGCCGTAACGGCAATAAGTGCAAACAAATTATTTGATTCAAATGAACAAGACATCCCTTAGGTTGTACTGGACCTGTCATAAGCTATTTGTCTTCGTCCACAAATTTTCGACACCTCCTCCCGAACCGGAAGTCAGATTAATCTGATACTAGGTGGGAGGTATCCTGGTGACAGGGAGATTCAGATGTGCTGAAATGGTTCCGTTCGGATTTCCAAGATGGCCGCCATTGAAATTCTTCAAACTATATCTCCTCCCATTCCTAAGGTTTAATTGAGCTGAAACTTGATTGGAGGCATCGGGATGACATGGCGATTTCGATTTGCAAAACAATAGTTTCGTTCCAATATCCAAGATGGCGGCCATCTTGAAGTTCTTCAAATGACATCTCCTTCCAAACCAAAGGTTGAATTGAGATTCAATTTGATGGGAGGCATCGGTGTGACATGGAGATTCAGACTTCTTAGAACCATTCTGTTCTTATATCTCCGATGAATGCCATGTTGGCCATCATGAAAATCTTCAAACCACAACTGCTACCGAATGACCTGTTGCATTGAGTTGGCATTGGTGGTTGGCATTTAGGTGACATGGAGATTCAGAATTGCTAAAATTGTTGCATTCTCATATCCCAGATGGCGGCCATCCTGAAATTCTTCAAAGTACCTGTATAGTAATTGCATATAAGATTTACAGGTAGGGGCAGCTCATGTGTTGTCAGTATATATCAAACTCGAAGTCATCAAGAAGATTCGCTATTGTGGCTCTTTTGCAAGCAGCCATATACACCATAGCTTTGTGTTGCAGTTGCATTCGCTTGAGTGGTTGACTTTGTTCACTTTTATGATAACAGAATATGCCTAATGCAGGTGCAAACGATAGCCTACCAAACTATACACTTCCACTCTGCAACAGCATAATCTCTTCCTGAATCTTAAGCTGTTCAGAAACTTATTCAGAAGAATCAAGATTATTTAAACATGCAGATTAAGAATTGCTAAAGGCAATGTGATCGGATAGACATAATGGCCATCAAGACGCAATGTCTTATATGATCAACCTCATCCAGGTGTGCGATTCCGGACCAATTGGGCCTCTAGTTCTTGTTTTCTGTTCTGGAAAACGTAGTGTGGAAAGAAACACAAGAAATGTGTCGTTTAAACGACAGGTTTTTGTTTTCTGTTCCATTGTAATTTTATTGTTTTAAATTCCACGCTACTTTTTCAGAATGGAATAGAAAACAAGAAATATATTATGTCGTTTAAACTACATATTTCTTGTTTTCTTTTCAGCTTTAATTTTATTGTTTTAATTTCTGTTCTGCTAGATACTGGTACTGAAATGTCCCTTCCCGGGTTCCGTATCCATACTTAATGCATCAACATCAACTTCCTCCAACCATGCCTAACGTGACATTCAGCAAGGTAGACAACTAGTACACATGGTTCTCTTTCAGAACAGTATATGATATGTATAATTGACGCACAAATGCGAGCTAAACGAAAGATAACAACATATCCAAACAATTATATAAAGGTGTCAATATTGAACTTATTTTCACCAAAAACTCACTTGTTGTCCAAAGTTTTCAAAAATTCCGTGGAAGATCGCGAATATCAAGGACTTTTTTAAATTCGTAATTCCTGATGTCAATTCATGAATTTATTGTCTATTTAACTTGTCCCATGCATCACCTATCCCCGGTCTCCTCTACTCGTTAGAACCGCTTCTACGAGGCGGTTCTTACGAGTTTCCACAATCTATGTTACTAGCAGAAATAAGAAAAATATCAGATTTTTTTCCTCAAATGTTTCATTATTTGATGGTAAAATTTTCAATATATTTGAATAGGGGTGTTTTCGTAATGTCTTACGACATGAAAGTCGTTACAAAGGAAAACAATTCCCTGCCTACGTGGGTGTGATTCGAACCCAGACTGCTCGGGTGAATGTCACGGCCAACGCCAAAGAGTCCATTCCCTGATGCAGTTGTCAAAGTGGTTATTACATGTAACCTATAAGCTATGCATGCATACATGTAATACATGTAACCGAATGGAGGAACTGGGATCAACTACAAGACATGCGCACATGTAATATAGAAGTAAGGTAATGATCAGGAATCGATACGATTAACCCACAGCTCCCATCAGAGACACCAAAGGGAAAGAAACACAAACATGAAACAACAGACCCTTATGGAAACATAAATAGCGGAAAACCAAAAGGACAGTTGCTTTCCCACAAAATGGCCAGTTGGTTATCCAAAACAAAATAAAATAAGCGATACAAACACTCAAAGACAAGGCTGTATTCTGCCTGAGTGGGTTGGCAGACTGATTTGAGTTTTCACTGGGCGCGACTTTCCGAAATCATATTTACAGTTAACGCGTGATATATGGAAACGGTTTAGAAAATCATTTAAAACCCCGATCAGGATACCAGTTTGCCTCTAGCCCGGTTTTTCCATCTAGCATGTGTTAAAATGACATCTCTTATAACCATTTCAGTAATTCTGGCTGACCTCGGTAGCTCTGTCGGATGAGCGTCTGACTGGTGATCTTTCTTTCGTCGAGATTGATCATGAAATCTTTTCTACGGTCATTCTCTCCCCTCCGCTGATTCAAGAAGGGCAGTTGTCAGTACCTGGCGAAAGAATGTGCACTGTACTGGTTAACCGCTTACGCATAAGCCAGCCTAGGAAAGTGCGGATAAGTGTGGATAAGTAAACTGACGGGCTCAAAAATGACCTAAATAGTGTTGACTGGGCCGTTAAACTCCAATACGAACAAACAAACTGACTGGTGATCATGAGGTGGCGGGTACGATACCTGGCGGGTCAGCAACATTCTTTCGTGCAGATTGATCATGTTATCTTTTCTACGGTTATTCTCTCCATTCCTCTGATTCAAGAAGGGCAGTTGTCAGTTTCTGACGAAATACCGTGCACTTTACTAGTTAGCATCTTATGTTTAAGCCTGCTCAGCAAAGTGTTGTTAGGTAAACTGAATTGCTCGATATGACCTTAATAGTATTTGTTGGGCTGTTGACCTCCAAGCAGAAAAACAAACAAATAAACGAACGAACGAACGAACAAACAAACAAACAGAAACAGACATTCTACCAAGTGGCCCTCTTTAAAAACATACAATGACTAGAACATCTTGAGGACCATAAAATTGTTCAGGAAAAGGGCATTTCTAGGAACTAAGGGACAATTATAGTCCCAGATCAGGAGACAAAATTCCATTTCTGTCTTCTTTACATTACGTAACACACCCGTGCGACATAGTGCATTTTTTCACATCTCCAAAATGGCTACTTTTCTGATGAACATTTGTGATATTTTTATTACAAATACTGCAAACATAGGTTGTGGCGCTCGTAAGAACCGCCTCATCGAGGCGTTCTAACGAGTACCCATAACCTATGTCTTGGAGCAAAAATAAGAAAAATAATGTATACCCCCGTAAACCCCAGTTTTCTCTATATAAAGTGGGGGTATAGGGGGTCTTCATTTCATGGATGTGTTCACTTAATGAAATAAAGTTATGCTGTGTATACCCATAAGAATCGCCTCCGTGACTGCAGTAAAACGAATACATGTATCAGATGTTATACAATTTGTTGCAATTAAAATGTATAAAATGGGACAATTTTAAGATCATTTTGAAGGCAAGTGGACAGTATAGCATACGACTTGAGCAAGTTGTGTTGAATACCATCAGTTAGTGAACGCGCCAATTGTTTGATAGAAGTTAAAATACGGTTCGAAACAGATGCTTTAAAATAATTCGCCATTTTATACAGTTTAATAATCCGATTTTGTCAGGTAGAGTGGGGATTCATGGACTTGTAAGAGTGCGGATGAACATTTTTTCTTCACTCTTCAACACAACAAGATATGAAACCAGAGAACAACTTAAAACCATGAAAATGAAATAAGGCCTAAAAATACCCTGCAGGCACAAAACGTTGACTCAACGTTGAACTAACGTTGAAACAACGGTTGGGTGCCTGCTGGGTAGCTGCAATTCCGCTAACATGCCGAAAGAAAATATGGTTGGTAGGTCGAAAAAAAAACTTTTTTTTTTGTCAAAAAGAACAAAATTCATGAAAAACAAAAGAACAAAATTCAAACCATATTACCAGAAAACATTCATATAATGAGGTTATGAGGATCAAGGAGCTAAACGAACAGGACTGTAAGCATTAGTTTTGCTACTTCAAAAGTGCTAGAGAATATTAAGGTCGGTATTTAAGAAAATCTTTTTATTTTTTTTTCTGGGAAGCTGTTAAACTGCAGGGTCGGCACATAAATATCAGGGTTGGTCGGAATAAAGGAAACACCGGTATTTTCAGGCCTAATTTCTAACACCTCAAGAACAGATGGCAAATACAGGAGCTTTTGAAACATAAAATGGCAAAAATACTCATCCAGTTATCTGATCAACTTCAAAGCTTGTACATGATCCAACTCTCAGCTTCTTACAAGCTTTTTTTCAATCAATGTGTAAAATCAAAGACTTGCTGACATTGCTACTCCCAGAGTGTCCAATTACGGCAGATCCGGCCCTGAGGTTATAACACTTTTAATCCTTATCGCATTGATCACAAAATTTGTCCCGAGTTAAAATGTGCCCTTGTTTTTTTTAAACGTAAAGCTAGAATGATCTCTTGTTGTTGTTTTTTCTGATGACATTTTGTCATTTCTTTATACTGCTTCAAATAGAGATAATGGCTGTTCGTGAGAACTGCCTCATTGAGGCAAACAAAATGACTACCCGAAATTCATGTTTTGTACAAGGCTATGGAAAACAATCTACCATATTTAGCGTATGTATTCGGACAGGCAGACCTTAGCAAACAGTGTAAATACAGATGAGACATCAGAGTCTGCACTGTTTTCCACGCATCCACTGAACTGACTTAAGACACCCCATCGAGTAGTAGATTGTAGTTTTACAAAGTTTAGAACAAGTATGGTAAGAAGTTAAGGTCTCCGAGTATTTATGGTACATACGATATACATTTGCCAAAAAAAAACAACATACAAACTTTAAAGGTTGCCATTGGAAGTAAAGAACACATTAACGAAAATTAAGAATCAAGTTTCCTTCAAGCAGGCACACGTCTCTAGAGCAACGTCACATCAATGCCGGTGTAACGTAGATGTAACGTTGCATAAATACCATTGCACAGATGTTGATGTGACGTTACAGTCATGTCATGACGTTATAGGCACGTCGATCCGGCGTAGCATTAACGTCATGTGCCGGCTGGGCTGGCAGATTAGCTAGTTCCGGCCAGTGACTCTCGTATTAAAATTGAAGAACCGAAATGGGCCTGATGATACCAAAGGAAGCATGTAATTTATATATATATTTTTTTTTATACTTGGCAGTGAAAATATGCATATATGATAGTCTCACATTGTGAAACAAAAACATGGCCGTGTTATTTTTCACAGTAGCTGCCCGTACGTAGTGGGTGGGTTGTTTTTGGTATAAAATAGAAAGAACATTTATTTATTTGTTTTTGATAACTTCCAAACATATTTAATCTCGTGTGTTGAAAACATCAAAATTCACTCGAGAAAATTCAGATTTTTCAAAGCACTCGATGAAATACTTTTTGTTTTCACCTCAAATAAAAGAAATATCCTCTATAAATTTCATTATGATGAAGTACGAGGATACATTTCGCCGCTTGACACCAGCTACTGTAAAAAGAAATAAAGCCATTTTCTAGGTTGAGATATATTTTCAGAGTTCCGAACGGTGATTCCACTGCGAGGGTTTGGAAATATTTGAGAGTCATAACTGGCCTCAACTAGCGTGTCTTGATCTGAAAAACTTTTACACTCCAAGGGTTTCACTTCTGCGTTGTACATAACGTGAACAAGTACTTGAAAAGAACACCCCCAAAACCCCACTTTATATGGCGAAAACTTCGGGTTACGGGAGTATTCATTTTTTTTATTATTTCTGCTTCAAGACATAGGTTGTTGGTACTCATTAGAACCGCCTCCTCGAGGCGGTTCTTACGAGCACACACGACATAGGTTTGCAATATGAATAATTAAAATATCACGAATTTTCATAATAAAAGTAGCCATTTCGGAGATGTGAAAAACACATAGTTCCTGCTGCTTCATGGAACATGTAATAGGGTATTTAGCATGATGATAAATAGTACCCGATCAACTTTTGATCTGAAGAACACCAAACATGTCTGAATATAACCAACCGTTTGTTATCTTTAATCTGCAACTCTTTCAGACTACAGTCGTAAATGTCCATAAATAAAAATGAACTACAGATCAATGCTTTTAACACAAGTGTTACGCACTTCCGGACATTTTTCGTATTTCTGGTAAAACTACATTTACCGTTTAATACGATAAGTGATGTTTTGTCAGAGAAACATTAGAATATACCGTTTCCGAGGTCAACAAGTCTATGACATTCATTATACAATAAACAACTGTCAAAGTACAATGTATTGTTCTGACAAAAATCTGTAAGCTATACTCACAAAACTGCAAAACTTTATGAAAAGTATGTAATATCACATCATCATATCCGTGCGGATTTTTATTAATCATTACACAAACACGCCTATACAAATACATTGCCACCTTTATCACCGAAAAAATGAAAATTTTAAGATTAAAAATGTTGATAGTTTTTTTATTTCTGCTCAAAATACAGAGCAGCAATAAGAAAAAAAAAAGGTTTACCCCTGTAAACCTAGTTTTACTATATAAAAGTGGGGTTCAAGGGGGTCAAAATTATATAGGCCTGTTTTCGTGATGACACTTTATAGTCATGCGGCTTCTTTTTTAATTGACCGTCTTGTAAGTTGATCGGAGATCATCAGTATTAACAACAATATTAACCGGAGGTCAAGCGATATTAAGCTGAGGTCAGAAGTTAATAATCATGTTTTTTTTAATTGTGTCAGTCTATAAAATTGTCATTAATCAAGTACTTTCGTATTGTCCAAGTTATAGGTCTCGGCCTTCGGACTCGGACCAGGGCCAATACCATTACGAAATTACATGATTATTAACATCATAATACTGATCACAATTCATTATGAGTGAGTGTGTTTGAGTTTTACGTCCCACCAACAGCTAAGGTTGTACGGAGACGGGCCTCGATTTTAAAGACTCATCCTAATGAATCCCGAGATCGAACCCATGACCCCTGGTTTCTGAGGCAAGTAGCTTATCAACTACACCACGGGGGCTTATACGAAAGCACGCCTATTCAAATATAATAAAAGTTTTACCACCATAAATTAATGAACATTTTCAATTACAGAATTCCAATATTTTTCATATTTTTTCTAAAACATAGACTGTTGGAACTCGTAAGAACCACCTCGGCGAGGCGGTTCTAACGAACACACACACTATATGTTTTGAGAAGATATAAGGCAAATAATGCATACCGCTGTTAACTCCAGTTTTACTATATAAAGGTGGGTTATAAGGGGGTCAAAAATACATAGGCGTGTTTTCATGATGGATCTCAACACCGTCATTACGAAAACACGCCAATACAAAATCAGTGTAACTTTTATCGCCGAAAAAATGAAAATTTTAAGATGAAAAATTGTGTCATTTTTCTTATTTCTGCTCAAAATATAGATTGTTGGTAATCGTTAGAACCGCATCATCGTGGCGGTTCTAACGAGTACCTACAATCTATTCTTTAGAGCAGAAATAAGAAAAATAAGGTTTACCCCCTGTAAAACCCAGTTTTACTAAAGAGGGGTTGAATGGTCAAAATTACATAGGCATGTTTTCACGACGGACCCCATCACTATTGCACAGTGTATTTTTACGATGAGGCGGTTCTAACGAGTACCCACTATTGGAGCAGAAATAAGAAAAATATCAAAATTTTTCATCTTAAAAAAAATTCCTTTTTTTTCGTGGTAAAGTTTATAATGTATTTGTATAGACGTGTTTCGTCATGAAATTCAAAAAATGAAACAATGGGTGAACAACACCAGAACCACCTCCTTAGAGCGGTCGGTACCACAGGTTACCGGGATGGGGGTGCTTAAAGACCTTTAGCTGTCGGCAAATCTTCACCTTGGGTTCAGGTGTAATTTCCAACATTAAATCTCAAAATATTCGGTTCGCATAATGGTTTCTTAACTCAATCAATGCATCAACAGACACATATAAATCAAATGAAGCAAAGTTGAGGGCTGCTGGAAGATAGAGCTATAGAAAACCGTTAGTAAGACCACGGCGGGCCCAGCGAAAGGCATGGCAACTTATAGATGTCTTGGTCGGTTGCTCTTCAGGAACAACTTCCTCCCTTTAAGAGTACAGTCCGTTGACAAAGGGAAGCGGTTAGCGAACAATAATTCCCGGAACGTGTCGCCCTTGGACCAAGAGTGAATGCATTCCTCTCATTGGTCAGTACTGACTACGCATTAATCAGTTTTCTCTAACAGTCTTGTCGGGAGACGGATATTTTTCCTGTTGATCTCTGATTAAGTTAATTTGGAGCAGAAAAGCTTTGTCTGAAAACATAGGACACATCGAATACTGTAGTTTTATAGATCCTCATTGATTTTTCACACTGAGCGCGTCTGGATATCTTTTTTATTATTTTGAGTGTCAAACGATAACATTTGTTGAATATCCATCACGATAACTAGTCTGTGCACTGACCACCAAGTGGTATATATTTTTTTTGTTATTTCCACTCCAAGAAAAAGGTCGTGGGTACGCGTTAGAACCGCCTCAATGAGGCGGTTCTAACGAGCACCCACAACCTATGTTTGAAGTATATAAAGAAGACGGGTGTTACAACGCATAATGTAGTAATGTAGTAATTTCTTCATTTTGAAATTTTTACTACATTATGCGTTGGCATAGTCGACGCGAAATGAAATAAAATGTCGTTTTTACTTCATTATGCGTCGATACTAAGAGGTTTGAGCAAAATGAAAGAATTATTTCATTTTGCGGCGATGGGTGGCATACTTAATTTTACTTCATTATGCGTCAACAGTTTGTTTGTTTGATTTGAGGTTTAACGTTCCCGTCAAGACTATTTAGGTCATTTTGGAGACGTTGCTTCCAATTTCATGGGACTTTTACCCGACATTGAGATGCCGCCCAATAAACCTTTTTCTTTGTGATTTTGACCTTCAGTGTGCTTTTGTGGAAGACCGTCTTTTGGACTGTTCAACTGTGGTCTTAAAGACCACTTTTGAACCGTCTCAAATGTGGTCTAAATTGTAGGAATTTAACTGTATTGCTTCCTAAGTCTTTTCGAAGACAGCTATGTTCTACCATCATTACTTCATTATGCGTCGATATGGTGCATATCAACGCGAAATGAAATAATTTTTTACTTCATTTCGCGTCGACTATGCCAACGCATAATGTAGTAAAAAAAATCAAAATGTAGTAATTACTACATTACTACATTATGCGTTGTAACAGACGGGTCACTAGAAAAGTAGTCATTTTGGAGAATGAAAAACTCCACAATGTCACACAAGTGTATTATCGTAATGTAAGTAAGACAAATATCACACATTTTGCTAGAAATTTCGACATAGACAAGTACCTCACACCTGTCATCCAAGACACCAAAGGGAAAGAAACACCAACATAAAACAATTTCACCTTAATGAAAATGTCATAAGCGGAAGGCCAAACGGACTGTTACTTCCTCACAAAACTGCCAAACGCCTATACAAAATTAAAAGATATTAGTAGTACACGCATGCAAAGATAAACTGTAAGAAATAATAAACCACAACAGAAGAACCGCCTTAAAGCAGTCAGTAAACAAGAGGCCCGTGGGCCACTATGCTTACCAAAGCTCAGGTAAGCATTGCCCACTTGCAGCCATGTATTTTATTAAACCAAGGCAGCCCTCAGCCCAAGGATGCTACAAATAAAATTTGAACACAATCGGTCCAGTGGCTTCAGATATGTCATTTGAATGTGCAAGCATGCAGGCGACAATGGACAACTGCCCGTGCGCGCACCTATTAGCTCCCCTGGAGCCTTCGGCTCTTGTGAGCTAAAAATCTGTTACCGCTTATGGTGAATATTTCTATAAAGTCTCAGCCCCGTAAAGCAGATGGTTTCTGAGATTTTTTTTTTTTTTTTTTTTTTTTTTCATTTTGGTTTCTGTTGCAGCCAATCAAATAATTAAGCAGTAGACCTAAATTCATATGGCAGAAATAACATTGCTTTAGGTACATTCGTTGAAATATCTACTACGGCTTGGTAGTAAATGTCATCGTTTTCAATTTTCCCCATTATAAGTCTATGAAAACTTTCAGTTGTCACAGCAACTAAACTCAATAAAGAGCCGAGTTTTACCAAACAAAAAAAAAAAAAAAAAAAAAAAAAAATAGAAAAAAATAAAAGAAAAGAAAACAACACACACCCACACCGAAGCTGAAAGGTGTTGGTGGACATCTCCATATGGTCTCAGCCTCATAGAGCATATGGTTTCTGAGGAGATGATTTTAACGTTTTTTTGTCTATTTTTTTGTTTCCATGGCAACCAATAAAAATGAGCAGCAACCTATAATCATATGGCAGATAGAACATTGCTAAAGGAACATTTCTATGAAAGATTTGTCAAAATATCTGCAAAGGCTTGGCAGTAAATGCAATTTTTCAATTTTCCCCATTATAAGTCTATGGAAA
Organism: Lucinisca nassula; assembly: GCA_963580285.1. Taxonomy (NCBI): domain Eukaryota; kingdom Metazoa; phylum Mollusca; class Bivalvia; order Lucinida; family Lucinidae; genus Lucinisca; species Lucinisca nassula. The sequence continues at coordinate 178,218,137 of OY757010.1, forward strand.
CTCTTAGTTGGCATAGCAATAAAAAAAGAGCCGAATTTTATAAGAACAACAACAACAACAAACAAACACAAAACCTGTAAAGGCCAATATGATGAACATTTCCATAAATTCTCAGCCTAATAGCGCATATGGTTTCTGAGGAGATGATTTATTTATTTATTTATTTATTTATTTATTTATTTTTGCATTTAGATTTCCATGGCTACCAGTAAAAATGAGTAGCGGGCCTAAAATCACTTGGCAGATTGAAGATTGCTTAGGGTACATTTCTATGAAAGTTTTGTCAAAATATCTGCAAAGGCTTGGCAGTAAATGTCATTTTCCATTTTCCAATAAATCTATGGAATCTCTAAATTGTCATAGCAACCATAATAAAGAGCCGAATTTCATTCCAAAAGACACACAATGCATGTTAAGGCAAATACGGTGGCTACTTCCAGAAAGTCTCAGTCTCATAGAGCATATGGTTTCTGAAGAGATGATTTTTTGAAGTATTTTTTTTTTTCTATTTTTCGTTTTTGGTTTCTATGGCAACCAATAAAATGCACACTAATCCTAAAATCACATGCCAGATAGACTGTTGCTTGAGAAACATTTCTATGAAAGTTTTATCATACTAACTGCAAAGGCTAGGGAGTAAATGCCATTTTTCAATTTTCCCGATTATAAGTCTATGTAAACTCAAAGTTGCCATAACAACCAAAGTAATAAGCCGTCTTTCAATTTGCATAAAAAACAATAACAAAACCAACAACAACAAAAACATAAACCTTCAATACCCTAGCACAATGATGCTACAAAGCTACAAATGAAATTTGCTACAAAGCTTCAAATGGAATTTGGGCTCAATCGGTCCATTGGCTTCAGAGGAGATGTCGTTTGAAAATTTAGACGCCAGAAGACACAAACAACGCTGACGACGACGGACAACTGCCTATCTTATAAGCTCTCTCTAGCCTTCAGCTCTGGTGAGCTAAAACGTGTTTACATGTGTGTATGTGGGGGTGGGGGGGGGGTGTGAGGGCTTAAATCGATTTGTTCAGTCCGCATGCCTGGCGTGCTAAAAATGGGTCTCTTGCCAACAAATACATCGCAAAATGAAGCGTCTAATCAGGGAGCTCTTCATTGCTATTAGTTGGGAAAAATGTAGTCTTGTACAGCTTTACATACAACCTTTAGCCTAATTCGTGCTTCCTTAAGTTTATTGATCACAGAAAATCGCTTGGACAATAGCTTGGAAACTATTGGAGTACTAATTAATAAACAATCGACCCAATGAGATAGGTTGAAAGCATTTGCTTGTTCTGGCAAATTCTCGGTAACTTAGATTTCCGACGAACACATGCATTTGACAGGAATTGACTTCTTTGACTAGGTGTACAGTGAAATTCCGCTATTAAGACCACCTAAAATTAAGACTAATTCTGCTTTAAAAAATTATTTAGAATGGTGCAGTTATTCTTTCTTCGTGTTTTCTGCACATCATATCCTCTGGTCAGGGACCACCTTTGGAACTGTTCAAAAGTGGTCTTAAAGACCACTTTTGAACAGTCCCAAAGGTGGTCTTATTATAGGAATTTTACTGTAGTTACAAAGATTTTTTAAAATGAGCCTCGATACAGAAAGCTTCGTGTGGATGAGACTCAAACCAGACTGCTCAGCTACACAGGCAGGTTCTTCTGTGTTATGCTTTGTCTTTGGGCGTGTGTATCGCATATATACTTTTTTGGATAGCCAATTTGGCATTTTATGGGAAAGTAACTGTCCTTTTGGCTTATTCTAATGATGTTTTCATTAGGGTCCAGTTATTTAATGTTTGTATTGTTGATTGTATCGATTCCTGATCATTGCCTTCACATCTATTTTTAGTACTGCGAATCAAACCCGCGAACAGATGCGGCGACGTCGCCTAGCAACCCCCACCCGCACACCCCCGCCAAAAAAGCTTACGACGGTCCGACTCGCACCACTTTACCTGGGCAGGCCTGTGAACCCCGTTTTTCATAAACAGGTTAAATTGGACATATTTTCAACTTGATGTCACCTCGGGTTACAGATTTACGCTTGTACATGCAACCTGGAAAAGCCGGACTCGGTAGCTCAGTCAGATGCGCGTATGACTGGTGATCAGGAGGACGCGGGTTCGACACCTGCCTGGGTCGGCAACATTCTTTCGTGGAGATTGATCAAGAAATTTTTCTCCCTTCCGCTGATTCAAGAAGGGCAGTTGTCATTTTCTGGCGAAAGAATGTGCACTGTACTGGTTAACCGCTTAAGTATAAGCTTGTCCAGGAAAAGTGTGGCTAGGTAAACTGACCGGCTCAAAAATGACCTAAATAGTGTTGACTGGGCCGTTAAACTCCAATACAAACAAACAAACAAACAAAGCAGCCTGGAAAGGTATGCTGCCTGACAATTTTCAGAGAACGCGACATAAGCCTCGGACATATCCTATACGGCTGGAGGTTGACGAGTTGTGTTTTTTTTTTTCTTTTTGCTTCGCAGAGGTTCTGCATGGTCAATGAATTTATCAGGTCGAACAAATCATGACAAACGGGCAATCGGTGTACGAGAAATTGAAGGTCTATTGCATAATTGATGATATTTGCTACGTTTGAATCAAGCTTCATGGCCTGAACGACCATTAGTACAGATTGTTCGACTTCCAATGCCTTCTGTCTGTTACCGTCATGGATTGTTTGTTTTCAAAGACAGCCGCACATACATGTAAGGTTATTTCCCTACAAAGTGCCATGTGAAGCACAATGGAACGTCTCCCCGTATTTCATAAAGGTACAGTTTCTTCTCTAATTATTTAAGACATTGTGAATATTGTGGTGACTATGAGAATACGAACTGCCCGTTTAGATGCTAGAGGGCGTAGGCAGCGTTGGATACTTCAATACTGTCTGTGTTGCCAACTTAGCACTGTCTGTGAAGCTTCACATTAACCCATATATGACAATGGAATCTTCCACCTAGTTAGTTTGGAGTGGTCCATTTCCAATTATATTTTCATTCCAATTGATTTTCTTTGTGGCAAATTTTACAAAAACGAATGTTCCTTAAGCAAACAGTGTAGATCCAGATCAGACGCCGCATTCTGCGGCGTCTGATCTGGATCTACACTGTTTGCCAATGTCCCAGAAAAGGGCCGCTAGGCATATATGGGTTAAAACCAGACTCACAATTTCTGTGTTACATGGTATTTGATGCCGTGGGTAACCCTCGCGCCTAACTCATTTTCTCTGATGTACAGTTTTGACATTTTTGTGACTAGAACTTTGCAGAGCTTAACCTCTTCATAGGCCAATGACATTCTTTTTGGGTAAAATCCATTGAACTATTCATGGATTCCCACACAAAATTATTACACAAGTTGATATCGTACTAGAACAGTTTTCTCGCAAGGAAATGACTCTTTAAAGATGATACTCAGTTCGCTGAAAAAAATAACTAGTACATTCGACTAGTTTACCTAGTAAACACAGAGTGTCACCTAGTCGTCTGTAGGTTGACTGAGCATTCTTAGTCAATTTAACTAGTCTCTCTAGTAAGCGTAAATCAATAATCGTTGACAGGGCATCTGGTCAGTATGACTACCCTTTCTAGTCAGTATGACTAGGGTGTCTAGACAGTTTTCCCGCCGAATGTTGATTGACAGCTTGCAGAATGTGTAGAGGAAGCGTTCCAGACGCCATCTTAACGTTTAGGAGAACATGCTCCAACATACAGTGGGTTGATTCTGATATTATTTCACCCAACATACAGTGGGTTGTTGTACTCACCTTGAGCACTTTGTTCTTATTGTTTGTAACTCTGCAGGTAAGAAATATTCTTTTATTTCTTAAGCACCTAGTGGTTATAAGCAGCGTTATAATGCTTACAAGATAAACAACAACAACAACAATGTCAACATACAAATATACGTCCAGAAGCTCTAAAGTCGACATTTCCGTGAATCCAAGCATAACTAATGGGGATTTTCTTTTCTGCAATATGAAAATATAACTCTGCAGGTAAGAAATATTCTTTTATTTCTTTTCTTATCTTCCTAAAGGCGCCTTTACACAGCATGTTTTTCCATATGTGTTTTGACCTGCATCAGTTTCCTCGTAAATGTGACTAGCCCTTTTATCAATGTGACTACCTGCCTTGTCATCTGTAGAGGAACTACGACTAAAGCAACTAGTAATCAGTACTAAGAATCTAGTAATCTACGACTAAAGCAACTAGTAATCAGTACTAAGAATCTAGTAATCCTGACCATGCTTGCTAGTACTTTTGACAGTCACACCAGTACATTTGACTATTAAGCTAGTACATATGACTAGCTTAAACTAGTGAACTTTGACTAGATGAAGCTAGTCAAATGTACTAGGCTAAGTAAAGCTAGTCAAGTTGACTAGTTTTTTCTAGTCAAAATGCTTGACTAGGTCCTCCTAGTCACATCGACTATTTTGCATAGTGCTTTTTTGGACAATCATATTGACTAGGTTCCTTAGTCGGCATGACTATTTTTTTTTCTCAGTGTTGGACAATCCAATCATCCCCTGAATACCTTTAACAGCCCTCAGACAAGACAACACAATAAGACCAATGCTGGTTTTGTTTGGTTTGTTTGCATTGCAATCAACACTATTTAGATCTTATTGAGCCGGTCAGTTAACCTTATCATATTTTCTTGGGCAGAATTATAAATCAGCGGATAACCAATGCAGTGCACATTCTTCTGGAAAAAGAAGACAACTACCCTTCTTAAATTAGCGGATGGGAGAGAATGACCGTAGAAAAGATTTCAGCATTTCAGTTATTTCATGCTGTCGAATCTACATCGTTGTTTCAACATTGTTTTCGTTTGAGTTTTAAAGTATTGGAGATGTTGCACTGATGAGTCAGAAACCTTCATGCGCACCGAACAAATGCTTTTTCTAAATCACGACAGAAGGAAGGGCGAGGATTGTGCCCGCGAAAATCGATTTAAGCCCCACCCACCAACCCAGTAAAAGCTTTTACTGACCGTTCCCATGCGGTTCTTCTTTGTGGAATTTTTGTTGTTATAGTTCGTCTTTGCATGTATGTATTGCTAATATACATAAAAAATACTATATTAAGACCACCTTTGGGACTGTTCAAAAGTGGTCTGTAAGACCACTTTTGAACAGTCCCAAAGGTGGTCCTTGACTAAGAGACTCTGTATGCAGACAAAACACAGTAAGAATAATGCACCGTTCTAAATAAGCTTTCAAAAGCAGAATTAGTCTTAACTTTAAGTGGTCTTAATAGCGGAATTTCACTTTTTATTTTGGACAGCGTTGACATGGGTGAGAAAAGGGCTATAATAAAGCCCTTTTTGCTTTCCGCTTATAATTTTTTATTAAAGTTGAAGTTGTTTTATGTTGGTGTTTCTTTTCCTTCGGTGGCTTGTATGGGAGGTGTGAGGTACGAGTATCGATTCCTAGTCTTCACTAGTCCATGTACCTCTATTTTTCATGATCTATCTCATCGAAAGCATGTCGCCGGCCTCACAGGTATCGAATGCATAAATGTTATATTTAGCTTTTGATGACATTTTGTTAAATTAATAATTCGTAGAAGAAAGTCAGTTTTTTTACTTATGTAAATTCCATTGATTTTGGAAAGCGGTTTGGCCAGGTGTTGGAAAAGAAACAGTCCTAATGCCTCGGTTTGGCCAAGTTATGAAAAAGAAAACAGTCCTTTTGCCTCTCTCTATACCTGTAATGTTTTAATTACGGTGTCGTGCTTTTTGCCCTTTGGTGCACTGGATGGAAAGTGTTATGGCATTATTTCGATGCCCGATCAATGCTTCCATTTTGTTGACGCAGTTGACGCAATTATGGCTCTACATCTACACACTTATAGCCCCTAACCTTCTTCTATCAATACATCTGTCTGTCTATTTTTGCATCAGTAGTAATATTTTTCTGAAACAATACGCAGACAAGCTGTTGTGCTTTTCTATTTTTCAATTGATATAATCTATAATATGTTGTTATTGTTCGTCTAAAATAACTATGGCTTATTAAATGTGACATTACTTTTTTAAATCTTTAATGCAATTTGCAACAAATGACAATTGTGTCAAATATTTGATATGTATATACATAAGAAACACTATTGTTTTAAACTAAGAACTTGCAAACATGATGACAACGATTTAACGATTCACTTCTCTGTCTTCTGAAACCTGACTATAAGATTTAACTTTGCGATGTCCCTGCTATGTCTACATGAAACGTATTGTTGTGGGCATTGTTTTGTTTGTTTAAGGTTTAACGCCCCCGTCAACACAATGTAGGTCATTTTGGAGACGTCGCTTCCAATTTTGTGGGACCTTTACCCGACATTGAGATGAAATGACATCTCGATCCCTGCCGCCCAATAAAACCAATAGGACCTATAAGCATGAACGGGCCGACTCGCAGCATCGTGCAGCCCAATCTATTTGTCCAAGCCCCGATGGGCGGGGCGGTAAGAAAGTGATACATGTACATCTATACTACTAAAAGAACTGATTACAAAAGTATTGTTGGAAGTTTACTTCACGCATTATCAATGTCAACTACCAATATGAATATAATGTTATTAATCAAGTAATTTCGTATTGGCCCAGGTACAGGTTCGAGGTCTGCTGTATTGGCACGAGGCCGAAGGCCGAGGCCATTACAGTTGACCGAGGACCTGTAAATGGGCCAATACGAAATTACTTGATTAATGACAATTTTATTAATTGACGCAATTAAAAACATGATTTATGATTTTTTAATATTGGTTGACCTTGTGTAATATAGGATAATCAATTAATAACATCTTGTAACGTGGATCTGTATGGTCGGTGACGGTGCGTCCATATATAGTCCATATCAAAGTATGTGTGACTACCCGTCGGGCGTCAATTCAACTGATTAGACTGCACAGCATAACAATTGATCTTATATTGCTATCGCATCTGCCATAAGGCAGATTTTCACTTTGCATGCTTGTTTAACAAATTAACCTAGGATACTATGGGGAATGTACTTCTAGAACATTTCTTCATTTCTTTTTACTGATAGTTTACTACAGCCAACAAGACGATTGTTAGAAGAAACTCAATAAAATTGAGTGACTGGTAATAAAACAGAAGTTGTTTCTCCTTAGCACACCATTAATCTCAGAAACGGCTGCAAAACATGTTAAACAGATGTCTGAAACTGATCAATTCTTCAAATAAAAGCTGCGATTGAAACACGTGCTCAACATGGAAGATTCAGGTGAGGCTGCTCGCGGTTTGGTTCTAGAAGAATCGTTCCATTAAGAGCAGCCAAATATAATGCGTTTATGTGGTTGCGCATCCGCATTTGCAGTGAAAATGCATCACAAACTACCAACGTTTCTGCTCTTGTGATCACGGCTTTATAACAGAGGTAAAGATATTTTCCACAAATTCTAAATAAAACATTTTATCATGTCTTAGAATGTTAAAACATACTTACATGATAATAGAGATTAAACAAACACATAAAAAGAGTTTCTTCATTGGCGTATGAAAGTGTAAGTATTTAAGTATGTTTCGGTTGGCATCAGAAATGATCCTACAGATCGGCAATATAGTAAATACATGGTTAGTGTCTTTTGTTTGATTTGTTTGATTTGAGGTTTAACGTCCTCGTCAAACCTGTAAAGGTCATTTTGGAGATGTTGCTTCCAATTTTGTGGGACTTTTACCAGACAATGAGATGAATTGACATCCCAAGCCCTGTCGCCCAATGAAACCAATAGGGTTTATAAGCCTGGACGGTCTGACACTCCCACCGCTTTGCCTTGGCAGGCTTAGATCCTCTAAGCGGTTTACCAGTACTCGTGTGCGGGTCGGATTCAGCTCTGCGTGGATGCATCATGCAGTCCATCCCTTTCTTCAAGCCCCGACGGGCGGGCGCCGAGGTTAGTGTCTTAAATAATAAAATATAATCGGCGCGCCTTAGACAATTTTTTAAAACTGTTGCGGCGAACCGATTATATTTTATTATTAAAGACACTAACCATGTATATAGTTTATACCGCAATTCAAACAATCACGGGGTTTTGCAAAAACTAAGCAAATTTAAGCAAAAAAGACAGCAGACAGTGTGGTATGTTAAACGACATTCCGAGCCATGGCGCGCACACGTATTATAGCGTGACGTCAACGAGTGCAAAGTGTCTGACGTCACCGCGGAATCAACATGGACGCTCGAATAAAAGTTTCTCAGCGCTTTACATTCTGTATAAAAATCTGCAAATAAATAATTTATTTCAGCTTTAAAAAATATTTTCGTTGTTGAGACGCAACTGCAGTAGCAGTGCACAGTTATTCCAACCAGGAAAGGCCGAGAAGGTAAGAAATTTAGCTGAAATTTCTGAAAATCTGTTCAAATAAATATTGCAAAGATTTGAACTTGCAGTTTTGTTGTAGTTTCTCATGTATAAAAGGTTGCATGTTATTGTTTACACTTGTAAATGAGTGACATGAAAAGTAGATCAGATCTATAAACGGTCACTAGATGTATCATAGGTCAGTGGAATGTATTATAGGTCACTACCGATTATAGCGTGCAGTTATTCGACCCCCTTTATTAGGTTACTAGAATGCCTGATTGCGGTATAAAAGGCTATTACGACGTCCAGTTAAAGACGATTATCAGGCTGTCATGACGCTCAATGTAAATACGGTTAATAAACAGTCAAGGTGTCATATTTAAGTACGCTAGTAGGCTTTAACGACGCCCAGCTAGAGACCGTAATTATGCTGCTACGACGGCAAAATGTTAGTCGGTAAGTAGACTGTCACGACGTCCGATTTAAATCGGTCATATCAAGACGTCATAGCAGTTGTATATGACGGCGATGTACATGTAACAAACAGTACCGTTTTCGATCATTTGGCTTTTATGTTAAAAAAAACAACAACAAAAAACAAAAAACAAAGTAAATTCAGGCACAACGCATTTCAGTTGGTTGTCTATAAACTACAGAAAAAAATCCTATAATAAGACCACATTTGGGACTGTCCAAAAATTGTCCCTGACTCCAGGACATTGTATGCAGATAACACGATGAAAGAATAGCTGCAATCTACTAAATCAGCTTTTTCTTACTTGTAGCTGGTCCTTGAAATAGAGGATCTTACATGAGTGTTTATGTATTATTGAATTTATTAAACGAGTTGAGGAAAAGGGATACAATGCGAGGCTCTACCGAGCATTTTATCCCTTTTTCTCAACGAGTTTAATAAATTCAATAATACACGCACACGAATGCAAGGTTGACATTAAAAACGTATTTTATTCACGATTTGTTTGCAAAAATGTCAATATTCCGCCATTATTAAACGCAAAATCGTCGTACAGGTAACGTTATTGTGCGTATCTAACTACATGTATTTTGCATATTTAATCCACTAGTGGATTATCGAATTTCTTACATGGCTTTATTACACTCTCAGACGCGGCGTCATATGATAAACGAGGATCTTAAACGAGCAGTCATTTCATATGAAATTTATTAAACCAGTTTCCGGCAAGATTTATAAGTGTCGTATGAAATGACCACGAGTGTAAGAGCAACAGATAAGGTAAGTATTTTGTGATAAATGAAGGATAGTTTTTGTCAATTCTCCATGTAAAATAGAAGTGAAGGCAGTGATCAGGAATCGATAAATTAACCCACAGCTCCCATCAGACACCCCAAAGGGAAAGAAACACAAACATGAAATAACTAGACCAATTGCAGAAAGCCAAAAGGATAGTCGCTTTCCCACAAAATGGCCAATTGGCTGTCCAAAACAAGAGATATAAGCGATACACACACTCAAAGACGAACCATAACACAAATAAACCGCGACAGAAGACTCGCCTTGGAACGGTCAGTGAAACGAATTCCATGGGGTGGGGGGGGGGGGGTGGGGGTGGGGGTGGGGGGTGCTTAAATAGATTTAACGCGGCCGCAATCTTCTCCCTTACTTCCGTCGCGATTTAGACAAATAATTTGTTCAGTCCGCATGATGGCATCCTAACTCATCAGTGCAACATCTCCAAAAACACAAATATCAAACAACCTCATAGATGAAACAACGTTGAGCACTCGACAGCAAGAAACCATTGAAGTGCTGGAGCAAAAGAAAACCAACAGTTAAACTGCGGTGGGCCCGACCACAGACAGAGCATCAGGCCCAAATAACATTACATCAAATTAAATTTTCTCTTTTTGTATCGAAGACTGATTTTACGAAAACGGGTTCTGAAGTCATTGTGATTATATATTTTTCTGATTTTATATAATAAGTCACAATAAAATTCGGGCTCCGACAGACCTTCTTACGGAAGAGATTTAAGTCCAACATTAAATTTTGAAATTAAATCGGAATGACATCTATAAAATATTGAAAAGTCTTTTCGTAGATTATGAAAACGAAAACCCTGATTAAGAAGCCTAAGTTTACAATTTATTACGAGTATTTAACTCAATTACACGACTAGACACTCTGGCAAATCGAAATAATTGTGAAATATAAACGCCACAGGATGTCGCATGAGGAACATCACCTTCAAAGAAAAGAAAATCCACAAACCCAAAATCAAAATCATCGCGTTTATCATAAATTTTGTAGGAAGCAAACCCCGCTACAATAGGTAGATGTAAATCCAAAAACGGGACCTCGGTATCAGAAGAATTTGTTTTATTTAACTGAATCTCTGGAGGGGGGGGGGAATCTGATTGATCAAACCATCGAAATAGGTATTGTAAATATTTAATAAATCATCCAAATAAGTCGAGCTAAAGGCTTCAATGCTTTCACATTGGTTTTCAATGGAAAGGTACATCATGAAGTCTCTTTCATAACAAAACAAGAATAGATCAGCCACAAGGGGTGCGCAATTTGTACCCATCGGAATACCCACAACTTGTCTAAATAACTTAGTATCAGATCTATTGTAAATATTGTCAAGTAGAAAGGTGAGAGCTGCATATGCTTTATGGCATGACCATAAAGTACAATGCTCAAAACAAGTAAAGGAGCAAAGACTTAAGCCTGTATAACATCACCGCTTGGAAATTTTAAAACTCAAGGAAAGGCACTATTTTAAAGTGACCTCTCTTAACATTGTTCATGCAAACGCCAAGAAGCAAGGTTCACGTGCAAAGCAAGAATGTGATATACAGGGTGGATACCCCTATAAAACGGCTGAAATTCGGTATGAGGCGATCTGTTCAAAATTTGAGTATGAGTCAGAAACTTGTCACTCCTTCGGTTATGCGTTATTTTGGCTTCATAGTGACTTCATATGGTATTAGGCGGTTCTTGGAAGCAGTTGAGGTCGCTCAAGCGGTAGCTTTGCTGGAAAGTGGGTACACCCAAAGGATCGTTACTGAACGCTTTGATATATCGAAAAGTGTTGGTGCCAGGCTATGGAGACGCTACCAGGAGACGGGCGAGTTTACTCGATGAGAAGGGCAGGGCGTCACAAAGGGAAGATCAAGATCTTCGAAATCTAGCGCTACGAAATCGGCAGTACACGGCCAGCATGCAATTGGTCAAAGTATATCCGACCAAACAATACGTAACAGGTTACATGAAGGTGACCTGAGGGCCAGACGTGCGACAGGAGGGCCTATTCTCACCAGACAACATCGCACGGCGATGTGAGTTTGCCCAAGAACATCAGAACTGGCGAATGCAAGACTGGCGAAGTTCTGTTCACGGATGAAAGCAGATTTCACCTGAGTGCATGTCATCGACGTGTTCGAGTCTGGAGACGACTCACGATACATATCATATGCCACCCTCTGACAATAAGGAATGAAATCTTGATCGAATGGTCCAGGTGACATGACCAAGAAGGCCTCCATGCACAATATGGTACAAACCTGTAAAAGATCTTCTCTGGAAGGGCTGGGCAAATTTTCTCGAAACTTTTTCTGTAACATTAGGTGAATGAGTACTATCAGATTTGTTAATATTGTGACACTAGTTGACCTTGGCCAATTTTACAGCAAGGCCAAATTTCATCCCTTAGGCTTTTGAATCGGAAAATGGTAAAACAATGTATTTTTGAAAGCTGTTTTGCTTTATAACATGAGAATGATTGCAATATGAATGTGTATAAATGTCAATGGCCAAGGTCATTCGGTGGCCTTTAGCCCAGGTCACTTGAATTACAGTGCAGTCAATTTCAGTTTTATATGCAGGTTTTTGACTATGGAAGAATAAACGTTAATTCGAAATTGTTCAGGTCACATGACAAAGATGGCCGGCCTGCCCAAATATTGTAAAACCCCTAAAACATTTCTCCAGAACCTCTTTGTTCCCTCAGGCTTTTGAATGGGAAAGAGCTTGAATATATTTTTCTAAAACTTGTGATTATGAAATGACCTTGGCTCCTGGTGTAATGTCTCATGGGCTACGTCGGTCGGTGTGTGCTCGGAGGGGGGTGTGCTGTGTTTGCCGGGTCTTGTCCATCATCCGTTTCGGTTTCAAAACTTTAGGGTTTAGACACACTGATGAAGATTAAATATCAGAAAGGCCTCTGTGTCACTAAATTTGGTATAGTTACACCTTAATTGCAACCACTGGGTCGGTATCTCTGCTGGTGGCTGATTCGTTCGTCCCCGAGGGTATCATCAGCTCAGTATCAGTTCCTTAGTGCTGATGTTGATACTGCGGTGTTGACGTCAGCACTCAAGTACTGATTTAAATAACTATATTATATCTTTAACTTTTGCGGTATAAAAGTCTAACTTTCTAAAAACTAAGACTGACTTGTCAGGTGAGACATGTATCTTAGCGGATTTGGTTACCACGTTTTGTTATATTTTAAATATTGCAAGTCTCGCTTCTTTGGACATCTCCTTCCTGATGCACGGGACTTCCGTGGAGCGTGGGCAATGTTTGCTGATGTTGGCTCGTTGGGGGACGCCTATCTGGATCGGGCGTCTCTTGCCTGATGCCTCCAGCTGACATGTCTCATGGGCTACGTCGGTCGGTGTGTGCTCGGAGGGGGATGTGCTGTGTTTGTCGGATCATCCGTTTCGGTTTCAAAACTTTGGGGTTTAGACACACTGATAAAGATTAAATATCAGAGGCCTCTGTGTCACTAAATTTTGTATAGTTACACCTTAATATTAGACTGAAATTGACCCAGCTGTTTAAGAGAAAAAGTCCTTTGAAATGTTGATAGAACTGCAATCAAAATGAACTTGGGACCAGGTCTTTGATGACCTTGACCTTTAGTCTCATTAGTCATTCATTTTATACTTACCCTTATGCCATAGACGATAATAGTTTTTTTTAAGAAATGCATTGTTCTACTTTTTCCCCTTCCAAACATTTAAGGAACCACAGTTGATCTTGCCGTAAAATAAGTCAATGTTAACCCAGGGTTATCATTTGAAATACTTGGCAGTACTTAGTCTCCCAATGCCGCATATCAAGTTTCAAGACAATCGGGAAGTAATTCTAGAGAAGAAAATTTGTTTAGGTTTTTACCATATTTTCACATGGTGGCCATCATGGTCATGTGACCTGGACCATTCAAACAAACTTTTGTTCCCGGCTGTCAGAAGGCGGCATATAAAATCTAAATGAGTTGGCCCAGTGATTTCAGAGAAAGTGTATCATGAAATGTAAATTGACCTGCGATGCCAGAGGCCTTGGGCCATAGTTGCCGAATGGCCTTGACCTTTAGCATTCATAGTCATTCATTTTGTACCTAGTCACATGTAATAGACAGAAATATTTCTCGCAAAATGCAGTTTTTCATCTTTTCCCGATTAATAAGCCTTCGGAAACTAAATTTGACCGTTGCATAAAATAGGTCAAGGTAAACCTAGGGTCATCATTTGAGCCCCGCCAAGCGAATCTGTGTCTTCGAGCATTCCGTCATGACAAATTTTAACTGCGCATGCCCAGCCATTCAGAGGGGCCAGGGATATGGCTTTCTGTCTGAAGGTTCCTCTTGATTCACTGCTTGTATGAGCGAGCAGCGAAGGTTCTGGCGAGGCTGCGCGGATGCGTAGGCTCGCCTGAACCTTCGCTGCTCGCATAGGCGATAAGTACCAAAATCGCTTGACGGGGCCCATTTATCAAACTTGGTAGTACTTTGTCATCCAATGTTACATTCAAGTTTCAAGAGAATCGACCCAGTTTCAACAGAATCGACAGTTACTTTCCCACAAAATGGCAAAACGGCCAAAAGATTGCATATAAAATTTAAATGAAATTGGCCTGTGTTTCAGACAAAAATGTATTTTGAAATGTCAAAGGACCTGCAATTCAAGCGACCTTTGGCCAAGGAATCCAAATTACCTTGACCTATAGTATTCATAGACATACATTTTGCACATTACCTCATGCCATAGACCACACTATTTTTTAAACAAGAGCACCGCATGCGGGTGCCAACGCTCGTCTGCAGTTTCTTTTAGAAAACCAAAGTTCTAAGTCAAACAAGAGCAATCAAATTGCAAGATAGAGTTATAAAACTTGTAGGGAATGTAGCTCTTGTGATGGTGAGTATGTGTATGAAGTTTCATGAAGGTAGGCCAAATACTTTTGGAAATATGGTCAAGGTTAAGGTTTTCGGTTAAATTTTCGAAAAATAGGTCAAAGTTCAAAGGTCAAGGTCACAGATCAAAAAGTGTGGTATCACTGAAAAGGTCTTGTCCCAAGGAACATTCATGTGAAGTTGGAAGGCTCTGTTGTGAATAGTATTGAAATAAGAGACAAAAACAATTAAAAAAAACGGAGATAAAAGGGGAGATAATTCAATCAAATTGCAAGATGGAGTTATAAAACTTGTAGGGAATGTAGCTCTTGTGATGGTGAGTATGTGTATGGAGTTTCATGAAGGTAGGCCAAATACTTTTGGAAATATGGTCAAGGTTAAGGTTTTCGGTTAAATTTTCGAAAAATAGGTCAAAGTTCAAAGGTCAAGGTCACAGATCAAAAAGTGTGGTATCACTGAAAAGGTCTTGTCCCAAGGAACATTCATGTGAAGTTTGAAGGCTCTGTTGTGAATAGTATTAAAATGAGAGCAAAAAATGTGTTTCAGAAAAAAATTGGAAAAGGGGAGATAATTCAGCCAAAATCAACAATGTTGTTATGGTCCTTGGTCAAAATGTAGCTCTTGTGATGATGAGTGTGTGTATGAAGTTTCATGAGGCTAGGTCTAATACTTTTTAAGTTATAGCCAAGGTTAAGTTTTTTTGGAACGACGCCAGACTACGCCAGACGACAACGCAGACGCCGGAGTGATGACAATAGCTCGAAAGTTTTTTTTTCAAAAAACAGACGAGCTAAAAATACATTGTTGAACATTTTTCCCATTGAAAAGCATAAGAAACCAAATTTTACATTGACTTAAATAAGGTCAAGGTCAACCTAGGGTCATCCTCTCTGCAAACATGGTAGTACTCAGTCACCTGGTGCTACATACCAAGCTTCAAGACAATCGGCCCAGTGGTTCACGTGATGTTTTTAAGTTTTTTGCCATATTTGAGTATGGCGGCCATCTTGGTCATGTGCCTTGGACCATTCATACAATCTTTCGTGCCCCAACCGTCAGGAGGTTGCATAGGAAATTTAATTGAAATTAGCCCAGTGGTTTCAGAGAAGAATAAATTTGAAAATTGTGGATGTTCGACGGACGGACGACGGACGAGGGAGACCTACCATCCTGTAAGCTCCCCTAAAAACCTTTCTTGGTGATACTTCCTGATATGTTTTCAGTGGTCTGACGAGGGTCAACCTAGGATCGACCAGTTGGTATTGAATCGATGTAGCATTCATCGTGCTTCATCAGCCAGAAAAGTACGCCTGTCCTACGTAAGCCGAATATCGAAACGACGTTGCAATAATGTATCGACATTGGCTCACCGTTGTTTCGTGGTTAACATGTTCACGTTCTCATATGAAAGATACATTTTTATCACCTTTACCGCTTGCATCTGTTTAGATCCAAGTGAATTAGGTCTGGTTCTGCACCAAACTTCCCCTCTGGTGCTATAATATTGTACAAAAACAATCAAAATAAATAAACAGACCTGGTCGGTCATGATTGACTGCAAGTAACACGCTCAAAGTCTAATTAATATTGATCTCGACACCGTCATAGTGGCTGTCATTTGAATTCAGTACATATGCATTTCATTACAAAAACACCCCTATAATAATACATTGTAAACTTTACCTCCGAAAAATCGATTTTTTTAGATGAAAAATTGTAATATTTTTCTCATTTCTGCTCGAAATATAGATTGATGGTACACGTTGGAACCGCCTCATAGAGGCGAGTATAACGAATACCCACAACCTATAGTTTAGAGCAGAAATAAGAAAAATAAGATTTACCCCTGTAAACCCAGTTTTACAATATAAAGGTGGGGTTTAAGGGGTGACAAAATTATATAGGCGTGTTTTCGTGATGTTGAAATTTACAACAAACCATACATAACTGTTTAATCAATCATTGAATTCGTTAAACATTAACCATGACGTTAGTTAACGTATCGTTAATCACACTTTTTCAGCAAAAATACCAGCTTTGAAGACCTAGGCCCAGTACTTTAACGTTACATTGTTCACTGGACATTGTTCAAAATATGTGTTTATCATTTCTTCTGGATAATCACAGAAAGCATGCAAGATTCTAAGTATGATCCCATTTTCTTGGCACATCCACCAAACGTGTGACAGAGTATCGGATCAAGCATTAAGATAACACATGCGTATCATGATAAGTCCATGAAATGAACACCCCACTAAACCCTAGTTTATATAGAGAAAATTGAGGTTTACACAGGCATACATTATTTTGCTTATTTCTGCTCCTATATATAGGTTGTGGGTACTCGTTAGAACCGCCTCAATGAGGCGGTTCTAACGAGCACCAACATCCTATCTTTGCACCCAACTAAACTTTAGTTTATATAGAGAAAATTGTGGTTTACACAGGCATACATTATTTTGCTTATTTCTGCACCTACATATAGGTTGTGGGTACTCGTTAGAACCGCCTCAATTAGGCGGTTCTAACGAGCACCAACAACCTATCTTTGCCCCCCACTAAACCTTAGTTTATATAGAGAAAATTGAGGTTTACACAGGCATACATTATTTTGCTTATTTTTGCTCCTACATATAGGTTGTGGGTACTCGTTAGAACCGCCTTAATGAGGCGGTTCTAACGAGCACCAACAACCTATCTTTGGAGTGTAAAGAGGAAAAATATCACGAATCTTCATCAGAAAAGTAGCCATTTTGGAGATGTGAAAAAATTCACTCTGTCGTTCGGACATGTTATCGTTTGTTTGATTTGAGGTTTAACGTCCCCGTCAACACTGTAAAGGTCATTTTGGAGACGTTGCTTCCAATTTTGTGGGACTTTTACCCGACACTGCGATGAAATGCCATCTCAAGCCCTGTCGCCCAATGAAACCAATAGGGTTTATTAGCATGGACGGTCCGCCTCGCACCGCGTTTCCTGGACAGGCTTAGATCCTCTAAGCGGTTTACCAGTACTAGTGTGCGGGCCGGATTCAGCATCGTGCAACCCTTATATTTCTTCAAGCCCCTATGGGCGGGGACGAAGGACATGTTATCGTAATGCTATGAAAGACCTTTGTAATAATAGTCATCGACATAGCGTACAAGAAAGACTTTTATCAGACTGCGGAGGAACGCAAGCTGATCGGAGTCTTTGCTGCGCGCATATAGTCGAGGATCCCTTTCATTGGGTGCGGATCAAATGCCTATATATAGCGTCAAAACAAAGGGACACGGGCAAACGCTTGCAAAACGCTCTAAAATAGAAACACATGCAGCTGTTTCGGTGATTGTGGAAAAAGGCGGGAAAGGGCTGTACACTGCAAATGACTGCCGTAAATATCCTAAAAAATCGGACACCTTGCGGACTTGCTGTTATTTTCCTAAAATATTAACGCATTAGTTTCTAGATCTAGCAAGGGTCAAAAGGGTGCAGAGGAAAGACAAACAGTGAAGACCCTGATCAGACTGCTCCTTCAGGAGCAGTCTGATCAGGGTCTGCACTGTTTGATTAGGCCTAGCTGTCCTTATACTGAGTATGATTACGGGTATATGGCTCTTAATGTGCCGTGCTGCTCGTAAACGCGTCTTCAAGCATGTCTGCCAAGCAAATATGTTTTATAAAATGGTTATCCTTTGGAAGTAAAGAATACACCACAGAGCTGAAAACTTTGGAGTGTACAAGTATTTCTGGGCAAGACTAGCTAGTTTCATCCAATTAGGCATCGTCAGGGAACCTCAAATGTTTTCAAAATTCCAGAATGAAATCTATGATCCCAAAGGGCAAGAAAATATAAACTACACTATGGTGATGTGCAGGAAGACTCGTTACGGCCGCCACATATTCACGTTACACCAGCTGTAGTGACGCTTAATATGTTCTATAGAAGGGTTATCCTTTTGACGCAAACAAAATACACCACAGAACTGTACAAGTATTTCTAGGACAGACTAGCAAGTCTGGCCAGAAATACTTGTAAAGACTCTGATATGGATGTCCATTAACCGAAGTACCGTGAGTCAGGCAACGGTGTATTCTGACTAAGCTAGTGTAGAGACTGATTTCATACTTCGCTGAGATACTCGAAGAACCGTCTTTGTTTGTCACAGTATCATGCCATATGGACATGCTTTCATAATGAATGCCATGGACACTCGTGTTATGTATTGTCTGTACTAGAATTGGTTTCTTCTTTGTCAGAGACGAACACGCATGTATCCAGTTTTAATATCCTGTTTGAAAGAAAATCGAAGAGTCAATTGCCCTATGCCTTTCTGTATGAAAGGCGCGACCAATAAATTGACTTTGATAATGTTTCATTGCAGCCACATATCGGAAGTGGTATAAATTTACAAGTTAACTCTATCGACTAGATTAACATGTTCACATTGGGAACATTTAAAACTTGAAATTGTATCATATCACGACGCAATAATGGTTTGCTGCCACGTAACTCACTTTTTGATCATGGTATTTTATAACAGTTTTCTAGCGTATTTTCAGATGACGTAGTTGTCAGAATCAGAAAATGATTGTGGTTTAGTTCTATGTCCCATCAACACTTAAGGTTATATTGAGACAAGACCTCGGTTTAAAGACTCATCCAAAAGTCTGTAGAAGCCCGGAATCGAAACCACGAACCCTGGTTTATTAGGCGAGTAGCTTAACCATAACACCATGGAGGCTTCTCAGAAAAGATAACCACTTCTTCCTGATGGGCTTCTTACATTCGTGTGACACAGTGAATTTTTTCATATCTCCGGAACGGCCTTTTTTCTGATGAACATTTGTGATATTTTTCTTATTTAAACTTCACACTTAGGTTGTGTGTGCTCGTTAGAACCGCCTCATCGAGGCGGTTCTAACGAGTACCCATAACCCATGTCTTTGAGCAGAAATAAGAAAATAATGAATACCCTTTAAAACCCCAGTTTTCACTATGTCAATTTGGGGTATACTCAAGGATTTGTAAACATGATGTCGGATAACGCACAAGTTAACGTCTGTAAGAAAGTCAGAGTCCCATACCTAACCCTGTTTCTACTAGACGTTACAAGCTGGGACTAATGCTTGGTTGGTCGTCCTCCTAATCCCATTTCCTTGCGTACTTCATGGAAGCCTCGCCTACTGTATTAAGAGGAATGGCTACACTTTCAGGGGAGGCACTCTTGCAAAAGTATTGTTGACACCCATATCAATAGGAGTCAACTCTTAAATGTGTGTGTGTGTGTGTGTGTGTGCGTGCGTGCGTGCGTGCGTGCGTGCGTGCGTGCGTGCGTGTGTGTGTGTGTGTGTGTGTGAATTCGGGTTTAACGTCGCTTTCAACAATTTTTCAGTTATATCACGACGGTGTCTGGTTGCGACAGGGAGCTCAATGCTCACTTTTATAGTACTGCCTCACTGAAATATCATGTCCCAGACACATTACATGATACCACACCCAGTCACATTATCCTGACATTGGGTCGACCAGTCCCAGCTCTACCCCGTAAATCTGAGTGCCAAGCGAGGAGCAGCTAGTACCATTTTCAACGACTTTGGTATGTCGCGGCCCGGGATCGAACCCGTGACCTCACGTTCCCCGGAGCGGACACTCTACCAACTGAGCTATCGGGGCCGGTCTCAACTCTTAAAGGAAAGAATTTGCTCCTCAGGAACAAATTCTTTCCTTTAAGAATTGATCCTTTTTCCTGTGGTACAGAGCTTGTAGAAAAGCGAACAGGAAGTTCCGAAAGTTGTCTCCCTTACAACTTTGGGACTTCCTGTTTACTTTTCTATAAGTCCTGTCCCACAGAAAAAGGGGTCTGCTCTTAAAGGAAAGAATTTGCTCCTCAGGAGCAAATTCTTTTCTTTAAGTGTTGACCCCTATTGACATGGGAGACAAAATACTTTTGCAAGAGTTTCTTCCCCTGAAGGTGTACCCAGTCCCCTTAAGTGTTTCAAGAAAATCCGAAAATCCATGGAGTTTTAGGGAAACATGAAAACCAGACGCCGTTGGGTTTAAGAGAATGATGTCAATGCTTTGATTAGTAGAGTGTACTTCTGGTTATAGGATAAGTGAACAGTCGCCGTCGGCCTTATGCCAGTCAGGGTTCCGCGTGAGTTTGATAATGAGTCGTGACAAGCAAAATTGCGCCATCGATCATGCGCGCACACGAAAAACAACTTCCGCTTGCGAACAACACAATCTGAATACAACCCTTCTTGTTTATTACGTTATTATACACCCATGTAAATCCCACTTTATACATCAAAAAACTGAGGTGGGTATACGGAGGTATACAATATTTTTCTTTTTGCTCCAATACAGAGATTACATGTACTCGTAAGAATCGCCTCAATGAGGCGGTGCTGTTCACATGAATACCTGCAATCCATTATACAAATACAGTGAAATTTTACCTCAAAAGATGAAAACTTGCGATATTTTTCTTATTTATGCTCAAAATGTAGATAGTAGGTACACGTTAGAACCGCCTCGATGAGGCGGTTCTAAAGAGTACCCACAATTTTAGAGCAGAAATACAAAAAAAAAAACAAAAAAAAAAAAATACCCTGTTAACCCATATTTTATTAAATAAAAGTGATGTTTAATGGGTCAAAATTGTATAGGTGTGTTTTCGTGGTCGATAGCCTACATGTATTTGAAGCATAAAATCTTCCCATCACCGTCTCATTCTTTCACGTCTACACTTTCGACGTGTTTCGATGCCTCGGTACGTGTGACGCTTCTTCCACGACTAGGGGCTTTTTGCTTAAGGTGACTCGAATGAAAAAGCCTGCGACCTGTGGAGTAAAACGCTAACGTTTCGTTTTAAAGTATTTTTTTCTTATTTTTGATAAACAAAAAGAGTGTAGTACATTCTAGACTATGTCTTATCAAACTAGTATGGAAGTAGGGGCATGCTGTTTGGACATTGGTTTCCGCCACGCGCCCCTCGCCCCAGCCTTGATAGTCGTTTAATGTATATATTTGTGAATATGTTTTATTTTTAGTTTGTATCATTAGGTGCGGAAACTTTTATCAACAATGCATACATGCTCATATAAATGTTACAATGAGGACCATATATTAGACTGGCACTCGTGCCAAATATGCTATCCTCTTGAATAAAGTTATTATTATTATTATTATTATTATTAATTATTTTTATTATTATTATTATAATTATTATCAGTGTTTTAGATATGAAATAATTCACATTAGGGACCTCTTTAGAATCTGCCCGCCACCTTATATTACCTACCCTAACCCTAACGCTAAAGACCTGACCAACCTAATCCTAACCATCTGTGGCAAACTTCTTACTAGCCCCTATTAATAGGTAATAAAGTCAGTAAACATTGGCGTCAAGCCGCACATTATTCCTGCCCCAAGATTTTGGGTACTCATTAGATCAACTGCATTCTATATTTAAAGCATTAAAAGCCCTGTTTTTCATCATAAAACTATCTGTGTTAAAGATATGAAAGAATACACATTATTCTTCATATTCCTGCTCCAAGACATAGACTGTGCGTACTCGTTAGAAACGCAACATATATTTGAAGCAGCAGTAAGATAAATGTAGCATTTGTTCGTCACAAAACAATCAGTATTGGAGATAAGAAAGAATGCACTACTGTCTCACAAATAGTTCGAGAAAAAATTGACCTGAGACTGGTGAACTCTATTAACATTATTTCACACCCGACTGAATGCATGCATTTATCTTCGTCGTTTTCCGAAGATGGCGATATTGTAATACAATACATAGAGGTCGGTAAATCGGTCGCTATTCACGTGATACCGAAAATTCACGAGATGTTTAGGAAAGCCGACGTATTAGGCAATAACACTGACTAATTTATTCCTTGCATAAAGGTCAGTCTCATGTCAAATTGTTCGAACTATACATGTATGTTACTTTATTGTTTTCAATAAATGGGCATGTGTGCAAAATGAAAACCTGATCAGATTGTGCGGATACACAGGCTGGCCTGAGTCTTCCTTTGGCGTTAATGGCGGCATGTCCAGAGTCACATGACGCTTTTTGCAACTCACATGACGTGAACAAAGTAGAAGTAAAGCAAAGATCAGGAATCGATACAATTAACTTACTCCACCCATCAAAGACACCAAAGGGAAAGAAATACAAACATTAAGCGACCAGACCATAAAGAAAACCTAAACAAAGGAAGGCCATAAGGACAGTTACTTTCCCACAAAATGGCCATATGGCCATCCAAAATTAAAAGACACAAGTGATACACACAGTAAGTAACAAACAACAACATAAATAAAACGCCACAGAAGAGCTGCCTTGGAACGGTCAGTGGAAAGATTTCCACTGGGGGGGGGGGGGGGGGGGGCTTTAATCGATTTTACGTGGCCACAACCCTCGCCCTTACTTCCGTCGCGATTTAGACAAATAATTTGTTCAGTCCGCATGAAGGCATCCTAACTCATCAGTGTAACATCTCCGTGAACACAAAAAAATCAAGGAACCACAGAGGTGAGACAACGGTGAGGACTCGACAGCAAGAAACCACTGAAATGCTGGAGCAAAAGAAAACCAACAGTTAGACTCCGAT
Source organism: Lucinisca nassula (assembly GCA_963580285.1). Classification (NCBI taxonomy): domain Eukaryota; kingdom Metazoa; phylum Mollusca; class Bivalvia; order Lucinida; family Lucinidae; genus Lucinisca; species Lucinisca nassula. Next base: position 178,241,293 of record OY757010.1, read on the forward strand.
GGGCCCGACCAGAGACAGAGCATCAGGCACCAACCAACATTACCAAGAATTAGAGCTCTCTAATTCTCAATAAGCCTTTACGTTGGAGCCGTCATAGAATCTGAGGCCTGACCCACCGGCGTGCAATTAAAGAGGGAAGCAAAGTTGCCAACCGTGATTGGGTTAACTACCATGCATGCAGTCTGTCGTATAACATCCATGTTGTACCCAATCTTTTTATATCGAAGAATGGTTTTACGAAATTGGGTGCTGAAGTCATTGCGGTTATATATTTTTCTGAATTTATATACTAAGTCACCACAAAATTCGGGTTCCGATAGACCTTGTTGCAGAAGAGATTTAAGTCCAATATTGAATTTTGAAATTAAAATAGAATGGCGTCTATAAAATTTTGAAAATGCTTTGCGTAGTTTATTGTACCGATAACCCTGATTAAGGAGTTTAGCCGTTAATAATTTATTACGAGTGTTGAAGTCAGTTACATGACTACACACTCTAGCGTGAAATTAACACCCGCTAAACCCCACTTTATATGGAGAAAACTATGGTTTACAGGGTTATGCATTGAGGCGGCGGTTGTAACGAGTGCCCACAACCTACATGTATGTTTGCAGTTTAAATAAGAAGAAATATCACAGATTTTCATTAGAAACATTACGAAAAGACGCCAATACAAATACATTGTAAATTTTACCGCTGAAAAGAAAAAAAAAAAAACCCGAGAAAATTTTAAGATTAAAAATTGTGATATATTTTTTATTTCTGCTCTAAAATATAGATTGTGGGTACTCTTTAGATTCGCCTCGACTATTTAGAGCATAAATAAGAACAATAAGGTACATGTATACCCCTGTAAACCCCAGTTTAACTATATAAAAGTGGGGTCCAAGGGGGTCAAATTATATTGGCGTGTTTTCGTGATGAGTAGCCATTTTGGAGATGTGGAAAAATGCCCTGTTATCGTAATGTACATGTTTAATTCATGCATTTCGCTGAATTTGACCTAGACAAAATATGCTTGGCTGTGTTTCCACTAAGTAAAATAGAAATTGACATTATTTTATAGTCTGTATTGAATAAAAAACGTTTTGATATAATCTACATGAAAACCCATCAATCATTTCGCTGCAGATCTCTAAAATCAAATTTCGTGGCAACGATTTAAATTGATTGTCTGCCAACTTATCTTTTTTTCAGTAGACAACTGAATCAAAAAGGATGTCGACTTTTAAAAAAAAAATATTGAAATCTACTATGTTATTTGAAAGGGCGTGGCCAAAACACAGAAAAAAAATACGAATCATAAAGAGATACACGATCTAATTCTTCATGGTCTTCATGAAAACCCGCCCATATAATTTTGACCCGCTAAAAACCCACTTTTATATTGTAAAACTAGAGTTTACAGGGTAGCCATTATTTTGTTTTATGCTCAGAAACATAGATTGTGGGCACGCATTAGAACCGCTTCACAGAGGCGGTTCTATCGCGTGTTCATAATCGATGTGTTGAACAGAACTATGAAAAATATCAGATTTGTTATCACAAAATTTCATTTTCTCGGAGCTTAAATTTTGAATATATTCAAATAGGCGTGTTTTCGTAATTATGGTAATGTGTTAATATATCACGAAAGCGATTGGATTAAGATGTTTCTAACCCTAGGAATACCCAGACTGATTGTAACCGAGTCTCAATGAGGCGATTCTAACCAGTTCTCATAATCTCTGTTTTGCGGCAGAAATGATAATCAAAACATAATGAAAATGTTATCCGAAAAATTACGGTTTTGCTACCATGTAGGAATGAACCACATAACACTAGTTTGATGATTCTGAAAACTTTCTGAGCATGTAAGAGGGTTGTACAAGAAATGGCATGCCCCGTTAACCCTTTCATCCCAGAGTTTCTCAAATGAACTTATCCATCTTTGAACTTGGACCAGTTCAATTTTATTAACAAGGAATTAAGGCCTACATGATGACAGGTACTGGTTGCATAGCTGTCAGTTGCGATCTCCAGAGTCGAAAGGCTCAAACAAAATAAACAGTCATGCTGACATTCTTACAAAGCATGTTGGTCAAAACCTACTCATTACAATTCCACTTCCGCCTGACATGGTGCATTCTGTCATTTCTTCAAAACGGCCATTATTTGTTATGAAAATTTGTGATGTTTTTCCTATTTATACTCTAAACATAGCTTGACAGTGCTCATTAGAACCGTTCCAACGCGTATCAACAACCTATGAGTGAGTGAGTGTTTGAGTTGTATGTCTCACCACAGCTAAGGTCATACGGAGACGGGACACCCATCCGAAAGTCTGGAGAAGCTCGGTCTCGATCCTGCGACCCCTTGTTTACAAGGCGAGTAGCGAGACCACTACACCACGCAGGCAACAACCTATATCTTGGAGTAGAAAAATTTGAAAAAAAAAAAAAATCATGTCAATAAGTCCGTGAAATGAACTCCCCTAAACACCGTTTTATATAGAGAAAACTGGGATTTACGGAGTATACATTATTTTCCTTATTTCTTTTCCAAGACATAGCTTATGGTACTCGTTAGACCCGCCTCATTGAGCATCGACAATATATATATAAAAATGTAACACGGTTTTCATCAGATAAAATATCACGGATTTTCATCAGAAAATGTGAAAAAATCCACTACATCACGAAAACACGCCTATATAATTTTGACCCCCTTAAACCCCACTTTTATATAACAAAACCTGGAGTTTACAGGGGTAAACCCTATTTTGCTTATTTCTGCTCTAAAATATAGATTGTGGGTACTCGTTAGAACCGCCCCGACGAGGCGGTCCTAACGAGTAACCACAATCTACATTTTGAGCAGAGGCGGTTCTAACGAGAAACCACAATCTATTTTTTTGAGCAGAAATAAGAAAAAATATCACAATTTTTTATCTTAGAATTTGCGTTAAAATTATCAATGTATTTGAATAGGTGTGTTTTCATAATGGTTGCACGGTTTTTTTTTGTCGTAATGTAATATATTCTAATGTATTTACCCAAGTTGTCTCCAACAAAAGTGGGGTTAGCAGGTGTACACGGACTCAGTAATACATGTACACCTCTTTCACTGCTGCATGCATTTAGACGATTTCGGGGAAAAAAAACAGAAGTGAGGTTTGATTAGCGCACTATGGCAATGTAATCTTTGTAATTCATGTCAGTTTAATTTACACACGTTCTTAGGTTCTCGATCATTCCAGATAACCTGTTAAGTCCGATTTCAACAGAATAGCAAATTGCCTTACAGGAAGGCAATCAAGAGACAATCAAAGAAGCCGAAGGAAACGTCGTTATATTATTTGAGTAACTACCAAGACGAATGACGAGTTTTTACTGATGGACTAAAGGCGAGGAGACTCGAAGCTTTCCAAAATAGAAGTGAAGGCAATGATCAGGAATCTATACAATTAACCCACAGCTACAATCAGACACACCAAAGGGAAAAACACAAACATGAAATAACTAAAACCTAATGGAAACATCAATAGCGGAAAGTCAAAATGACATCATAAAAAAATAAAAAGTGATACACGCACTCAAAGGCAAACCATAAAACAAATAAACTGCGACAGAAGAACCGCCTTGGAACGGTCAGTGAAACGAATTCCACTGGGGCGATTAAATCGATTTTACGCAGCCGCATTCCTCGCCCTTACTGACAAATAATTTGTTGGGTCCCCATGAAGGCCTCTTAACTCATCAGTGCAACTTCTCCGAGACAACCACAAAGATGAAACAGCGGTGGACTCGACAGGAAGAAACCACCGAAATGCTGGAGCAGTTAGACTCCCAACTACACTCAGTGGCCATAAATGAGTTCCCAAAACTGTTTGACGTCGTGATGTGTGTATATTTGTGACTACATTTCCAGATAAAATTACTCAAAGAATAAAGATCCAATGCATGTTATGTTTACTAGGTGTTGTTGTTTATTCATTACCAATAACAAATATAGCAATTTGACTTAGAAATCTTACCATGCATAGCCCTGGTGTATTCTTCATTTAGAGCACCGTGGTTTTACAAATGGTTTCAAAATTCTGCGCTGGCTCACAGATTTCTTCTTATTCGGAATGATTAAGATTTTCTCTTATAACCTATGTAAATTTGGTTACTCTGATGTCTGTTTAGTATGATGGGCAGCTGAGAAACCAAATATGTTTACATTTTCCCAATTTAATTAATACATTATTAGAAGTGGGTGGGGTAATTCTACCCCTGACATAAAAATAGTTGCTATGGAAACATTAAGTAAGTAGGCTGCATAGTTTCTATCTAAATTACTTGCAAGCTATCCAATGTTTTAGTAACACTCACTGCAAAGAACTATCTTTCTTTCATATAGGTAATGTAGCTATCAACAGTGGATAAACGTTTAGATGGGTGTTAGTCTTCATGGGGGTACCCGTAGAGTTTGACAAATTTATTGGACACCGTTATACAAAAAAATGAAGTCTTTTGTGCAAATATAATCCCAAATGGTGCTTTTAATTGACAATAATTTTTACAAAATTTTACAACATATTTTTATGTTGTTTTATTGAGCGCAAAGAGTGCACAGCTGTTCAAATAAACCCATTTTTCCTGGATCTCCTTGCTGCTTTAATCCCCTAAGATATATTCAAACCAAAAGATTTTGCTAGAAACTATGATTTAACATCTCTCAAATCAGATATATCACAAAGTCCATTTTCTATATGTTTCCTTAGTGTCTATCACCAAACACATTTGAATTTCGGTTATTTTGACGAATTTATGTTCCAGCCGAAAGCAGGTTAGATTTCCAATAATGTATTGTCTTTATGTAGTATAAAACATAATCAGATTGTTATCCAGTATTTTGCCAACATTTCTACCAATTTATATAAAAAAAGATAAGAAATTGATTATTTTAAAACTCCCTGATTTTTCAAAACAAAGGTGCTAATCTGTATGCTGTCTGATGTTGCCATGGCAACTGATGACATCATCATTGTACTAAGTGCTGATGTAACCAAATACCCTAAATAATGATCTGGGCCAATTAGCATTTGAGTTTGCTTTGTAAGTAGGTAGGAAACTGCAATTCTATCAGACCATATTTCCCCCCAAATTCTTGTCAGCCATTTTGGGAACTCATTTATGGCCACTGAGTGTACATTCTTATTGAAAGGTTGTTTGAATTTTTTCGGGATTTTCGGAGCTGGAAAAACTGCAAGCACAGGGAATGCCCCTTGATTTGACATGAGGCATGATGATCCCAATTGTCCCGTATGGACATGTGTCCTGGACCAATTGAACAGATTTTCATATCTTCTAAATGTTGTTGCCAGGCTTTTTTCTCTCTTATTGCTGTTTATATACAAAGAGTCTGAATATGTTTCTCCGATGTTCGCGTGCGGCGTGATTAAAGTATAAGAACTTGATTTGGATGGTATTCTATTCTGTTTTGGTGTAGGCCTGTGTTTGATTTAATAATAACGATCAATATAGGAAGGAATAGGCACACCATTATTCCGGTAGCATCTGTTTGATAAGATAAGCACTATTTTAGTGCCTGTCGGAAATAATGAGCCCTCTACAGTACTTTTAACCCTCAATCACCTGTGATTCTGAAGTGGCATTACAAAAAAAAAAAAAAAAAAAAAAAACAAACGCCAATTCAAAAATGTTTTGAAAATTTTACTACCAAAAAATGAAAAGGGGGTCTTTCAAGGTATAGGAAATTTGCATTGGTTTCTGCCCACGCTTGGATTTTGATGAAATTATGCACAATAATTGCGATGGGTATATCCATTATAATTACGATGAATTCACTTTTAAATTTCATTTCCGTAGTAAATTTATTACATATTTTATGAAATCTCTATCACAACAGAGAGTACTCTGATATAAACTTGTCTACAGTATTCAGAGTTTCATATATCTAATGCTGCTATGTTTTATGAATTGGAGCCATAATTGGTGAGTTAGTTGATACTATGAATGACCTCATATGTCTAGTAATAGTGGCTGGGCATTCAGTTTTCTTTGATGGTGTCCCCATATTTCAGCTCTTTTTTTGTATTCATTAAAATTTTATATGCATATTTACCATGTTCCAATTTTTGTCAAGACACCATTTTAGCATAAAAACTACCCACATATCTTAGAAACATGTTCATGAATTTTGATGGAAATTGAGGACCGGTAACATTATGTTTTAACAGACTGAATACTGATAGTCCTGATTCAGCAAAATGTGAAATTATATGATTATCATGTTTTGGTCATGCTGTTTAATAATACTTTACTATTGCTTTCAATTCGGATAGTATAGCATGGTTTGTGTAAGTAGTTCATAGCATAATTATAAGAATTATTTCAAAACAGCCATTTCAGTAATTTTGCCCCCTATGGAACAAACTATTTTGTATTCAGAACTACACCGCAATGGTTTTGATGACAAACGCCATCAAACGCATCCATGTAATCATGTGCACAGTTTTCTTGTCTAATTTGGTAATGGTGCTAAGGTGATGTTTAGATTTAACATTCAAATCAACAACATACCAGTCACTTTAGATGTTGCTTCAGATTTTGTGAGATTTGTTATCCGACTCGAGATAAATGACTCTCAAGTCAAACTGTTGTTTGTTTATTTAACCCTAACTGTCCATTTAAAAAGAAAGGTTTACTCTAGGGAAAATCAATAACACTTGAGATTACTTTTCCTGGACATTAAGTTTTCAGAATTTGTATCTGCATAGGCACTAGCCAATCTTTTTTTTTTTTTTTTTTTTTTTTTTTTGTATAGCCCATATGAACAAAATCAAACGGCTTCCTAATTTGAATTTACTTTTAGAATTCACATGGTCGTACATTTGTCAGTGGTCCAAAACTTATGTGATCATGATTGTGTTGTCTATATATTTGTATAGGTCTTTCACTTCATTTACCTATCTCAGCAGTTGTTGCAGTAATTACAAAGCACATTATGTAAGATATCAAGAAGCATTTAAACTGTTGATAATAATTATTCAATCTGTGAGTAGTTATTGCATTACTCATAGGATTTTAAATTATTTTCAGTAAATACATTGTGATGCATTTTTCTGTCCAAACACTGCAATGCTCTTCCTAAGCTGAGAGATACATTGCACAGAAATGTACTGGTAATTATTAATGAACAAAAACAAGCAAGAACAGTGCTTAAAAAAACAGTGAACTTGCATTCAGCAGAAACATTTAAGAAGTGGTTGAAAGTTTTACAACCAGAACAAAATACTAAAAGCTCGCTTCCAATACATTAACCACTATATTGACAAAGTAAATAGAAAAAATACGACACTAAAGAAACGTCATCAATTACAATACAAATGCAGAAAAGAGACATATGTATGCATGTGTACTATAAGGAAGGAAACTGTTTCTCTCCCTGTCTAATAGCAAAATTTCTCTACGTCATGGGACAGCTTTGTTTATACCAAATATTCTGCGCCTCATCCACCAATGATATCTTTTGCAACAGAAACTCAATATCAGTAACATTTCGATTTTTGGAAATACTAACAAATAATTACTGTAACTTTTTTGTTAGGATAATAATCCAGCGTTCATAAAGACAGAGTATATCTAAGGCTTAATCTGGCCATGGATTTATCTACAGAACTATTTTTACTAGTAACAACAAACAAAGGACCATTGCGTCCTTGCATACCAGCTTGGTATGGAAATGAAAATAATGGATCACCTTGCCTTACACCTATTTGAGTAGCATGACTTATGCAAAGCCATTAAATCAAGTTGCGCATGTTCACAATAATTTTGCTGCTAATAAAAAAGCAATATAATTGTTAAGTCTAATTTATTGATTAGAATACCTTTTGATTAAGTGTTTTACTATCTACTATTTTGGATAGATCATAGTGTATAAATGAAAGGAAAATATCAGAAATTCATGATATTTTAATAGTTTCTAAGCCAGATCAGCTCAATATGTATTCATTTTGATATGTATAATATCATTTTTATATTGTAAGTGTTACGAATTGCCTTTTTACAAGGTTCTTGGATGATTTCAATGAAATAGTAAATTTTGCAGAAACGACCTACATCCATTAAAGGTGTAAAACTACAATGTTACCGGTTTTGGATTTTCATGAAATTTGGCATAGCTAAAGAGGATACATATGGCAAGTTTTCCTAGCAAAATGAAATCTTGACAAAGACTAGAACATATTTATCTTAGGGATTGAATTTTGATAATTTTTTAAAATTTTAATTAAAAAATGAGATTTTTGATAATTATTTTATCAGAAAATGTAAACTTTAATTAATTCAAAAAGTTTTTTAGTATCAAAGGAATGCCTATGGAGTTCTGCATTCAATCCAGTTCACAGATCTTGAAACTAAATAAAACATAAGATTGAAGACGCACTTATTTAGAGACAGACACCAGCTCATGGAGGGAGTCAGTTAGAGTGGCCTCCTGAGTCCTACTTTGATTTATATAATTTATTAAATACATTTTTATAGGTTGCATATGCTGACTTATTAATATACAAAGTTTAAAGAAAAAACATGCGTGGGCACAAATGAAAGACCCCCTTTTCTGAATTTCCTTTTTGATATTTTTCACATTTCTGCTCAAACTATAGATTATGGGTACATGTTAAGAACGCCTCATCGAGGCGGTTCTAACGAGTACTCATAATCTGTATTTTATAGCAGAAATAAGAAAAATAAAGTTTACCCCTTTAAACCCCAGTTTCAGTGTATGAAAGTGGGGTTCAATGGGGTCAGAATTATATAGGCGTTTTTTCGTGATGCTCTTCTGTAGTATTTGGATTTGGACTTGTCCATATCTGTCAATAAGGGTTCAGTAAAATCCTTAACACAGTGGCCAACAACACTGATTCCAGATGAAATGGCTCTTAATTGAGCCCCGCCAAGCGAATTTGTGTCTTCGAGCATTCCGTCATGACAAATTTTAACTGCGCATGCCAAGCCATTCAGAGGGGCCAGGGATATGTCTTTCTGTCTGAAGGTTCCTCTTGATTCACTGCTTGTATGAGCGAGCAGCGAAGGTTCTGGCGAGACTGCGCGGATGCGCAGGCTCGCCTGACCCTTCGCTGCTCGCATAGCCGATAAGTACCAAAATCGCTTGACGGGGCCCTTATAATCTGGATCTACACTGTTTTACAGGTGATTGGTCTACAGGGTTGAAAGGGTTAATGTTTGTATTCCGTCAGATGAACTGAAGAATCGGTAATGATTTTTTCTGCACAAAGCAATACTTGGATGCACATTTATCTTTATAATCCTCACATGAGCCCCGTCTTCACGCTTCTGTTCAGGCTGCTATTTCATTCAATATGTTGTGTTTAATGCGTTTGTTAATTTAGGTGGCACATATTCTTCAAGATGGTCCTTGGGTCAAACCACATAGGTCACCCTCTAGAATATTAACATGCTACATGTACGAGTGGCGTTCATTTACTTGTGCCACTAATGGTCCACCATGCCCAGTGGCTGTCAAGAGCAAGTGAAAACTGCGTTGATTTCACGAGGTAGTGATTTTCAGCAAGATGATGAAATTTTGGTCTAATCCGTCAGTTGGTTCAATCATATGCACTCAACCCTTATTGTGGGCAAAATAAATAAAAAATAAAAAAAACTTTGAAATTAGGGCTTAAACTGCAGTTCGCGTTGGTCTGAACGTTTCAGTTTCAAGATAAAATAGCTTTGTAGAACCTGTGTCAGATACATGGGGTACCTGCTGTCTCTGAAAGGTCAATTTTCAGCTGGCATAAGAAAATTAAAGGTGGTAAAACTGACCTGAAAGATGAGCACCGCCCCTACCGGCCAAGAAAACCTGTTACAAAAGTTAATGTTGCTGCTGTGGCAGATAAGGGTAAACAAGATGCAAGGTTCACGGTGAAAAAAAAGATTCTAATTATGTTGGTGTTTCATTGGAACAGTTCTTGAGAGTTTGAATCATATTTTGAGAAAGGTTTGTGCATGATGGGTCTTGTATCTAAAAGAACGACCGTGTAAAAATGGCAAAATATTTTAAAAAAGTACAAAAATTGTGACAAACGCCATTAGAATTTCAGAGCTGCTTACAGGTGATGAAACCTGGGTCTATTTATTAACTTTAGCCGTAGAGACGCGTCAATCTCAAGCAGGGGCAACGAAAAGACCAAACAAAGCCGGTCATTGGCAAAAGAATTAAAAGCGCGGCAAAAGTTTTGTATGCGCTATTTTTTCTAGTGGGATGGACCCATTGTTCAAATTCCCTTACCAAATGGCAAGACAATCACAGGTAAATGTTATAATAATAATGGTTTGTTGTCCAAAGTAAAGGCACATTATGAAAAACGTAGACCTGCAACCGGTTAAAGAGGTCTGTGTCTTATCCATGACAACGCAGCTGCTCACAAGTGTGCTCTACACGTACCTACAAATTTATACCACACACTAGCTCGCTCGCTCGCTCACCCACTCACTCACTCACTCACTCACTCACTCAATTGAGCTAAATCGTGATCTCGGGTTACTCACTCACTCACTCGCTCGCTCACTCGCTCGCTTACTCACTCATCACTTAAACTAAATATTGATTTCGGGTTATTTACATGGCACGAAAGCCACGAAAAGCATTGCTTATCCTGAAATATGCGGTAACTATCTTTTATCAAGATCTAGTTTGCAAAAAATTCAGTAACATCTGGCCTATAAGATAAGCACCTAATGAGCTCTTCTAAAATTATTACTTGAACAAGCATTGATTTGTTTTCAAAAAAACACATAGTAAACATATAGTAAGCGTGTAATTAATGAGCCTTAAAAAATGGTGAGCTTCAGCGAGGCCCTACGAGGCTGTAAATCCCATGATACGCGTCCGATTTTCAGGATGATCGAAATCGTACGGGGTCTTATTGATGCAAAGCCATGCATCAAGTTTGGTTGAAATCGATTGAGAAACACAGACTGTAAAGTACACTGGAAACGGCTAATTTCAGCATTACAGCGTAACTCCCATGATACACTTCGGATCCTGACGAAAATCGAACTCATCCGAGATGCCATGGGTGCAAAGCCATGTATCAAGTTTGGTTGAAATTTGGTTGAAATTGGTTGGTAAACACAGACTCTAGAGTCCGAAAACTCTCTTCTCTACTTTCCGGGGTGCCCTGTCTAGCTGAGTCAAGTCGGCGTCTGAAAGCATTACGCGTTGCATCAGGCTAATCATATACCAACGCTCAACCGGTATACATATGTGTCTCTTAAATAGCAGCTGAAAGAGTCAAGCCAAGCTAAGATGATTTTACAAAATTGGCATGAAACATAGGGCCAGGGTAAAGAAGACTCGCACAAGGTAAAATCATTTTCTTTGAAGAGAAGGGTATCCACTGTTAACCTAATTTTTGCTGAAACATAGCCTGTTGGTACTCGATAGAACCGCCACGTCGAGGTATGTTTTTGGCCATTGGGTGAGGTTTTCTAACCAGGGGCCAGTTTCATCAAAGCATTTGCGACGTATTTTCGTCTAAAAAAGATCGTACGAAGTTCTTACGGCAAAAATCCTGTTTCATCAAATGCTCAAGATCTGCGATGTTCGCACATTTTGTCGTATTTCTGAGATGAATATTTAGACGTCACACATTGAAATTTTCGCCTTAAACGTTGGACATGTCACGGAAGTAGATAACGCGCAGCATAGGTTATAGAAACCAACGCTCGTTGTTAAAAGAATGGTGCATAAATGCCATTTCGCTTTCCTTCGCAGACCACGCCCATTACTTATACTAGCCCGTGCAATGAAGACCCCTTATATAATCTTAAGTTTGGGTTGGGAGTTTCCTTATTTTTGGACGGGTTTTTCAAGGAAAAATTCCGTCCTTTAGAATAGCTATAACCGGGCGGGCGGCCGGCCGGGCGTCAGCGTCCCGGTTAACCTTTTGGTTAACCCTGTCAAACCCGTCCATAATGCCATTTGGCATTTTTCTTGTTTTCTAAATAGAGACTGGGGGGTACTCGTTAGAAGCGCCTCTTTGAGGTTGTGCTTACGAGTACTCACAATCTATATTTCATCCGACGCTGGCTTTCGACCATCGGGGCTTGGAGACATAGAGCTTCCGCACAGAGCTAAAACCGTCCAGACTTGATTACTGGTTAACCGCTTAGTTTGTAAAAGCCTACCCATGAAAAGTGGTACGAGTGGGACCGCTCCTTAAACCATAGCGGCTTTGGTCGGTAGGGTTTATAATGTCACTTCACCTCAAGGTCGGGTAAAAGTCCTTCAAAATCAAAAGCAGCGTCTCCAAAATGACCTAAGTACATGTACATTGTACCAACGGTTGGCGGGGTGCAAACAAAAGAACCAACGCGTTCAGGTAGTTCTTACGATTACCCACAATCTGCGATTAGACTTTTGATTAAAATGAAGTCTCAGTGTTCCGCAAATTGACACATAAAACTAGAACTGTGAATACGACACAGATTCCCCCGCCAAGGGACCACCCTCACCAAAAAAGCATGTTGCCAAAAAAAAAAAAAAAAAAAAAAAAAGACCGCATTGCTCGGCTGGAGAACTCTCCTTGAGAACAGGCGTAGGTGTTGGTTAATGTCGTTTAAATCTTTGAAAAAGTTTGTTTCATCATCCAGATATGCACCAAATCCATAAAAAAAAAATACTAAGTCTGTGACATTGACCTTGAGTTTTGGTTTTACAGCGCTTTCAAGATTATTTCTTTTATTTCGAGCAGATCATTAATCAGATGTGGACGAAAACAAAACGGAGTAGCCGGAGAAACGACATGTATCTTTCTTCATACCATATATGAAGTAAATGCATTAAATTGGTTGGGAAATGTGAGCTCTTATTAACAAAAAATGATGACATTTAAATAAATCTGTAACCTTTACCTTGAGGTCATGGGCATTGGCCGCGATTGTGTTGAAAATTATGAGTCCGTGACCTTGACCTTGAGGTCAAGGGCAGTGGTGCGGGTATGCTGAATTAACTTCGAATGTGTATCTATCACCGTACCAAATAGGAACCATATCCATTATATATGATTTAAAATTATGAGCTCTTAAATAATTTCAGCATTTAAAGTTTTCTAAGTCCATGACTTGACATAGAGGTCATAGGTAAGGGTCAGTGTACAGTGTATTGCTGAATAAACCTTTTCGACCTATGTATCATCACAATTCCATCATATGGTCTGGAAATTATGAGCTCTTAAAAGTTTAGGTTCTTCCCGGTACAATGCCTTAAACACGAGGGTACAGAAACGCGTACGTTCACCCATACGGAAGGACGTACGTACATGTGCGTACACTCGTATGTACGAAACCCTTTAATGTCGACGGCGGGGAAGAGGATCATGGTCTTGCGTACTTTCATTTCGCCTATGTGCAGACGATTGTATAATGGTGTATACATCTAGCTATAGAACAGGTTCTTTGTAATTTAAAATCAGTCATTCTGTAGATTCTATGTTGCAAATGAACTGAATTTATTTTTCATGGTAAGGCTGGACGGCCTGACAGACGAACAATCAATGAAAAATATTTGCTACAGACCATTGCCAACAACAAACCGGAGCTGAAAACTGATATACGTTAAATACGAACACTTACAGAGGCTACGTCCTGTAACGTTATCTGTGGTTCCTTATTAATCGTCATGTATTGACGTTTTGTGTAAAAACCGTGCATAACCTGTGTTTTAAGTTCATACGATAAATTGAATCTTGCATTACGAAAACACGCCTATACAAATGCATTGTAAACTTTACCGCCGAGGAAACGAAAATTTTAAGACAAAAAATTGCGATAATTTTCTTATTTCTCCTCAAAATATAGAATGTGGGTACTCGTTAGAACCACCTCATCGAGGCGATTGAGGCGGTTCTAACGAGTACCCATAATCTATAATAAGCGCAGAAATAGGAAAAATTAAATTTACTCCTGTAAACCCCATTTTTACTATATAAAATGGGGTTCAAGGGGATCGATATTATATAGGCTGGTTTTAGTGACGTATCCGTGCCCTTGTATAACTGAATTTGTTAAATTGAGCGTGAAAAGGTAATGCAATGCTCAGCGAAGTCTCACATGTTATCTAATATTATAAACTCAACAGTACACGTGCACTCATGCACTCATGCTGAAAACCCAACACCCCCCCCCCCCCACACACACACCGCATTTACAGACAGACACGCTTGTTGTAAAAGGTTTACTATCAACGATAGTCTGACGTCACGGCGTCAACAAAACAGACCATCTCGCCAGTAGTACAGTAGGAAATGGGTCCAGATAATTAATATCTGTATCTTACGATAATGAAATGGAAACACAAGTTTGAAACAACGTAGAATCAACATTGATTCAACGTTGTTTATATTGAATGTACATCTACATTCACTGGAATAATAATTTTAAAACGTGTTATCTACTTTACACGGCTATTTCAAGACGGCACGTGATCACGCATGTGACAATTAGTGGCCCCGTTTTGGGTTCCTCAATACAGTTACTTAGCTATATTTGATGTACTGAAAAAATCATATTTGCAAAAAATTACCCAAAAAGATTTTTCATCAGATGGTAGTCCATGTAAATGTAAGAATATGGAAGCCAAAGATTTTTATTCGAAAGTCATCATTTTAGTAATTTATTGCATTTTTCCTTGGTTTTGCAAAACAATGATATCTCAATCCACAGAACCACAATGTGTAAAATACTATCATAGAAATGTGGCTCAAGGTTGCCTTTAGGTACTGCAACAGAGGAATTTCAAGTAAAATACCTAAATAGTACTGAAAATGAATGATTCCCAAAATTTAAAAAAATGTAATTATCTCACCTGGTACTATTTTAAATTCAGTGTATGGTAGCCCAAAATGACCAGTTCTACCAATTTGGCAACAAGCTCATTGATTGGGTTGAGGTGTTGAAATCTCTTGCATTTAGCTTGTAAAATGATTGCCCTTCTTCGGTGCTTTTAGTACTTCATTTCATAGATTTCATTCATGCAGTTTATAACAATTTATGCAATCACTGCACAAAAGTTTCACTGTGTTACTGATTGTGTTTACAGGATGGGTGCTTTGATATTGGATAAATCAAAACCAAATAATTGAAAATAAGATAAGCCAACAGTTTATCCCCATATTTGAACTGAAAGACTGAAAGCAGCCTGTTCAGCATCAGAAACTTTGTCCAAAAGGCTTCTGATCACAGCTAATAACTGCAATGGTATAGGAATTATTTTTACCCATTGATTTGTTACATTGGTTCACATGAGCCACCATAAACAAATAATTGATTTTTGCACAAGTGAACTTCTGGACAACACAAAGTTTATATTTATCTAATCCAATGAATGATCTGTTATGTCACTTACTTACCAATGTGTAGGCTGGTAAAAACTCATAGAAGCCCAATGCATTTAATATGTTTTTATGAAAAAAGTTTCAAAAATTTCATTTTCTCAATTTGTTTACAAGAAGCTGGGCCGAACAACACCAACCTGGAAAACGTTACACATAAAAATAGTTCGAAAATGAATGCATACTATAGATAAATTAACGAACAAATTATGTTAGAAAGTACGTGAAATTAGTTGCAATACAGTTTCAAAAATGAATATTATGTTTTAAATTAAAAATAATGGTGTACTATTGTAATTTTTGGAAATTAGTTCCAAGGCGTATGAATATGTTTTTCCTTGGCAAGATGGATATCTCTTTCAATTTGACAGCTACAATAATTTATCAGTGATGACATGCTTCCAAGATAGGCGATGTCATAATGCTATATGCAGGAAGGAGGCTATAAAGCTGAATTTTCAAGGTATATTCATTGTTGATGGGCAAGATAAAATGTGGAAGGGGCATAATTGATGAAATCTGATCAGTTCAGATTTACAGCAAAAAAGGAAGATGGCGGCGCCCATGAAGAAAAACATGTCAAAAAAAAATTCTGGTTTTCAATTCAGGTAGGCTTTTTGATAGAAAGCTTTGTCCGAGTCGCTAGTATTTGTTGTGAACTATTGATCTGCAGCTGTTTTAGTAACTTTTAAAAAGTCTAGAAGGCGTTTTCATTTTTTTCCTGGTGAAAGTGAAAAATACAGAAATGCATTTATTTTCAAAGGCACTGAGATGTTGCTAATGCAAGAAAGTACTTGCTGTAATAACCTTTAGTACCTCCAAACATTCTTCTCCTAGGACAGGCATTTTAAAAGGAAATCTGGATCATATTTTTGGAAAAAATAACATGCAAATCTGACACCTATATTTTTCTTGCGCAAATGTATTGAGGAACCTTAAGAGCATATTCAAAATTGCGACATATTTTAGTGAAACGCAAATTTAGCTCTTACGAACACTTTGCGATGTTTTGATGAAACTGACGTACGCAGTTCTTTAAAAAGTGCGTAAGAACAATTTAAGATTAATCGCGAGATGTTTATTGATGAAATTGGCCCCAGTTGTGGCCTGAGTGGACGACATGTATATCAGTTATGTTGGTTTATCACCGGACCATATCTAGGCAACAACCCGTGACCGCTTAGACGCCGTCTAAGTGAGAAAAAGGCTAATAATAATCATGTAGGCTGGATTGGGTAATAAACAATTATTTAGCGGCTATTAAGACAATAGTCCCAATTATTAAACTACTGCCTCTCGGTGATGTGGACTAACGGATGCACTTTAGTCCTATGGTGCGTCAGGTCTTCTACAACACCCCGGGACAGTAGTTTTGACTTCCGTTCAAATAGCCATCAAATATTGTTTGTTTGATTTGAAGTTTAACCCCACTGTCAACACTATAAAGGTTATTTTGGAGATGTTGCTTCAACTTTTGTGGAACTTTTACCCGACATTGTGATGAAATGACTTCTCAACCCCTGCCGCCCAATGGAACCAATAGGGTTTAAAAGCACGGACGGGCCGACTCGCACCGCATTTCCTGGGCAGGCTAAGATCCTCTAAGCAGTTTACCAGTACTCGTGTGCGGGTCGGTTTCAGCTCTGCGTGCAAGCATCATGCAGCCCATTTATTTCTTCAAGCCCCGATGGGCGGGGGCCAACGTTACCGTACAGAATTTCATATGTAACGGATGCCTTTGCAAGCAAAGAGCATATTTCAGAAAGACAACGTGGGTCCAGGTTTAAGGTCAGCGCTTTTTTATCAATTCAGCTGCTCAAAACATATTTCGGATATCGATTGTACATTTTAAAAGAAAATCGATTTTGACCACACCAATTGCATGCTCGAAAGGCGGGGTCTGATCAGGGCCTGCACCATTTGCTATAAATAAACAGAATTTTCCGGGAATAAATGGAATAAAAACGAAAAAATAGACCTGAAACCCCTTATGACAAACGGACTTGCTAAACATATAGCAATAGAAGAGTCAACTAGTATTCAATGGGATGATGGTGTTCCGTATACAGTCTCCATAAAATTACGGTTATACACCAAAGTGAAAAATAGCGTCAACTAGCATTTGTAATCCCCAGTTTTCCCTATATGGGGTGTTCTTTGCAAACACTTGTTAACGTAATGTAACACAAGTTTGGCTGACGCACCCATGTCATAAGAAACACGCCTATACAAATACATTGTAAACTTTACCGCCGAAAAAAAAAAACAAAAAAAAAACACTAACATTTTAAAATGAAAATTGTAATATTTTTCTTATTTCTGCTCAAAATATAGATTTTGTGTACTCGTTAGAACCGCCTCACCGAGGCGGTTCTAACGAGTACCCACAATCTATATTTTAGAGCAGAAATACGAAAAATAAGGTTTACCTATCTAAACCTCAGTTTTACCGTAATATATAGTAGTGGAGTTCAGGGGGGTCAAATTATATAGACGTGTTTTCGTGATGGTTTTTACCTTTGAAAAAAGCTTATGATGCAATAATTCCCAATAAATGATACCCCGGGAATCGCTATTTTGAACAATAGGCTTTCAATGAATTTGAAAATTTAATATCCTGTGAAAGCTCAAGATCGAAAACTTATTTCACGTTTCTTTCTATCATAGTCAAAATAGGCCAACATGTTTCCGAGACAATTTTCTTCCATAGTTACCTACAGGAAATCATTTTAAATAAATCTACATATCACAGTAATTGTGTGGTTCGCGAGGAACGGAGGAAAATGACAATTTTCCATAACTGAAGCTGTATAGAAATTTTAACCCATTTAATACCAGAAACCCCAGAACGGGTACCCTGGCAAACAGTGCAGCCTCAGATCAAACGCCGCAGAACGCGGCGTCTGATCAGGGCCTCCACTGTTGGCAAAAAGTTCAGCCATTTTCCTAATCAATTTTGAAGAAAACACAACCTGACACCCCTAAATTTTGAAATGGACTCATGCTATATATAAGGAGGAAGATTATAAGGAGGAAGATTCCATTTGGCACAAAAAGTGTCAATCAATACAACGTACAAGACATCTTTGCAATACACAATAAAGGTAACTATTATTGTAATGCATTATGATTTGCACCATTATACGAAAAAGGCTAAATTTCGTATCGGGTTCACAAAGCCTTGAGATAAATTCTCTTGTAAATCCCTATTGATATAGAGAAAATTGGGATTTATAGGGGTATACATTATTTTCCTTATTCTCCATTGCGATAACACAGCCGCGAAACATAGTGCATTTTTTCACATCTCCAAAATGGCTACTTTTCTGATGAAAATTCATGAAATTTTTCTTATTTATACCACAAACTTAGGTTGTGGGTGCTCGTTAGAACCGCCACATTGAGGCGGTTCTAACGAGTACCAACAGCATATGTCTTGGAGCAGAAATAAGAAAAATCATGTATACCCCCGTAAACTCCAGTTTTCTCAATATAAAGTGGGATTTAGGGGTATTCATTTCACGGATTTGTTCGCGTGATGCGTTAAAAAAAACATTGTTAGAAAAAAGCTTCCTTTTTACTGAAAACAAAGCTGCTACTAGACCGATAAAAACACTATTACATGACATGGATGTGTTAGCATAATGCAGTACGGTAACATGGTGCATTCCGTCATTTCTCCAAAATAGTCATTGTTTTCTGATTTGTTTGTTTGATTTGAGGTTTAACGTCCCCGTAAACACTGTAAAGGTCATTTTGGAGACGTTGCTTCCAATTTTGTGGGATTTTTACCCGACACTGAGATGAAATGACATCTAAAGCCCTGCCGCCCAATGAAACCAATAGGGTTTATAAGCATGGACGGACTGACTCCCACTGCTTTGTCTGGGCAGGCTTAGATCCTCCAAGCGGTTTACCAGTACTAGTGTGCGGGTCGGTTTCAGCTCTGTGTGGAAGCATCATGCAGCCCAAATATTTCTTCAAGCCCCGGTGAGCGGGGGCCGAAAAATCATTTTTTGTTTCTGATAAAAAAATCGATATTGTTTCATTCATATTCCAAACAGGTTGTGGATGCTCGTTCGAAACACCTCAGTATAAAGTGCATTTTTTCACATTTCCACAATGGCTACTTTCCTAATGAAAATCTATGATATTCATCTCATTTATACTGCAAACATAGGTTGTGGGTTCTCTTTAAAACCGCCTCATTGAGGCGGTTTTAACGAGTACCCATAACCTATGTCTTGAAGCAGAAATAAGAAAAGCAACGTATACCACCTTACACCCCATTTTTCTCTATATAAAGTGGGGTTTAATGGGGTGTTCATTTCACGGACTTGTTCATGTGATGAAACAATAATATATACCCTTGTAATCCACAGTTTTCACCATCAATGGGATCTTCATTACGAACACTTGTTAACGTAATTTATCATATGGGCCCCGTCAAACGATTTTGGTACTTATCGCCTATGCGAGCAGCGATGGTTCAGGCGAGCCTGCGCATCCGCGCAGTCTCGCCAGAACCTTCGCTGCTAGCTCATAAAAGCAGTGAATCAAGAGGAATCTCCAGACAGAAAGTCCCTGTCCCCTCTGAATGGCTGGGCATGCGCAGTTAAAATTTGTCATGACGGAATGCTCGAAGACACAAATTCGCTTGGCGGGGCTCATATGACGTCAATGCCATGTAATAAATTCGGCAAACCCATTACGAAAACACGCCTATTCAAATACAAAGAAAATTTTAGCGCCACAAAATAGGAAAATTTTAAGATAAAAAGTGCGATACTTTTCTAATTTCTGCTCAAAATATAGATTGTGGGTACTCGTTAGAACCAGCGGTTCTAACGAGTACCCACAGTCTATGTTTTAGAGCAGAAATAAGAAAAAGAAGGTTTTCCTCTATAAACCCCAGTTTTACTATATAAAAGTGGGGTTCAAGGGGGTCAGAATTATATAGGCGCGTTTTCGTGAAGCACTAGTGGATTAAATATGCAAATTAGATACGCCCCTTAACGTTACACGTGCGACGTTCTTAACGACGCCGCGTTTACTTATGGCGAAATGTTGACATTTTTATTAAAACATCGTGAATAAAATGCGTTTTTAATGTCAAATGATAAATAGAATCTTGCATTCGTGTTCATGTATTATTGAATATATTAAACTCCGTGAGGAAAAGGGAAAATGCTCGGCTTAGCCTCGCATTTTATCCCTTTTCCACAATTCGTTTGTTAAATTCAAGAAGACATGAACACTCATGCAGGATCCTCTATGTAACGCACGTTGTGTTAACGCACACATGTCATAAGAAAGTCTGTCTTCGGGGTTCGCGACCACGTATAACAGGTCGGTCACGGTCTAGATATTTTGTTGAGAAGGTCCCAGAGGGTTAAAAAATTCGGCGAAGAAAAAAAAAATGATTCATCGATTGTTTAGAGTGTAACGACAGGTCAACCCTTGTGGATCATTTTTCTCTTCTCCAAGAGACAGGGAGAAAAGAGATAGAAGAGCTAGTGAGGATATGAAAGTGAGGGACAGAGGAGAAAGAGGAAAATGAATGGAAGTGTAGAAACAGAAGAAATAATAACCCCCCCCCCCCACACACACACACACACTCTTACCGTTACCTGCTGCAAGGACAACAGGCCTTGCCAAAATGTAAGTCAATATCAGCTGGACTTCCAAGTGACACAAGATACACATCACCTTTGCCTTACCCAACCATCCCCACGAAAAAAAGGAAGAAAGATAAATTCTTCATGGTAAGACCATAAATTTATAATATAGCTCAGTACATTCTGTGCTTGTATCATCTGCTAATAATCTTACAGAGAAGTTCTCCTAGCGGGAACACGACGTCTTAGCAACGTCGCGTTGCGTTGATACGAAGATGCACATATGTTGTGCAGCCGCTCGGAGCTATGTTCCTTCTGGCGTGGGGACTTAAAGAGTAGAATAACTTGACGAAAAAAAAAGATCTTTTTTAAACCATTTGATTTAGTCATAATAACCCTGATCAGATGCCACGTTTAGCGAATTTCAGACTGTCTACCCAAGGCGAATTAAAATACGTTTATTCCAACCTGTACATTAACCCATACATGCCAATTGTTTCAATACTTGGACATTCGGAAACATATTCGAGGCCACAGAATGTAGCGTCTGAATGGTGTCTTCACTAGTTGCTAAAAGTACAAAACTTGATTTAAAACTCACAGCTTAAAGCCTTAAACGACACGTATTTTGTAATTGGAGCTCCCGAAAGCAGGTGAATAACTGTGTTCGATGTCGGTCAGTAAAGGGTAGTTTAGTTGGCCACAGATAAACACTGAGAAGCGAGCTAAGTTACCCTTTTAACCCTGTATACCGGTGCAGACGCCGAGGTAGAAATACACTGTATCGATGCAAACCTTGCAGATCCTGATAAGACGGCACGTAGCTAGCACGTCTCGCCAGAATCTACATGTACACTGTTTGCCATCATGTCAGTGAACTACATGTACTCAGAAATCCTTTTCTGTAGGAATAAATTTAAAGCGAGAAGAGTCCTAATCAGAAACCCAGGGATGAAAGAGAAAAATTTCAAACCAGTTGCATAAGCGCGTAGGAAAATAGTCCCAGAGTATTGCTTTCTTTTCAGAATTAGTCTTTCTGTGCCAATTTGTATTCAATCCGTATAAAGTTTCGAAAATTGAAATATTTTGAAATACGCTCCATGCCTGCAAAATTAATTTTCAAGAGTTCCTTTGGAATATTTTATGCAGCGAACGAACAGCGGAAGTGAAGTCACGCGGTCCAGTACCGGAAGTAGAAATGTGTTGACATAGAAACTTGATTTTAAAAATTAACTTTCAGAAAGTATTTGAATTATTTTAGATGTAGTCACTACAAGGGGCACATACATATACCTAACATTTGAGATACATGTATTCCAGCGCCATCAATACGCCTAATGAACATGCAACTATTTCTGATATCATGCTACAAAAGTAAAAAAAAACGTCAATAAATGTTTCCTGAAAGAACTTGTAATTTCTTCAATTTACATTTTTTTTTATTCTACACAACATTTTCGATCAGGTTAATAGCAATCAAATGAAATCGATTTTCCCGCCATTTCTTAAAACTGAATTGAAAGAATAACAAAATCTGTCGCTAAATATGCGACGATCATTTGTCAACATCGTGATCATAAAACAAAGCACATTTAAACTTGGTGTCACAGACATCGTAACTAAGCTTCATGATCCATTTCTATGGTTACTGAGGTTTCTATGGTTACTAACATGGTTACTAAGCTTCATGAAATCATTTCTTCTTCTTACATTTTTTTTCGATCAGAGCGCTAACGCCGATATGGTGTCATTGCAGTAGCAATGTTGTTTTAGAGTCATTTACCATATGCCAACACAGATAAATCCTATTTGTGTGTTAAATGACGAAAATCAACAGACAGAAATGTTTAAGATAGTAACATAGATACATAGAATAAAAATAAAGTGGCAAACAAAATCGCGTTACTTCTAATACGAAGCGTAACCGCATACGTCATAATATTTCACCATCATTTGAACTTAAAATGCCGTAAGTTTTGGCACTGGAAGCAAAGCCTTAGACTTCGCATTTGCCTACAAACACTTGAAAACTGGGGAAAAACATTTTTAGCGTCATGACCATCAATCTCAACGCAAATTTAATGAATTGGTTTGCAGATTGAATGTCCTTTTTGTCACACATATACGAGGGATGTTCGAAAAGAATTGCTTATTGTCCTCTGGTTCGATATCCACGTGTGGCGAGATCAAAACCAATACATACTTGTATAGGGCTATTCAATATCTACACAATGGTATATAAATGTACATGTTAGACTGAGTGTAAGACATAAAATTTGTCATTTGAATACACGCAGTGATTGACCACTGCAGTGAAAATAGTTGGTAGAACCGGCGACTAAAATATGAAATACGGGCTTACATCAAAGCTGGCTCAAAACTTGGTTGTTCGTTGAAGAAGCCGATGACTGAAATTTCTCCTGCTTTTGGACCTTCTTGAGTGTCTTATGACACAGTTCGGCGGCGGAAAAAGAACTTTGAGTCCGGTGTAGAGTCTATCAAAAATGCGCCGAAATAAGGTAAGCCAAAATCTCGTAAATAAAACGTTTCCAAATCAAAGGAAATAATTGCAGGAGATGCCAGATTTACAGTCCGTGATATAGCACGAGAGGTAGGCATATCACTATCAACGGTTCACCTTATTTTGAAGTAGCATTTGAAAGTCAGACAGGTTTCTGCAAGATGGGTGCCACATATCGTGACTGACGAGCAAAAAAGGCAACGGGTTAAAGTGGCCAAAAAGCTGCTTCAAATGTTTGAAAAATATGACAAAAAGATATTTGCCAATGTCATCACAGGTGATGAAACCTATGTCCATTATTTTGAGTCCGTCAGAAAGGTTAGCAATCAGATCTGGGCCACTAAACACAGCTAACGCCCAATAATTTGCCAAACGTTCTTTGAGTACAAAGAAGGTTTTGTATGCAATCTTCTCTGGTGAAGGAGTCGCAATAAAAGTGCCGGTGAAAAAGGGCAAACGCATCACCGGAAAGTACCACAAAGACGTAGTACTGAAGAAATTGAAAACATTATTATCAGAAACGACACCCTGCCACTGGTTTTAAACATGTCTGTCTTCTACATGGCAATGCAACCACTCATACCTCCGCGTACGGTAACTGTTTTGCCTCATCCCCCCCCCCCACCACCACCCCCGTATTCCACAGACCTTGCCCCATGTGATTTCTTTTTGTTTCCCAAATTGAAATCATTCCTTGCTTGGCGGAAATACCAGTCCCGACAGGCACTTGGATCTGCCATTCATTAGTACCTTATTGCTGTGCCCAAAGCAGCGCACCGTGACGCCTTCAAGAAGTGGATACATCGGCTGAAACTTTGCATTTCTAGCCACGGGGAGTACGTACGTCGAGGGCATGAAATGAGCACTTTTGAGCTAACTTGAAATTTGAAGTCTCCAGATAGAAATAAGCAATTCTTTTCGAACATCCCTCGTAGTAACAAAATACAGTACGCGAACGGTAGCATATTCCAATTTACCTACCTGTTATGTTGTGACTTGAACATTATTTATAGATGAAATGAGACTGAAAAATCACTTGATGAATGAAGTTCAATCACGTTTAATGCCTTTTCCTTATACAAGTACAAGAAAACAGTTTATGAGCACAGCCATGAGAAATGAATTTGATATCGTGAACAAAAGTTGTGTAAGGCTAGACTTACAGAACTTTGCAGCACTCTGAGTATTTTTTACCTAAACCTACGCAGCAATAAAAACACATACAAATTTAATTGTGTGATATTTTGTGTATTCTTTGTTGTATAAAACCGCGTTTTCCCATGATTATGTTCATCAACAAATAATTAACAGCGGTCGTCCTTTTCTGGCAAATCTACAATCAGACGGGGAGTAAAATATATTTCTACACAATACTTTTGGCACACTTACGAGATGTGTATCATACCAGGAGCTGACGTTTTCGTCAGCACATACAATTCAAATAATACGCCTAGGTTTGACAAAGTATACAAGAATGGTGCAGGTGAGCGTGTGCTTCGGCCAAAATACTTATTTCTCCTTAACGAATCTTGAGACGATTAAATGCTCATGCGATCAGCGCTGAAGCGAAGGCTAATATGAGTTTTCGCTGGTCACATCCGTCTCCTTCATCACGAAAACACACCTATATAATTTTGACCCCCTTTAACCCCACTTTTATATAGTAAAACTTGGGCATTATTTTTCTTATTTCTGCTCACAAATATAGATTGTGGGTACTCGTTAGAACGTTAGAACCGCCTCAATGAGGCGGTTCTAACGTGTACCCATATTCTATATTTTAAGCAGAAATAAGAAAAATATCACAATTTTTCTACTTAAAATTTGCATTTTTTCGGCCGTAAAATTTACAATCTATTTGTATAGGCGTGTTTTCGTAATGGTAAGTTTTGTTATGAACTGTCTCAGTCATAGACTGTTACATTATACAAAAACAATGCGTGCTTATCAGATTATTGACACAAATACATCTATATATAACATGAACTGTCATCCATACACCTAGCACTACTTGCACCTGTACTGTATGTAGTGTTTCATAAGCGCTATTAAGTGCCGTGTTGTGACGACAAAACGTCTCCCCGAACGTCAATAGAGCGCGTCCTATATTCTTAATTCCTCCGGGTTTACTGAGCCCTTTTTATGATCTCGAAAATAGAGCTCAGCTTATGTGCACACTAGGAGCGCAAGCAATTCGTACATGTTGTTGCGCTTATGAGGTCTCTCGACCGACATTGTTTCAAAATGCAACCTTTAATAGTATTATTTTGTAAGCAAAAAAAAACAAAAAAACTTAAGCATGCTACAATTTTTAGATAGGGGTTCAGTATGAGGAAGTACATGTATAGAGATGTCTGTATCAAATATACTGACACAATTTCTGTGGGAATGTGAGACTGTCATTTATATATTTTTTGTATGTATGTATGTATGTATGTATGTATGTATGTATGTATGTATGTATGTACCCTTTTGTCAATAATGACGTGAGGGTGGCATATCTTAGAATGAGGTATGTATTACGCGTCTTTTTTGTCTGGGTGGGGGTGGGGGTTACGGCCCTTTCAAGATTATATCACTCATATCGGGCCGATCGTTAATCAGAGGTGGACGAAAACCGGAGTACCCGGAGAAAATACCACCTGACCTTCCGTTGCAGAACTTGGCGTCTCACATTTGACCCGAGCCAGGCTCGAACCCACAGCGGTGAGAGACCTAATGATTAAGAGTCAGCGCTCTTATCCACTAGGCCACGGAGGCCCGTCTGTTACGCGTCTTCAGTATGAGATTAGATCATATAGTGAGCTGTCAAAACAAACTGACGCCACAACAATGACAAGCAACTGATTCTCACATATCACTTTCTTGATATGTCTGCTGTAACTGAGCTTTTTTCTGCGAATCAGTTTCAGCCCATCTATGCTAACATGTACTAGTTCCATAATTAAGGGGAATGGGTACACCTTCGGGGGAGGCAACTCATGCAAAAGTAGTTTTGTCTCCAATGTCAATAGGTGTCAACTCCTAAAGGAAAGAATTTGCTCCTAAGGAGCAAATTCTTTCCCTTAAGAGTAGACCCCTTTTTCAGCAGGACAGGACTTATAGAAAAGCACACAGGAAGTCCCGAAAGTTGTCTCCCGTTGAAAAATGGCGGAAAAATCTACCAGGTGTTCCCATTCTCTTTAAGTTGAGACAGAAGAAGAACTTTTCAGACAGGTTTTGTCAATTCTTTTAATGCAGCCTTAATAGATGCTTTACTGATAGCTATTCTAACACAGCGTGCCTAGATATGGGCAATGGAAATGTATAGATCAGATGGCAGCAGAGCCAGACGAGTGACTCCATAAAACAAGAATTCCGGCGAAAGCTATGTCGCTCAGTCCTAAAACCATGAAGTGTAGGCCAGGGTCAAACCTAGGTGCTTGTATAAAAGTTGCCATCCCCAGATGCAATTTTGTACCAAGTATCATTAATGAACCTCAATGGACACTTATACTGCGGTGAAAGCTAGGGTTGACGCGAAAAATACAAAGTCAGTGAACCATAAACTATAGGTCAATGTCAAATATAGATGCCTGCATTAGGGTGCAATATATGAAGCTCTTATAGTTTTTGAGAAATGGACTCTCAACGTTAGAGTTGAGACAATAGTTTGCGTCAGTGGACCATGAACTGTTAATCGTGGTCAAATATGGAAGCTTACTTTCAAGTTGCCATCCTCAGATGCAAGTTTATACATGTACCAAGTATCATTAATGAGACTCTAACAGTTGTTAAATGGACTCTTAAATGACGGTGAACGCTAGGGTGAACGCAATTATTGACGGAAGAACGGCAAACCTAACAATGTCGCCGAGGAATTAAAAAAAAAAATTCTGCACAACTCAAGCATGAACTTGTAGTGTTTAATGTTCATAGACGGAATGCTGTTTTCTTGCTCAAATAAGTACAGAATGATATTTCGGCTCCCGCCCATCGTGGTTTAAAGAAATAGATGAGACAGACCGCACACGAGAACTGGTAATCCACTTAGAGGATCTAAGCCTGCCCAGGTAAAGTGGTGTGAGTTGGACCGTCCACGCATATAAACCCTATTTCAATTTATGAATGGCATTTAGTATTTTGAATAGGGCAGGCAAGTGTCAAGCTCATTTGAATGGAGTATGGAAAGAAGTCTGATGTCTCATTTGCTGGAATACATTCACTGCCAGGCAGTTCGTCACGTGATTACAACATTATTCTGGTTACGACAAACGAAAAGGGGTCTTCGAGCTCAGTGAACAGTAAATTATGACGGGATAGTGCATTCTTTTACATCTTCAAAACGGACGGACAGCTATTCAAATACATATTGAAAATTTTACCATAAAGACTGAAAAATTTCAGATACAAAATATCTGACATTTTTAATATTGCTTCTCAAAACACAGATTGTGGGTACTCGTTAGAACCGCCTCGACGAGGCGGTTCTAACGAGTAACCACAATCTATGTTTAACAGAAATAAGAAAAATAGAATATACCCCTGTAAACCCCAGATTTACCATACAAAAGTGGGGTTTAAGGGGATCAAAATTTAATAGTCGTGTTTGCGTGATGTTTTATACAGCCTAAAAATACGTGACGGGGATTCATAAAGAGGCACAGCGAAGATTCCGCCCAGATGTCGCGGAGCGCAGGCTGTTCTGTGTCTTCGCTAGGTGGACATGCTGAAAGACATCATTTCGCTTCACGCGGTTTATATTTTTATGCATTTCAATTACTATATCGATCCGCGCAAAAGTAATAGTTTAACCGACTAAATAAGCTTTCAGGAGTAATCAAGCTTTATATGTCTCTGATTTGAAATAAACAAGATGTATTTATAAACAATGCGCTCAAGAGTCCCAGCATGCATCTCTGCGGGATATATGATATTAATTTTATCTAAAACATGGCTTAATTGATACCCACGCAGTATAAAGCTTTTATTTTTGCCTGCAACAAGCCATAGATATGGAGCCATTTGAATCATTGCAAAAAAACAACAACAAAAAACATTAAGCATTTATGATGACGTCACCTAGAAGATAGAAGAACAAGTGGTCGAAACCATTCATGTTAGCGAAGAAAATCTAAAACGTTGTTTACAATCTGTCGATTAAAATCCTTAATTCTTCTTAATGTTTGTTTGATTTGATGTTTTACGTCCCCGTCAATACTATATAGGTCATTTTGGATACGTTACTTCCAACTTTTGTGGGACTTTTACCCGACATTGAGATGAAATGACATCTCAAGCCCTGTCGCCCTATTAATGATTTGACGTCAAAGCTATCAGAATACATTGTAAATTTTACCTTCAAAAAGTGAAATTTTTGAGCTGAAAAAGTGTGATATTTTTCTTATTTCTGCTCAAAATATAGATGGTGGGTACACGTTAGAAAGATAAGGTTTACCCCCGTAACCCCAGTTTACTATATTAAAGTGGGGTTCAAGGGGGTCAAAATTATATAGGTATGTTTTCGTGCTGGATGGAGGAAAAGAAAAACAATAATTTGATAATCACGATTAAATATAACAAGGACAAGAAAGTAAAACGCAGCCTGCCATCTATTATATAGACATAAACATTTTACGATATGTAGTTTTTTTTAAAGATTGTCTTTAGAAACAAAGAAATATATGGGCTGCACGATGCTTCCACGCAGAGCTGAATCCGGCCCGCACACTTGTAGTGGTAAACCGCTTAGAGGATCCAAGTCTGTACAAGAACCGCGGTGCGAGGCGGACCGTCCATGCTATAAAAACCCTATTGGTTTCATTGGGCGATTGGGCTTGAGATGTCATTTCATCTAAATGTCGGGTAAAAGTCCAACAAAATTGGAAGCAACGTCTCCAAAATAACCTTTACACTGTTGACGGGGACGTTAAACCTCAAATCAAACAAAACAAAACATAGAAACAAAGTACGCACTGCGAATTAAACTAGATATCATTATATGTTTATAAACACATCACGTGAACACGTCCGTGAAATGAACACCCACCTAAACCCCACTTTATATAGGGAAATCTGGGGTTTACGGGGGTATACATTATTTTTCTTATTTCTGCTCCAAGTCATAGGTTGTGGGTACTCGTTAGAACCGCCTCAATGAGGCGGTTCTAACGAGCACCCAAAACCTATGTTTGAGGTAAAAATAACAAACCTCTCACAGATTTTCATCAGAAAAGTAGCCGTTTTGGAAATGTGGTATATGACTGAGCCCTTTTGGAAATGCCGAAACACTGAGCACAAGTTGCACTATGTTTTTGCGGACATATTTCAGCGACCGTTAAACTGAGGAGACGTCGAAACACCAGTGGCAGTATAGACCAGAATGTGTCTCTAATATATGTCACTAAAACAAATACGACGTAGGCAATTAGTACTGCTTTCAGCATAACCTATGGTTACATCTCCAGAACAGTAGCGATAACAGGCATAAATATAGAGATTTGTTTTGTTTGTTTGTTTGTTTTTGGAGTTTTACGGCCCAGTCAACACTATTTAGGTCATTTTGAGCCGGTCAGTTTACCTATCAACACTTTCCTGGGCAGGCTTATACGTAAGCGGTTAATCAGTACAGTGAACATTCTTTCGCCAGAAACTGACAGCTTCCCTTCTTGAATCAGCGGAAGGAAGAGGTTGACCGTAGAAAAGATTTCATGATCAATCTCCACGAAAGAATGTTGCCGATCCCGGCGGGAGTCGAACCCGCATCCTCCTGATCACCAGTCAGACGCGCATCCGACTCAGCCACTGAGGCCGGCCATAAATATAGAGATAATATTTCTTATTTCTTGTTAGAAACATATGTAGTGATTACTTTTTATTATCACATCCCTACTTGCCAGAAATATATGTCGTGGGTAATCAAAACGTAAACCATAGTTCCTAATAAGAATTCCAGCATTTTCACCATAACTCGTGATTTTTGTCTGGAGCTATATTGCATATCCAGTTTCATGGTTGTTAACCTAATCACGAATGATGTTCGGTCTCTGGTCGGGGCTATCAGAGTCCAAATTTTACTTTTCGTTTGCTTCAGTATTTCAGTTAGTTCATGTTGTTGAGATCTTATTGGATTCCTTTGAGTTTTATGTCATGGAGAAGATGGACTGATGAGTTAAAATAATTAATGCTGACTGAACAAAGTGCATGTTAAAACGACGGCAGAACTAAGGGCGAAGGTTTGTGGCCACGAAATATTGATTTAAGTGCCCCCTGTCCATCCCCCGACACACACACACCACCACCACCATCGCCAGCTCCACTCGCAGTAAACGGGCAGTTGCAGAGCGGTGATTTATTATTGTACTTCTTTGCATGTACATTACACCGGTAATTGTATGCGCCGTAAACATTATAGACGTTGGGTTTAACACGGACGTAAAGTCATTAGTTACCGACAATGCAGACAATTATATTTAATGCAACACCAAGTTTAAGCTTTTACCAGAAGAAAAAAGCGGCCCATAACAAGTATTAAGCTTTCACACAAAAGGGGCGCACGGGCAGCGCTCTGGCACAGAATTGCTATCACATTTGTACCAGTCCGTTTTTGCAGTTGTACAGGCTATTATTAATTGACTATCTTGTATTGATCGGAGGTCATCTGTATTAACACCAGGTCAAATATCAATAATCATGTTTTTAACTGTGTCAATTAATAAAATTGTTATTAATCAAGTATATTTTGTTGTGTTTTCGTAATGTTAACATTTGATTCTTTCTGGTTTACGTTAATACCCACAATTTAACTTTGAGGTAGAAATTAAACATATCAGAAAGTAGAAAGAAAGGGTTGCTTACTAGAAAAGATCACAGACAATGAAATAGCCATCTTAAGCAACACAATGAAGAGAAATAGTTATTGGCATGAAAGCACAAAACAACAAGTGCACAAATACACGATTAAAATGAAAATATTGGCGGCCGCCAATCGGGTCTTCAAGAAATAGATTGGGCTACACGATGCTTCCACGCAGAACAGAAACGGACAGAACATAGGTAAACCGTTTAGAAGGTCTAAGCCTGCCCAGCCAGGCAAAGTGATGCGAGTTGGATCGTCCCTGTGTAGAAACCCAATTGATTTGTTTGGACGGTGGGGCTTTAGATGTAATTGCATCACAATGCCGGATAAAAAGTCCAACAAAATTGGAAGCAACGTCTCCGTATTTACCTAAGTAGTAAAAACGTAAAACCTCAATTCAAACAAACAAACCAGCGAACATGAAAGAAACTGCAAAGTTGCGACCCCCCCCCCCCCCTCCCCAGTGGCGATAAGCAGAAAACTACTGGGAGACTTCAAATCCAGAGCTTTGAGTAGTCAACCCTCGTCATCAATTTCAATACAGATTCATACAAAAGAACAATACAAACAAAATTATCCACAGGACGAATGCAAGCAGGACAACAAAATACCATTACGATAATACATCAGTCGGCTATAATGACGCCTTTCATATCTCTCGAACTAGCATTTAGTAGATAGATGAAAATATTCGATATTTGTCTTATTTCTAGTTAAAATACATCTATGTTTTGGGACAAAAAGGAACACAATGACTATCCCCACCATATCCATGATATCAGTACGAGCTTTGAAGAGTATAAAAGTGTGCACATCACTGGCAAATGGTCATAACCTCATTTGTTCTCATTTAAAAGACTTCAAGTTCTCATGGAAGAAGACGGCCCCCGCCCACAGGGGCTTGAAGAAATAGATGGGCTGCATGATGCTTCCACGCTGAAACCGACCGCACACGAGTACTGGTAAACCGTTTAGTGGGTCTAAGCCTTCCCAGGGAAAGTGGTGCGTGTCGGACCGTCCATGCATATAAAACCATTTTGGTTTCATTGGGCGACAGAGATGTCATTACATCTCAATGTCGGGTAAAAGTCCCACAAAATTGGGAGCAACGTCTCCAAAATGACCTTCAGTGTTGACGGGGACGTTAAACCCCAATTCAAACAAACAAACAAATCATGGAAGAAGAAGACGCTTAGATTGATCTTGGTCTTGTATTTATTGCTTTTATACATGTAGCTACATGTAATAATATCGCCGCAACTCGTACAAAAATTGTGGAAATAGATGTCCAGGAAAAGTCACAACCAAAGATTATTAACCGTTATCTTGCAGAATATTCATTTAAGCCACAACCATTTCTGTCTATCAACCAATCAAACTACTTGTTGTAATTTATTACTATAAATTCATAAACTGAATGCAAAACAGTGTAGATCCTGATCAGATGGCTTCTTGATCTGGATCTACACTGTTTGCAAGGATAGGGGTTGTCGTGAACAGCAAGATTAGGGTTAACTCATACAGTACAGTTGTCGTGTATTCTCATAGAAATGTCGTAGCCAACTCGTGCTTTATCGACACTTTATCGTACATTGTCGCAGCGACTCGCGACAAACTCGTAACTCGTCGTATGTCGTAGTGGCTAACGGCAGACTAATCTCGCTCGAGATCCTACGGCACTACTACGATATTTACACGACACGCTCACATTAGTTACGAGATCAGTACGAGTTGAGCTCCGCCCACTTTAGTCTACGAGAATTTTAAATTCTCTTAGGCTCGTTCCGACAAGCTACGAGTTGGGGCGAGTTGAGGCGAGATGCGCACGACAACAGCCGATATTTTGCGACATTACTTCGACATGCTACGAGATGTTAACTCGGGACAATTCGTTGCCAAGCTCGTGACTGTGTGACAGGGGTATTATGTACATTCCAAAAGTCCATCCTCGCGTTTTATAATTAGGCATGCAAGGAAACGTTACATTCACAGAGTCACGTAACGGAGAGATATTTTTTTTTATTTCTGCCAATGTCTTGTTTTCTTCAAATTCAAATCTGGACACATTTTCTACTGCGTCTTTAGAATATTTGTCATTCAAATATATTCATCGGGTGATTGCCAAAACAATCTGACCTATTACATAGTCGATGATTTAACACAATACGTCTTGTGGACGTGTTTTAAATCATTGCAGCAAAGTTTTGGCTTAGTCTTTCTTTTAATTTTTTAGTATATGTGCAGCTCTATTAAAAATATTATATCCCCGATTTTCTTTATTCTTGCACAATGACTTAGATTGAGGGCATTGGTTATAATAGAACAGTCTAAATGTTTGCAGTATAAGGCAACTACTGCAAATTTTCATCAAATAAATTGTCATGTATGGAGCTAAGAAAATACAATATGTCACACCTGTTTGCTAACCTAACATCAAGCTAACAATTCCTTGTAATGAATACCCCCTCTAAACCCTACTTTATACAGAAAAAACTGGGTCTGGCCCAGAAAACATGTACACTCCATATTTTTCACTTCTGTGGTGTATTCCTTGCTTCCAAAGGATAACCCTTTTATAGAACATATTTAACTTTACTACAGCTGGTGTGTGGGAATGTGTGGCGGCGGTAAAACGTCTCCCTGCCCTACATCATAGAGTAGATTATATTTTCCTGTCCTTTGGGATCATCGATTCCATTGTGGAATTTTGAAAATATCTGAGGGTCACTGATGAGGCCTAGTTGGCCGAAACTAGCTAGTCTGGCCCAGAAAACATGGACACTCCATATTTTTCACTTCTGTCGTGTATTCCTTGCTTCCAAAGGATAGCCCTTTTATAGAACATATTTAACTTTACTACAGCTGGTGTGTTGGAATGTGTGGCGGTGGTAAAACGTCTCCCTGCCCTACATCATAGAGTAGATTATATTTTCCTGTCCTTTGGGATCATCGATTCCATTGTGGAATTTTGAAAATATCTGAGGGTCACTGATGAGGCCTAGTTGGCCGAAACTAGCTAGTCTGGCCCAGAAAACATGTACACTCCATATTTTTCACTTCTGTGGTGTATTCCTTGCTTCCAAAGGATAACCGTTTTATAGAACATATTTAACTTTACTACAGCTGGTGTGTGGGAATGTGTGGCGGCGGTAAAACGTCTCCCTGCCCTACATCATAGAGTAGATTATATTTTCCTGTCCTTTGGGATCATCGATTCCATTGTGGAATTTTGAAAATATCTGAGGGTCACTGATGAGGCCTAGTTGGACGAAACTAGCTAGTCTGGCCCAGAAAACATGTACACTCCATATTTTTCACTTCTGTGGTGTATTCCTTGCTTCCAAAGGATAACCCTTTTATAGAACATATTTAAAGGGGTGTTCATTAATATTATGATTCTTATTTCTCTTCTAAGACATAGGTTGTGGGTACTAGTTAGAACCGTATTTAGGTGTTTCTAACGAGCACCAGCAACCTATTTTGTGGACATTTTTTTTTTCAGAAAAAAAAAATCATTTTTCCATCGAAAAATAACCGTATTTGAGAAATGGAAGAATGCACTATGTCACACAGATGTGTTGTTATAATTTATTGATTAATGTTTATTCAGTAAAATCAACACAACACGCACATATAAAATAAACAAGAACACATTTTGATTATAACATGAAATATGGCGTAATTAACTTTAAATGATTTTTATAAAAAATCAAAATATGAAATTAAGAAAAAAATATCATGATTATAAAACAAATTAATTAGACTAGACATAATAAAAAATGTAGTTTGGCACTAATCACTGTAAAAGGCTAACACATTAGGTAAATCAGATGGAATGATAAAAATAAATTTTAAAATAAATGAAACGAAAAAAAAAAAAATAAATAAATAAAGAATGGAAAATATTAGTATATATCACATCAAGAAATTTATCACAGTAATAATTTCTTTAGAGGTTTCCCCAATCTTCGGCCACCCGATACACATATTAGGCACTAACTGGCCATGCTAGGGACAGAGGATATGTGGCAGACCCAATGTCTAAAAAGCACTCACTCTGCCCCGGCAAGTGGGCCATCCCATACGTCTACCGCGTGGTCGATGCATTGTGAAAACCATTCACAACTTCTGTACTACCTACTTGAGGACTTCAATTAAAACTTTAAAGACCGATGTCGCAGCACTGCTCATCGGCCAAGGAGACTGTTTAAATTGTTAATAATTATCAATAAAAACTATAAAAAGAAAATATCCTTATTAATATAAATTTGAAAAATTGGTTTTGGAAGTGTTGATAGCCCATGAAAATCCTGAGGCTTATCTCCAATTTATAATGATAATTAATCATAATATATGCTATCCAAGCTGGTCGCAAAGGTGCTCAATTTGGTTTAAATCCGGCGAAAACGCAGGCCAAGGAAGGACTTGCACACCATTTTGATTGAAAAAGTCCATGGTTAGCCTCGCAGAATGAGCACGTGCATTGTCATGTTGGAAAAGCGTATCGCCGCCATTACTGCGTAAAAACAGTACCACCTCAGGCTCTTAGATTTCGTCGATGTACCGACGTGCCGTCAATTTACCATCAACAACGATGAGTTGGGTTTTGTGATGCCATGAGGTCCCTCCCAACACCATTACGCTACCACCACCCCAACGTGACACCCGTTTAACACGACAGTATTGAAATCGCTACCAACGTAGACGCCATACTTTACGCCGCCCATCAAACATTTCAAAACAAAAACGGGACTCGTCCGTGAACAGTACACCACGCCAACACTGTTGTGTCCATCGAAGATGCTGTCGACACCAATTAAAGCGACTGATTCGATGTTCCGCCGTCAAAACGTTCCCCCTATACTTCTTATGGCTAGAAATACCGCTTTCCTGGAGACGCCGCCGTACAGTTAAGGCACCTACGCGTAGGTTATGGGTCCCCTCTATCTCCTGGTCAATTTCTACAGACGTCCTGAATCGGTCGCGTAAATGACTCAAAACAATGTACCGGTCCTGCTGACGTGTAGTAACACTTTCACGCCCTGGGCGTTGTCTATCGTCCACAGACCCCGTCACGTTGTGCCTTTCAACCAGTCCAGCAATCGTAGCGTGCGAACAACCCATACGCTCTGCATCTAGGAGGTATGAAAGCCAACCTTCAACCATACCGAGGGCATGATGACGATCAGCGTTACTTAGACGGCCCATATGAAATGTTTTGCTGCCTTTTAACGTTAAGATTCCGGAACGTATAATTGCAGTAAAGAATGTGCCAAAGAATCGTGATTACGAAAATTTTGCAATTTTTCCATTTTACACGTGCACATGCACATCATAAAAATCACGCAGTATTCGTGTCAAACAATACCCGTGTATACCAGTTGAAAAGGTCTGTCATTTTACCTTAAACTTAAGAAATCAAAATTCTAAAAGTGGTGCGTTTTCATTGAATCTGAGATGTTGTGGGAAACCCGCTATAATCGCATAGAAGAAACTTGAACATGCCTAATTTTAAAAGCAAATTGAGATTAGCGAACAATACTATTCTACTATAACAGGAATTCTGCACTTCGACAGAATTTTCTATATGCCAGTGAACATCGGTGAGGTGGAATGAAAGAATCGGACCAGTCAATATTGCTATCAGGAGGATATTATGAATATATAACATACATCAGCGCACG
The DNA here is from genome assembly GCA_963580285.1 of Lucinisca nassula. Taxonomy (NCBI): domain Eukaryota; kingdom Metazoa; phylum Mollusca; class Bivalvia; order Lucinida; family Lucinidae; genus Lucinisca; species Lucinisca nassula. The sequence continues at coordinate 178,278,359 of OY757010.1, forward strand.
ACAAAACATACAATAAGACATGTGCGCCCACCGAAGACTCAGATCAGCCCGCGCATCCATATAGTCTATCCATTGACTTCTCTTGCTGCATGAAGGAGCATTCAGCCCTTAGATATTCTAAGAGCGAACAACGAAGACTCTGATCAGACTGCGCGGATGCGCAGGCTGATCTGAGTCTTCGTTGTGCGCACATGTCTTATTGTAGGTTTAGTCGTGCGCTGGCTCATACATGAGTGATATTTTCTGGCGATGCGAGATGTCAGAAAAATTACAGAGCAATTCGTTTACGAATCGATTTAATAATATCGATAATAACTGGTTTATTAGTGCAAGGTAGATAAAGAAAGAAGCAAATTAAAGACATGTCTTTCTGTACTTTGTCAGAATGAAAAACAGTCCCAAGCTGACAGCAAGAACTCTGTGGTTTTAGCCTGGGATATAAATTTTGTTTTTAACCCGGTGTTCTCACACAGGCAAACTACATTTCTTACCCTGGTGGTCTTACCAAGGCAAACTACATAAGTTTTGTTTTTGTTTGTTTGTATTGGAATTTTACGGCCCAGTCAACACTATTTAGGTCATTTTTGAGCCGGTCAGTTTACCTATCAACACTTTCCTGGGCAGGCTTATACGTAAGCGGTCAACCAGTACAGTGCACATTCTTTCGCCAGAAACTGACAACTGCCCTTCTTGAATCAGCGGAAGGGAGAGAATGACCGTAGAAAAGATTTCATGATCAATCTCCAAGAAAGAATGTTGCCTATCCCGGCGGGAGTCGAACCCGCGTCCTCCTGGTCACCAGTCAGACGCGCATCCGACTGAGCCACTGAGGCCGGCCAAACTACATAAGTATAAGGCGCGATCTAAACGTAAAAGTAACATGAAAATTTACGGTGGTGTTGTGCAAAAAAAAAAAAATAATAATAATAATAATAAAAAAAAAAAAAACGAATATAATATGGGGTTCTGTTGTAGATGGGTGTTTCCAACACTGGGGATGACCGTGCTGAGCAGAACCGCTCGTGGTCATCTCGATGGTTTGGAAACGCGCCGAGGTTCCGCTCAGCACTGTCATCCCGAGGATTTGAAACGCCCATCTACAACAGAACCCCATATCAGATTTCTACGAGTACCTTCACTACTAGCTTTTAGTTTAAACTTTTATTTCATTTGTATACATTATACAATACAATTCATAAAAGTACATATAGAAACAGTACATACAAACGGGATCCAGAAGAAAGTCATTAGACTTTTATTGAATCTGTATCCCATACAAAAGTACATCAGTGCGACTTACTAGTGATCTGAGTCATAATCAGAAAATTATGAAAAATTGTGATTTAATACTATTTGTAACAACTTTAAGGTCTAAACTTAATAGCTGAAAACAGCATGATAAAACTTGTCAATATACATATACATGTATAAGTGTATCTGGCTCCACGGGGGAAGGGTGGAAATAAGCTACTATACTGAATTTGATCTTGGTCTTTATCTCGTACTCTTTAATGAGAAAGAAGAAAAGTACGTCGTCAGTCCAAGAAAAGCATTTATCGTTCATGGTTTCAAAACAAAGTTATCAATTTATTGAAAACGTTTTGACTTCAGTATATAGTCATGTACAGCGAGGACGATGGTGTTGTTTTGATCGAGTGAGAGAGAAGGATCCCCATTAAGCAGAATATTTAAATTTGGATTGCAGATTACTGACACACGGCTGAACAGTTCACGCCTAAGTTCGGTATACTGTTCACATGCTAAGAGATAATAGTGCGTGTCCTCTACGGATCCACAAACACACCGAGGGGAATCTACAATGTTCTTAGAGAACAAATGCTGACGTAAAGAACTACATTTAGTTCTTAGCCTAGAATGATAGATCTGACCGCGTCTTTTACCTGTGAAATAGTATCGAGGTGGTATAGTAACAATCGTATTTAGCCTAGTTTTAAATATATTTAGACTGGGCGAGTTGCGGGTTTCCTCAGGGAGTTCATTCCATTCTCGGACAGCTGATGGCAAGAAAGACTTATAGTAAAGTTGTGATCTTGTATGTAGAGTATGGAGATCATTAGCATTTCGTAATGGATATGACGATGTACTACCAACGGTAGGTGGAACAAGTGAACAAAGATATTCAGGAGTAATGTCATTATGCATTTTATAGAATAAAGTGAGTTTGTGCTTTTGCCTTCTGGACGCCAGTGTTTCCCAGCCTGTTTCTAACAAAAGAGAATTAATTGATACCAGTTTCGTTGCACCAGAAACTATTCGTGCAGCTTCGTTTTGAATTTTTTCTAACTCATTCGCTTCGTATTGTGCACAGTTATTCCATACAACGTCGGCATATTCTAAAAGGGGGCGTATAAATGAATAGTATATCGACTGGAGAGATTTCCGATCTAACTGAAATTTTAGTTTCCGCATAACATTTACACGATTCCATGTTTTTGTCTTTATATGTTCAAGATGATCTTGCCAAGTACAATCATCTGAAAAATAACAGCTAAGTGCTTGTGTGTAGTTACTTCAGTTATTTGCTTCTGGTCCATTGAAACAGGTGGGTGATAAGGTTTGTTGTGTTTTCTTGAGAATAGCATAGATTCTGATTTTCCTGGATTAAATGTAACTAACCAACGTTTTGCCCAATGATTTACTTTTTCTAGGTCTGAATTTAATTGTTCAGCTGCTTGGATGGGGTCGTCCACTATTATATACACACTTGTATCATCTGCAAACAATCTTATAGAAGAATTGATATCTTCAACAATGTCATTAATATATAAGATAAACATCAAGGGTCCAAGAATTGAGCCTTGAGGGACACCGGCGTTTATTGGAGTCCATGTCGAACTAGCACCTGGTATCACAACACGTTGTTGTCTATCATTTAGGTAGTCAGCAAACCAAGATAAAAGATTTCCAGTTATTCCTGCAGAATTGAGTTTGAAGAGCAGACCCCTATGCCATACCCTATCAAAAGCTTTGCTAATATCGCAAAATACTGAACGAACTTCTTTACCGTCATCGAGAGCTTTGCAGAAGGTATTATATAAATCCACTAATTGGTTTACAGTCGAATCGCCAGGAACAAAGCCTGATTGCAAAGTTGAGATTGTATTATGTTCATGGAGAAAGTTGTATAAGTGTTTATGTACAATTTTCTCTAGCACTTTACCGACTGTACTAAGGAGAGAAATAGGCCTGCAGTTTGTAATTTCGGATGGGTCGTTTTTCTTGTGTATTGGCGAGACATTGGCTTGTTTCCAAAGTTGTGGCACCTTACCATGACGTATTGAAAAGTTGAACAAGTCACGAAGAGGATGCGAAAGAGGCTGTGAAAGTTCCTTGAGGAGACGATTATTAATCAAGTCTGGGCCGGCTGCTTTACCGAGAGGGAGTGATTTTAAGGTTGATTCAACCTCTTCAGTGGTAATAGAAAGTGATTCTAATTTATAATTAGGTATGTTCATAGTTTGCGGAAGAGATGCCGTACTATCATCAAGACGTGTCTGATCTGCAAAATAATCGTTTAGAGCATTAGCTTTGGCATTATCGTCTGAATAAATGGTACCGTCCTTATTCAAAGGTGGTATGGTATTTACCTGTTCCGGTTTAATAAATTGTTTTAATGTTTTCCACCAATCTTTCGGGCCAGTTTCAGAGCATGTTAATCGTTCAGATAATTTATCAAATTGTAGCTGTTTTGATTTGCGAATTTCTGTGGTGACATGGTTTCGAAAGCTTTTATATGTATCCCAGTTATTGGAGTTGTTTGATTTTTTATATTTATCATATAATCTTTTCTTTTTCCGTAGAAGTTTCTTTATATTAGTTGTGAGCCAGGGGGATCAGTTTTACGAATTGTAATTATTTTGTTTTGAATGTGCTTGTCTGATAAAGAAGTAATCTTTTCCGTTACATTTTCTGCATATGTATCAATATTATTACTTATTAATGCGTCCCAATCAGTGTTTGCCAGGTCATTCGAAAAGGACTGATAGTTACCCCTGTCAAATAAGTAATTTTTTTCGCTTGTAAGAAGGGCTTTTTGTTTTCGTGAAATTAAGAACACAATATACAGGGCAGTGGTATCTAATATTCTGTTCGAGGAATGGTTCCCCTACACCACTTAAGACAATATTATTCTTATTTACAGTGAAAATCAGATCAATAATTGATGAAGAATTTTCTGTATAATGAGAAGGTTCATCTATTAGTTGTTCAAAATTAAATTGCAGACACAAATCTCTAATCTTCCTGTTGGAATTCTCTTTTAGGGTATCAAGGTTAAAATCACCTGTAAGCAGAATATTTTGAATATCCGTGTCAAATGCTAGACCGACGGAATCCTCAATTGCAGTCCAAGTTGCGTTCATAGAATTTGGAGGCCTATAGAAGGTTCCAATTAATTGTTTTTTATTGCGAATAGAGACTTCGACCCAAATACACTCGATATTTGGCAACTCCAGATCATTTCTTCGTTTAGAAAATAAGTTATTACGAACATAGACGCAGATACCACCGTGGTGATCACCCGGTCTATCACGTCGAAATAACTTAAAGTTATCAAGGTGTATTTCATTGTCTGACGTTCGAGCGTCAAGCCACGTTTCGGTAATGCATATAACGTCAAAGTTACGAAGCTCTGTTTCAATCATATCAACTTTGTTTGCTATACTCTGAACATTATAATGTACTATTGAAAATTTATCTTCGATAATTTTATCACTATCTGTCAATCCCGGGTTAGAATTAACAGAGTCTTGGGACTCAGGCCCTGGATTACGTTCTATTCCTGCTATTAAAAGTAAGGACATAATTATCAGCAGTTCGAAAAAAATTTAAATGTTTGATACCTTTTACTTTCATTTGTCGACTATAATGAAGTCCGATTCGTATCCTGTAAATTTCAATCGGAATCATGTTATATTATCAGACAGTGCTGGATGAAGTTTAGAGGATACGAATATGGACCTAGACTGGAGAGATCGACCAAATGAAAAAGTTGTTCCCTCGTGGATAGACAGACATATACAAGTATAATACATTGTAGCAATAAGCAAATATTATCTGATGGAGAAATGGAACAGCAAACTAATAACGCGAGAGAGATAGATGCTGGTAATGCTGGGACTGGGCGAGAACTCTGTATAATACTATTCACTGTGCGACAGAGAAACAGAGAATATGTTGGTGGAATCTGTTATAATATTATGAACACGTTCTAACGTTTGTGCACTGGCGACCCATATAGACCCCACTTTATACACACAAATGTGGGGTCGAAGCAGGTATACATAGTTCACATCTCCGCTAAGGTCATCATAATCGCCAGCCAGAACAGCCTCGGCAAGGCCGCTCCAGCGTGTCCACAGCTCGCGATTCAAGCAGAGATGCGAAACAAATCGCATGGAAATCATTTAAGTTTACAGAAAATACAGTAAATCGACTAAAAGAGCTATCTTTTGTTGCGTAGTGTGTCAATAAGTTGTTTATTTATCTTGGTTACGCACCAGTGCACTATTAATTCTGGCGTTACATTCTGACAAGACTGGAATAGTGCTTCTGTGATAAAAAAGTTGGATATGTAAATTCAGTTCGGCATTACATATATCATGAAATAACCGTCATTATGGGTAAGTTGAAACAAACTTACATATTCAATATGTGTGTTTCCAAGATTTTTTTTTACACACTGACAAAATGTGACTGACTGTGCTTGAAATGAAAAATGGCAGATAGACAGTGTCATGCAGGCTTCTAAACTATACACAAATACGTGAATATTGTTATACATACAAGTTAGTCAGAATCAATCCAGGGCCAAGTCGGCACACCTGTATTGTATAGTCTAAACCTTTCTGTGATGGGAGCGGTGTTTGTATATAATTTTCTTATTTCCAACCCAATGTACAGACTGCTGGCACCCGCCGGAGTTGTGACAAGCTTTTGACATATCGTATTACATAGATGTTGACAGAGCTATATCTCCCCCACTTCCAGGATAAAGGAAGGCAAACCATTTGGCGTTTCTATGTGACTGGTGCCAGCTCTGCAGGGCTCATGACTATTTGATGGAATACGCCAAATAAAATCAAGACAATTTCAGGACTGTGTATCTCAAAATGTTGTTGACAGACAATCTATCAACAATAGCAGATGCTCAAAGACTGTGCCGTGTAACACTGAACTGTTTAAGAACTCATTCTTTCCCGCGTGTAACCATCTTGCGCGCAGAAACAGTTAACGACCTTAGAAAAATCGTCTCCCCACGGAGCTAGAATCTACAACACGACCTATACCAGATGTGTATGACATAGTACAGCCCTTAATTTCTTCAAATTCGTCATTTTGCTGGTGAAAATTTCTGATGATTTTCTTATTTGGACTCCAAACATAGCTTGTGGTTGCTCGTTGAACCGCCTCATTAATTCAATGGTTTGCGGTCCCCGCTTCAAGAAATAAATGGGCTGCATGATGCTTCCACGCAGAGCTGAAACCGACCGCACATGAGTACTGGTAAACTGCTTAAAGGATCTATGCCTGTCCAGGTAAAGCGGTGCGCGTCGGACCGTCCATGCTTATAAACCATATTGGTTTCACTTGGGCGACAGGGCTTGAGATGTCATTTCATCTCAATGTCGGGTAAAAATCCCACGAAATTGGAAGCACTGTCGCCAAAATGACATATACAGTGTTGACGAGGACGATAAACCTAAAATCAAACAAACAAACAATTCAATGGTTTGCCATTGCGTCCCATTTGATTCGTAGCAGGAGATAATGATGTATTCCATGCACGTGAAAATTAGTCTCTTATACAAGTTGAGAAGCTCAGACTACAACCGATCTTATGACATGAGCTAATACCGCGGACATCGCACTTTTGCAATTTAACAAATTTATGATCGTATTTTTTTTTTTTTTTTATTATTATTATTTTTGGTCCATCCAGCATACATAATATCTTCAGAATATACATTAAAACTGAACAGTTATTGCTGCTTGCCACTGTACGGTTGCAGTTTCTGGCCTCACGTGATTGGTCTTTGATTAGGTCGTAGTGATACCATAGGCATTTAACTGCCTATTTCGACTGTAGTTGATGTCATTTTGTTGTGCCAGAGAAAACGAGACTTTACATCTGCTGGGCTGATCCATGTAAAATACAATACGAAAACGCGCCTATAAAAAACATTGTAAACTTTACCGCCAGCGAAAAAACTTTAATTTTAAGGTGAAATATTGTGATATATTTCTTATTTTTGCTCAAAGTATAGATTGTGGGTACTCGTTAGAACCGCCTCATTGAGGCGGTTCTAACGAGTACCTACAATCTATATTTTTGAGCAGAAATAAGAAAAATAAGGATTACGCATCTAAACCCCAGTTTGGTGTTCAAGGGGGTCAAATTTATATAGGCGTGTTTCCGTGATGCATTTTGTTGTGCCAGAGAAAATGAGACTTTACAGTTCATCTGCTGGAAGCTGATACATGTGAAATAATAAGTCTGAATTTCTTCGGAAAATAAGGAAACTTCCGATTGGCGCTTTAATTATTCACGACACGCTTGTTCAGCTGACTGACTTCATGATTTGTTTGTTTGTTTGATTTGAGGTTTAACGTCCCCGTCAACACTGTAAAGGTCATTTTGTAAACGTTGTTTCCAATGTTGTAGGACTTTTACCCGACATTGAGATATAATGACATCTCAAGCCCTGTCGCCCAATGAAACCAATAGGATTTATTAGCATGGACGGTCCGCCTCGCACTGCGGTTCCTGGACAGGCTTAGATCCTCTAAGCGGTTTACCAGTACCAGTGTGCGGGCCGGATTCAGCTATGCGTGGAAGCATCATGCAGCCCATATATTTCTTCAGGCCCCAACTGACTTCATGACTATTCATTTCTCTTTTTTTTTCATGGTATTTTTAAGCTTGAACCAATACATGTATACAAACATGTTCGCGATAAGGTTCAAAATTATCAAATAAATATCAGCATAGTTAAACTGCGCCATTAATTGAAAATAAGCCGGACTGCTTTATATGCCGACGATTATATTAGTGGTAGTGTAAGCCGGATGTGTTTAAATATGCCTGTAGCAGCTAAAAATGACAGATAAAATCTGTCATTAAAAAATGACTAAATACGAGGTACATGTATACGTTATGGCGAACGAACCCTGCTCAATGGTGTCGAGAAAATCGATCATTTTACCAAAATGTATCTCAGATGGTGACATTGCTGTTGCGAAATTCCTCCTGATTTTTTTCCGCCCAACCGATTAATAAAACAATGATAAATACATTTTCACCGCTGTGGGTTCGAGCCTCCCCCGGGGTCACATGTGAGAAGCCAAGTTCTGCAACGGAAGGTCAGGTGGTTTTTCTCCGGGAACTCGGGTTTTCGCCCACCTCTGATTAGCGATCGGCTCGATATGAGTGAAATAATCTTGAAAGGGCCGTAAAAATGATAAATACGTGTAAACTAGCTAAATACGAGTCATTTTCAAACAATATAGTCAACTCATTACAACGCTTATCGTAACGCCGACCATTTGTGTGTGAAGCACCCGATTTACCGTGCCGGATCGTGCGTTTAAAGAGTCGATTGGTCATTGATTTTCGTATTATATTTTATTTAAGACGACCCACGAGAAAAGGAGCGTTAGCATTTTTCGACTTATGTTCTTCAAAGGTGTGATCACCTAATACGACTAGACGCATAGCTACCACAAGATCTTGAATACTTGACTGTGACCAGCAAATGTACAAGCGACACTGCGCTCATGGTCGTGTAAGGGATAATTATCCCGGTCTGATGAGCTGGACCATTTCATCGATAGCAATGTCGCAGCATTTGTCTGTTACATGTATAGAGTTACAAAATACTTATTTTCTTTTAAAGGATCGTTAATTCTAGTGTTTACAGAATCTTGTGCATGAATTATCGTTGTGTAAAACTGCGTATCAAAAATAATTCTACTGAAGAATTGAGTACTTTAGTATCAAGTAAGCCGGCCTCGGTAGCTCAGTCGGATGCGCGCCTGACTGTGTTCGATACCCGCCGGGGTCGGCAACATTCTTTCGTGGAGATTGATCATGAATTATTTTCTACGGTCATTCTTTCCATGCCGCTGATTCAAGAAGGGCAGTTGCCAGTTTGTGACGAAATAATGTGCACTGTACTGGTTAACCGCTTACGCATAAGCTTGCCCAGGAAAAGTGTGGATAGGCTCCCACGGACGGAGCGGCGACTATATGCTCCCGGAAGTTCTTCGTGGATAAAAATCATCACGGTAACAAGTCCGTGTAATAAGCAGCCGTGTAAGCTCCAAAAATGGGTAAACAACAGTAAAATACATCATTTTCCTTATTTCTGCTCAAAATCAAAGATTGAGGGTACGGTTGATCGCCCAGTAAGGCGGTTCTAACGCCCACCTGTGCACACGCTATATTTGGACTAGAAATAAGAAAATATATATGTCATTTTCATTTGAAAGTGCTGGTTCAAGTTACAACAAAGAAGTCTTTATCTTAATACACGGATGTGTTATTGTGATTGTTTATTTGTTTGTTTTTGTTTCTTATATTTATCAATAAAACAAGACAATCATTTACAGAAAATGTGTTTACCATCACGAAAATACGCCTGTATAATTGACTACCTTGAGCCCCCTTGCGTAGTAAAACTGGGGTTTATAGCGGTAAACCTTATTTTTCTTATTTCTGCTCTAAAATATAAATTGTGGATACTGCGGTTCTAACGAGTACCACAAAATATATTTTGAGGCGGTTCTAACGAGTACCCACAATCTATATTTTGAGCAGAAATAAAGAAAATTATCACAATTTTTCATCATAAAAAATTATTTTTTTTCGGCGGTAAAGTTTACAATGCATTTGTATAGGCGTGTTTTCGTTATGAACTACCAAAAGGTATTCATTACGAGGATTTGTTTAAGTGATGCATGCAACAATGTCACTCACTGGTCGGACAAGCGTGGCGGGAAATAGCGCCTTTTTATGACACTTTACGACCTAATTCGATGTCCCCTTGACTAAGACAAAGTAATGTAGTTTTCCCGCATCAGAAACATTAAATACAAATAAGTATATTATAGTCACAACTGTTTTGGCACAATTTCTTTAAACAATGGTCGAAGTTTGAAAAGATCTTCGAGTTTCAATATGTTAGAATACTATGAGAAACGTAATAGCGCGTGATTTGTTGTGTAATAGATACATGTATAGTCTGGAAACCCGTAACTCTGTCCACCAAAGGTTGAGCAATCCTGATTTCAATTTTTGTTGCAAGAATAATTTTCTGCTGGTATTTTTTAAACATGTGACTAAATGCCTAAGAGAATCTCAAGATGTAAGAAAATAAACATCATATCTGTTTATTCTACATCCTTCTAGAGATACAGGGTGTGTTTGGGGCATGTGAAGGATTGTCCAGCAAACAAATCTGATTCTGATTCTGATTCTCATAACTCCGTTCACCCAGATTTATTTGATTATCATAAGCAATCAGATTCGTTCTATCAATATTATACATGATGCGTATTTTATTTAGACTGTGCACTAACATAATTTGTTGATACTATTTATACCAAGTCACATGCTTGTCACTAGTTAGAGATTATTTTGGGTACCTCTTAAATTTTAAGCATTTTGTGACAAATTTTGATTTCTTTGATGAAAACTGATTTCCTTCAAAACAGGTTGCAATATTTTTTATTAACTAGAAATTCTGATGTGACATAGCTGTAAAAATGATTCCTTTTCATATTATTCAAAGAAGAGGATGAACGGAGTTAAGAGAGTGAACGGAGGTATGAGAAAATGGGATACATCTTTCGCGCTCAACCTCCCGATTTTTACTAACTTACTTTGACTTCCAAACTATAATTGATTCCTCAACAAATCACTGCTAGGGCTGATTTGTTACCTGAGTGAAGTGTGCTTGTATCACTGTCTATGCATTTGAAGGTATTTCAAACATTAAAATCAAATAAATCTTTTATTCATATCTACATATGATAAGTAAATAAAAAAAACTTGATAGCAGCAGTAATAGCTACATAAGTTCACTGAACTTTTTAATGATTTATACGACAAATTCACGGCATGAGGTGATAAAACTTATATCACACATATTTATGATTTATTTAATACAGATTTATAGAGATATACATTAACTTTTACTTACTTGAAGTTCTAATAATATTCCGTTTAATATCACAAACTCGAGTATTCCAAATGTTATTTTCAGCTTAGTCCTAGCACATGGAAATTAGCTCTCCGCTACGGCTTACTGAAAGACACAGGAGAAAAAAAAATATTTTAAGACAGCTCAGGGGAAATATAATAAATAACAGGTATGGCTATCGAAGATTCCAACCCATTCCGTGCGGGAAACCCTTGGTTTACCTTGGCAAACAGTGCAGGCCCAGATCAGACGCCGCTTTCCGCGGCGTCTGATCAGGGCCTACACTGTTTGCTAACAGAAATGTCTGTCAAAAAATGGAAAAAATGAAACAAATAGGCCTGACACCCCTTATATCACAAATGGACTTGTCCAACATATAGCACTGGAAGAATCCACTCGTATACAATGGGCTAAACATTCATAGATCCAAATAGCCAGAGTATCATGCAATCCTGTTCGTACACATATTATTGATTTTTAACATATTACACGTACGCAGATGCGCAGACTGAGCTGAGTCATTGCAGTGCGCATATCTTTGAGATACATAAATTGATTTACAGCCAATTTCGTAAATACCGTTCCAGCAGAGCCAATGCAGTAACTTGCCAATTAGACTGTGCAGCAAAAACAACAGTTATTAGCAAAGGATGAATGTACATCACATTAAGTAGTCCTTGCAGCGAATACGCTTGCAAACAATGTTTCACATAGAGAAATGCATTTTTTTTTTGTTATTATTATTTATTATCTCAAAAACGGACATGTTTCTGATGGGAAGTTGTGATATTTTTCATAACTTTGCCTCAGGCATGGGTTGGTGGTGCTCCGTGAAACCGCCTCATTTGTGGCGGTTCTAACCTGTATCCAAGACATATGTTCTGTGACGGAAATAAGAAAAAAATGTTTGGCCCCGTAAACCCCACCATTCTCTACATAAAGTGGGGTTTGGGGTATTCATTACACGGACTTGTTGACGTGATACATTGTGTTGTGTTTTTGACATAGTGTTAACATTTTTGTTACTGTTATTACTACTATTATTATCAATAATAACGGTGGTGATGATGATAAATATTGTAATTATAATTTTCCACTCATATGGCATATGCATGACCTGAGTTTGTCTTAATAAAGAACTATTATGTTATGTTGTGAAAACTGGGCTTTACAAGGATGGACGTTTTTTTTGCGTATTTTTATTTTAGAATACAAATTGTTGGTACCCGTTAGAGCACCTCGCTGAGGCGGTTTTAACGAGCACCACAATCTACGGTTGCTGGTAAAATAAGAACATTATCAAATTATCTTCAGGCAAAATGTCTTATAGAATATATGCATGAGCTCGCTATGTTTTATTCAAATGACACCAATGACCGATGAGCCGGGATATAGCATTTCCTACAGTTTACATGTGTGTCCAGTGAAGACTCAGGTAAGCTTGAGCAGTCTGATCAGAGTCTTCAATGTGTACTCTAAGCATGGCTAATGACCCTTTGCTCCTTCATGCAGCAAGAGAAGTCTCGGGTCAGACTAAATGGATGCGTGGGCTGATCTGATTCTTCGCTGCGCGCACACGTAAATTGTAGGTAATTCTGTGCCTCGGCTCCGATAATATTATCTTTCTTGGCATTATGAATGCCATCTTTTAGGTGAAAATATGAGGTATTGGTGTAATCGGCGTTCCATATATAAATTATGGGTGCTCGTCAGAACGGACACACTGGATGATTTGAAGCACTTCTAATAATATCATCACGAAAACACGCCTATATTATTTTGACCCCCTCGAACCCCACTTTTATATAGTAAAAATGGGGTTTACAGGGGTAAACCTTATTTTTCTTATTTCTGCTCTTAAACATAGATTGTGGGTACTCGTTAGAACCGCCTCGAGGAGGCGGTTCTAACGAGTACCCATATCTATATTTTGAGCAGAAATAAGAAAGATATCACAATTTTTCATCTTAAAATTTTCGTTTTTACGGTGGTAAAGTTTTCAATGTATTTGTATAGGCGACTTTTCGTAATCTTATGAGTGTCTACAGCTTGGTAAAATGCATGCCTGTGTATACCCACTGTTTCTATATAATAAGAGATTTACGTGGGTATTTATTACACAGATTTTATATCGTATAAATTTATCGATACACACGTTAGCACAGTTAAGTATAGCAGCAATAGCAATGCTGTCTTTTTTATACAGGATTGTTGGATTATGGACTGTCGTAAAATGTATTAGGCACATGCAAAACAAGTTTAAGCAAGGCTTAAAGCAGCCCTAATACACCCATTATATGGATATTAATACATATATTCATGGTAAATAAAAATAAATAGATATATAAATAAATGAATAAATAAATAAACAACGGTATTGACCGAGCAACATTAGATGAAATAGCCGTGCCGTATATGAGCACCTTCAACAAGGGTGACAACCTACGTCATAGCAGAGATAGGAGACGCCATTTTGGTGTAAATAGGGTAGAAAGAATGCTTCAAACTAGATCTGTGCATTACGAGTCTTCAGAAAACATACTTCAGCTGGTAACGAACAATATTTGCATCCCAGTGGTGAGCTAATGTTACCTAGAAACATTGCAAAGACTTCGATAGCTTCGCCGCAAGATTTGATTCGGCGCTGTAAACGATAGTAGTTCCGACATAATTGCAAAATCAGCTTGTGTCGAATTATTTAACGAAAGAGCCACATTTCCGAGACATATTTGAGCATGTTTGATTCTTTTATGACCTTATGCACCGAATGCGCATATTTGTTTTGTAGTAAACGCCAGCAAACCTACTAGTGGTCTTCGCCTGATCGTGCAGCTCTTTTGGTAGGTTTAGTCATGCGTTGGTTAAAATATCATCACGAAAACACGTCTATATAATTTTGACCTCCTTGAACCCCACTTTTATATGGTAAAACTGGGGTTTACAGGGGTATTCTTTATTTTTCGTATTTCTGTTCCAACATAAAGATTGTAGGTACTCGTTAGAACCGCCTCGATGAGGCGGTTCTAACGAGTACCCACAATCTATATTTTGAGCAGAAATAAGAAAAATATCACAATTTTTCATCTTATAATGTTCGTGGTTTTTTTTTCGGCGGTAAAATTTACAATGTATTTGTATAGGCGTGTTTTCGTAATGAAATGTTTTCTTTTCTTCAAACAATAGCTCCAGATGAGGTGTTTTTCTTTCTATCTGAACATTTACTGATATGTTTCTAATTTCTGCACGCAAATATACGAGGCGCTTCTAATGAGTACCTACAACAAATATTTTCGTGCAGAAATAAGAAAAATACTATTTGGGTACCCCCTCTTATCTAGGGCTATGTGACAAACGAATGACCCTTGTACAGCAGAACTGGATAGACCCCACATTTGCAAACAGTGTAGATCCAGATCAGATGACTTCTAATGAAGCCATCTGATCAGGATTTCCACTGTTTACGGTCATGCATTCTGCGAATTTGAATGAATAATTTGGACGCAATACGAAAACACGCCTTCATTATTTTGACCCCGTTTAATCCCGCTATTAGAGAGTTCAATTGGGGTTTACAGGGGTGTTTATTATTTTTCTTATCATCACGTGAACAAGTCCGTGAAACGAAGACCCCCCTAAACCCCACTTTATATAGAGAAAACTGGGGTTTACGGGGGTATACATTTTTTTCCTTATTTTTTCTCCAAGACATATGTTGTGGGTACTCGTTAGAACCGCCTCAATGAGGCGGTTCTAACGAGCACCCACAACCTATGCTTACAGTAGTTATAAGAAAAATATCATCGTTTTTCACAAGAAAAGTAGCCATTTCGAAGATGTGAAAAAATGCACCATGTCGCACAGGTGTGTTATCGTAATGTGCTGCTCAAAAACATAGATTGTTTGGTACTTGTAAGAACCGCCTCGTCGAGGCGGTTCTAAATAGTATCCACAATCCATATTTGGGCAGAAATATGAATGTATCTGAAAATTTAAGTTTTTGGCGGTTAAACTTCTAGTATATTTGAATAGGCGTGTTTCCGTAATGGTTGATTGTCAGAAACGGTGAGTTAAATTTAATGTATTCAGCAGAACAATGGTAAATGACTTTGCAGGAATAGAATGTTGGCCACTCCGAAAATAAGCCCGCTGTAATATTTTGCAATACTGGTTATTGTTGATAAATCGAGATATATAAGAAAAAGAAATATACAGACACTGCTTAAGATTGTAAGAGACAGATAGCTAAACTCTAATGACACATCTTTTGTTTTAAATATAATAGCTGCATGAGCTATAATGGTTCGTATCTCGTATTAAGAACAAACATGTAAAATGCGATTTGTGACTTTTCCAATATTCGGAAAGCAATGTATATCACAGCCAGGTGTATGCTTGTTTGTATACAATCCCCAAACGTCTCTTGTATTTAAAATAACTTAGCAGAAAACAAGCATTGCTACCTATAGATAGTAACAACAGCAGCGGCAAAAAGATCAAGAGGCAATTAGCAACCAGCGAAAATTTAAGGTACATGCGCAGTCACACTGTCTAATCAGATTCCTCGCATTCTGATACGCATATATGATGGTCCCAAGCCATCTATGTAACGGCCGGCGATGACTCTGATTAGACTGCGCATGCGCGCAGTCTAATCAGAGTCACCGCTGGTCGCACATACCATTTTGTACCTGTTTGCTGTACACCAGCTCACGGATACTTTTGCCAACGTAATTACTGTCCGACTTACGGAAATAACAGGCAGCAAACGTAGACTGAAGATGCCAAGTTCATTTCATGCTAACTGGGTTCATACTCTTTTCCCTTTGATATATCTGGTATGCACACACAGACAAATAGAACACGCTACCAAAATTGTCTAGTCTCACAGGCAGAATTGTATTTTTCTTGGTAAAATTGAAACGAATGCTCGTAAATAAACACATATTTTCACAGGGACAACTTGACTTAAGAGTAGACCCTGCAGATACAAAAATCCTTTTTTCATCCGAACAAAACAAAAAAAAAAAAAAAGACACTTCACCTACTGTCTGTTAATAATTACTGTTAATAGTCTTAGAATTATTTGTTTAATATTTAGTGTTGCATATCAAAACGTGTGTTTACCTGAAAGCTAAATCAAAATTGTATCCAATTTGTGTTCTCTATAAGTTGCGTTGCTAGACAACAACAAAAAAAATGTTGGTAAACTGACCCTAGCCGCGTAGTTTTTCCTCGTTGCCCTGTCGACAAGTACGGTCTGACTGAGTCTACGCGGGGCGTCCATTTATCTGTGTCACTTAAAGGTGCATTATTGAGCTATTGGGCTTCAAAAATGAAAAGCGTGTTTTTCGGTTTTATTTCTTCTATTCATGTAGCTTTGTCATTTGTAATCTTCTGAAACCAAATACCACTTCAGAACTTTGTGAAAATCGTCTTTTTCATTTTTGTTTATTTGTTGTTTTTGGGAATTTCAATCTAAAAATATTCCTGTCACGTGACAAAAAGCCGGGCAACATCACAGCGGCGAACAATAAGATGGCGACCTCCGGTTCATCTGAGGAAAGTAGAATTTTTAGTCCAAATTATAAGTATTTGACTTTCAACGGCACTGACACAATACTATCATGCATGTTAATCTGTTATCAAATGCTAACGCATCAATTTACAGGCAAGAAGATAATTTTGCCGTCAATATCTAAGGTTGAATTTCTGAATCGATGAGAATTGACATGGGGTCGTTTCAAAGATACACAAAAACCGCATACATGTGAGAGTACATGTATGATGTGGGTATTTGTTAGAATTAGACGATACTAGCAATAACCTTTTGATTTGTTTGATTTGAGGGTTAACGTCCCAATTAACACTGTTTAACGTCCCCATCAACACTGTATAAGTAATTTTGGAGACCTAGCTTACAATTTTGTGGGACTTTTATATACCCGACATTGAGATGAAATGAGATCTCATTCCCTGTCGCTTACGGGCCTCCGTGGCCTAGTGGTTAAGAGCGCTGACTCTTGATCATTAGGTCTCTCACCGCTGTGGTTCGAGCCTCGCTCGGGTCATATGTGAGACGCCAAGTTCTGCAACGGAAGGTCAGATGGTTTTTCTCCGGGTTCTCCGGTTTTCGCCCATCTCTGATTAACGATCGGCTCGATATGAGTGAAATAATCTTGAAAGGGCCGTAAACCCCCCCCCCCCAAAAAAAAAATCCCTGTCGCCCAATGAAACCAATAGGGTTTATATGAATGGGCGGCCCGACTCGCACCGCTTTGCCTGGGCAGGCTTGGATCCTTAAGGCGGTTTACTAATACTCCTAAGCGGTCGGTTTAAGCTCTGCCTGGCACCATCATGCAGCCCACCTATTTCTTCAAGCCCCGCCATGGGAGCCGAGCAAGAACTTTTTAATACCGAAACAAAAGAGAAACACTATCCATATTCGCACCGCCCATCGGGGCTTGAAGAAATATATGGGCTGCATAATGCTTCCACGCAGAGCTGTAACTGACCCGCAAACGAGTACTGGTAAACAGCTTAGAAGATCTAAGCCTGGTCAAGCAAAGCGATGCGAGTCCGTCCATTTGTTTCACTGGGCGACAGGGCTTGAGAAGTCATTTCATCTCAATGTCTGGTAAAAGTCCCACAAAATTGTTATCAACGGCTCCAAAATGACCTTTACAGTATTGAAGGGGACGTTAAACCTCAAACCAAACAAACAAACGTGCACCAGGACCGTTCTACTCACTGATACTGGGATCGGCCACATTTTACCATTACTTGCAGATTTACAGCACACATCAATCTTGCAATTACGGTAGAGGTCTTAACCTGCACAGCGCTGGCCTCGGTAGCTCAGTCGGATGCGCGTCTGACTGCTGATCATGGGGAAGCAGGTTCGATACCTGCCGGGGTCGGCAATATTCTTTCGCGGGGATTGATCATGAAATCTTTCCTACGGTCATTCTCTCCATTCCGCTGGCTCAAGAAGGGCAGTTGTCAGTTTCTGGCGAAAAAAATGTGCACTCTCCTGGTTACCTCTTACGTATAAGCCTGCCCAGGAAAAGTAAACTGACAGGCTCAAAAACGGCCTTAATAGTGTTGACTTGGCCGTAAACCCCAAAACAAACAAACAGTTAACCTGCATAGGGGATGACTCTCCCTGAACAGGGCGCCTCCAGTTTGTTTGTTTGATTTGAGGTTTAACGTCCCCGTCAGCACTTTAAAGGTCATTTTAGAGACGTTGCTTCCAATTTTGTGGGACTTTTACCTGACATTGAGATGAAATGACATCTCAAGCCCTGTCGCCCAATGAAACCCATAGGGTTTATTAGCATGGGCGGTCCGCCTCGCACCGCGGTTCCTGGACAGGCTTAGATCCTCTAAGCGGTTTACCAGTAGTGTGCGGGCCGGATTCAGCTCTGCGTGGAAGCATCATGCAGCCCATATATTTCTTCAAGCCCCTATGGGCGGGGGCCGGTGCCTCCAGTTAAACGTTCCGATCCAAAGGGCGGTGCGCATTTTGACATTCATCGCTGTAAATGGTGTTCAGACACCGAAATAATCATCGCCGGGTCGAACCGAGGGCCTCTGGCATCTGAGTCAAGTGCACTAACCACTCTGGGCTTAACCACTGAGCTGTCACGCTCAGTTTATTACATAAACTCCAGGTTTGCAGGATGAGACTCTGCACAGTAATCGGCTCTTTCGCTGTACATTGGGTCGTTCTCCCTGCGCGGGGGGTGGGGGGGGGGGGGGGTTCATGTGAGTACCAGCTGATAGCAAGCCGGCGGAATGAACAACTGACAGCGCATAAATGTCATCCTACTAGATTTCAGTAAGGCCTTTCACGAGGTTCCGCACAATTTCATTGCTGATGGATACCAGAAAGTCGTAATTGATGATTTCTTCGTCTGCGCCCGTTACTTCTGGTGTTCCACATGGTACAGTGCTCGGCACTCTCCTCTTCCTCATATACATCAACGACTTGCCACCACGCGTCTCCCCTGTTCGCTGATCACTGCCTGTTGTACCGAGTTGCTGTCGCTCAAGAGGACTTTAATCATTTACAAGCATGAGAGAGAGACTGATATATGCGTTTTCACCCAGACAAGACTTAGTCTGAGTACATCAGAATCGGCAACAAAAGCAAGATAATGGAGTCATCATACAACATCCATTGCCAGTTTGCCTTATCAGTTGGTGTTCGGTAAGGGGTACAGAAAGGCAATAAACATTTCATGACTGTAGCTGTAATCAATCATTTACCAAGGATCTTGCGAGGTAAAATTCGCATTGTACTAGACCTTGGTGTCTGAGTCAAGATTAAAGTCTAACAAGGTTTCATATTTGATAAAAACACACATGAAGGTTGGTAATTGGTAAATATGACATCAAGGTCTAGTAGCTAGACTATGACATGCTATCTACGACAGACAGCCAGACAGTTGCTTTGCTATCCTACGCAGGAATCTCTCTGCATGCCCAAAGGACATCAAGGCAACAGCATACAAGTCACTAGTTAGACCTAAACTAGAATATGCTGCCACCCCCTGGGACCCCTACAAACAAACTAGTCCAGTTCAATCGCAATCTTCCGCTCACATCGTCTATCTTATTGATCATATGCATATTGGAAATGAAAAAAGGGAGGTTGGTAAAACCTAGTATTCCTTGAATTTCTCGAATCAAGGCCTGCTTTAATTAAGGAAATTTCGTAATTCCGGATCGTTTTGTTATTGACGAAGAGCTCTGTGTCAATGATCCATGTCCCTGTCTTGAGATAGATATAAGAGCTTTATTTGTTTAACCGTCATTCATGAAGGCTTACAAAAGTATTTAGGCTGATGAAATAATTATATATATTTATTCGCTATCTATCTATCTATCTATCTATCTATCTATCTATCTATCTATCTATCTATCTATCTATCTATCTATCAAAATGTTAAACAATCTGTCTACATGTGCAATTTATTAAAGTAAAGACTCATGTGGACAACTTTCAGATGGTTAGAAAAGTAGTTGTGTATAAGTATGAAACGTCCGCTTTATAATGCAGTTTTCTTTCAAAAAACAAAATACAGAGGAGTACGGCAACTTGGATTTTTCAAGTACGGCAACTTGGATTTTTTTAAGTACGGCAACTTGGAAAAAATGCTGAATTAACTGTACGGTTACTTGCGTCACAAAATTGCAAATTTGGAAACTACTGACATCATTTTGACATCGTTTGGAAGGAAAGGCCGTGGTTATTATCATGTTTGGTTTCATCACATAGGGATCGATTATAATGCTAGTGCTGATCGTAAATCAATCTATTTTTGCATGAAACAGATGGAGATGTGAAATCTACACCAGGGCCATATTTCCTTTTGAGAATTCTTTGTCGTTGCTTTCACTTTGTTTCATTACTGAAAATACTTTGGAAGAAAGTCTGTCCCCTATTGGTCTATTCAACGGAAGGAACTTTCCTTTCGTGATGGAAAGTTTTTCTTTTTTTTTTCTTTTTGTTGTTTTTGTTTACGAAATAAAGTTTGTTTTTCAGTGAGCTGAAATAGTTTCTACTTCGTTCTTGTGAAACTTACAACTAGAATAGACGTTAGTTTATGCTTTGAGAAGTGTTTATTCCTTTGACGAGAGTTTATTCAAACGAAGGTCCTGTAATATGCATACTATACTCCAGTTATTTAAGATTATGAGTGAGGCCATTATTATTATTATTATTATTATTATTTTTTTTTTTTTTTTTTTTTTTTTTGCATTACGAAAACATGCCTATTCAAATAAATTGAACATATTTCCACCAAAAAAAAAAAATGAAAATGTTCAGATAAAAGATTCTGCTATTTTTCATAATTCAGCTCAAAACATAGATTTTGGGTACTCGTTGGAACCGTCTCGACCAGGCGGTTTCTGACGAGTACCAAAAATCTATGTTTTGGGCAGAAATGCGAAAAATAATGTACACCCCTACAAACCCCATTCTACTGGATTGAAGTGGAGTTTAAGAGGGTCAAAATTGCAAAGGCATGTTTTCATGATGGTCTTCTATTTTTTTTGTGTTTTTTTTTTTTCGAAATCGGCCACGTGCACACATGTTGCAATATTTATCTTGTATATTCTAACCATTTCACATTTGTGCGGCTTAGTAACGCCACAGACAACAAAAAGCTACTTTAAAGAAGGTGATTTAAGGTTCCTCAATACAGTTATTTCACTACATTTGAGGTACTGAAAAAATCATATTTGCAAATAGTTACCCAAACAGATTTTTCATCAGATGGTAGTCCATGTAAATGTAAGAATATGAAAGCAAAATATTTTTATTGGAAAGTCACCATGTTAGTAATTTATTGCATTTTTCCATGGTTTTGCAAAAATGATATCTTAATCCACAGAACAAAAATGTGTAAAATACTATCATAGAATTGTGGCTAAAGGTTGCCTTTAGGCACTGCAAGAGTGGAATTTCAAGTAAAATTCCTAAATAGTACTGAAAATTAATGATTCCTCCCCCACCCCCCAAAAAATGTAATTATTTCACCTGGTACTATTTTTAAATTCAGTGTATGGTAGCCAAAAATGACCAGTTCTACCAAGTTGGCAGTAAGATCACTGATTGGGTTGAGGTGTTGCAATCTCTTGCATTTAGCTTGTAAAATGATTGACCTTCTTTGGTGCTTTTAGTATTTCATTTTATATATTTCATTCATGCAATTTATAACAATTTATGAATCACTGCACCAAAGTTTCACTGTATTATTGATTGTGTTTACTGGGTGGGTGATTTGATACTGGAATAAAATCCAAAACCAAAAAAAAAAGAAAAAAAAAAAGATAAAAACAGTTTATCCCCATATTTGAACTGAAAGAATGAAAGCAGCCTGTTCAGCACCAGGATTTTTGTGCAAAATGCTTCTGATCACTTCCAATAACTGCTATGTTATAGCAGTGATTTTTACCCATTGATTTGTTACATCAGAATCAGAATTGTTACTAGTGACACGTCAAATGACATTCATACACCAGGACCTGTGATATGGGAAGTTAGTCCCTAGCTCTAACCAAAGATGTAAACTTAGCTACACAATCATCAGCACCTTCCGCCGTCGAAATAATAGAATCCGGAAGGGCATACCAATCTCTAATGGTTCGGGGGAAGAACGATTCATTATAAATATCCGTTCTTGCAGTAAGGGTCTGAAACGTCATTGAATGGTGCTGTCTACAGTGCCTAGCCGGGGCAACAAGGTCATCTGTTGGAATGCTGGCAGCACCCTTTAGACCTTTGTATAAGAGTATGAGCCTACTGTCTCTTCTCCTTTTCTTGAGAGACTCCCATCTTAATTTTCCTAGAATTCCAGTCATGCTCCCAGTTTCAAAGCAGTAATTTCCAGTTACAAATCTAACCGCTCTATTCTGAACTTTTTCAATTTCTTCATTTAGGACCACTCCGCTTGGGTCCCAGATGCAACTACCATATTCCAAGATTGGGCGAACAAGTCCCCTGTATGCTGTCTCTTTCACATCCTGGGGACACTGATGAAGATTTCGCCTCAGGAATCCAAGAGTTCTATTCGCCCTTGTACACATATTGCTAATGTGTGTATTCCATCTCAGATCGTGAGTGATTGTCACACCAAGGTATTTAATGGAATTCACATTTTCGAGGACCGTTCCCTCTAAAGTGTAAGAAGCCTCAACTTTATTAGATCTTTTCCTTGTTATCTGCATAATATTGCATTTAACTGGCTGAAATCTCATGCCCCATTTTCGGGCCCAACATCCTAATCTATCTATGTCAGCCTGAAGTTTCAGTGAGTCATCTGTATCTCTAATTTCCCGGTAACAAACACAGTCATCTGCGAAAAGTCTTATTTCTGAGTCAATGTCAGAGGAAATATCATTGATGTACAGGGAGAACAATAGAGGACCAAGAACAGTCCCTTGTGGGACTCCAGACAAAACTGGCGCCCATACTGAAGATTCACCATTAACAACAACACGCTGTTTTCTGTTCACATGAGTCACCATAAACAAATAAATGATGTTTGGACATATTTATCTAATCCAATTAATGATCTGTTGTGTCACCTACTTACCAATGTGCGGGTTGGTAAAATTTCATAGAAGCCCAATGCTTTTAATATGTTTTGCTGAAAGAAGTTAAAAAAGAAATCTACCCTTTTCAACTTGTTTACTTGGGAACAGGGGTGAACAACACAAACAGGACAATGTTACACGTAGAAACTAGTTCAGAAATGAAGGCATACTATTCATGAATTAACGAACAAATTATGTTCGAAAGTACGTGAAAGTAGGCGCAAGACAGTTTCAAATATGAATATTATGTTTTAAATTTAAAGCAATGGTGTACTATTGTTTTTTTGGGGGAAATTAGTTCCAAGGCGTATGAATACGTTTTTGCATTTGGCAAGATGGAAATCTCTTCAATTTGACAGCTACACTAATTTATCAGTGATGACAGGCTTCCAAGATAGGCGATTTCATTATGGTATACGCAGGAAGAAGGCTACATAGCTGACTTTTCAAGGTATTTTCATTGATGATGGAGAAAATAAAATGTGGAAGGCATAATTGATGAAATCTCAGCATTTCAGATTTACCGCAAGAAAAGGAGATGATGGCGCCCATCGAGAATAAACATGTCAAAAAAATCTGGTTTTCAATTCAGGTAGCCTTTTTGATAGAAAGCTTTGTCCGAGTCGTTAGTATTTGATAAAAACTCTATAAAGCGGTTTCCTTTTTTCCTGGTAAAAGTGAAAAATACAGAATTTCATTTATTTTCAGGCACAGGGATGTTGCTAATGCACGAAAGTACTTGCTGTAATAACCGTTTATACCTCCAAACCTTTTTCTTGTGGGACATGGATTTTTAAACGGAAATCAGGATTATATTTTGGGGAAAATCAACTTGCAAATCTTTCATCTATATTTTTCTTGTGCAAATGTATTGAGGAAACTTAAGATGTCCTGAGATAAAAGTACTTTCATAAATTTCTTTTCCGTTCACAAAAGGTTACTTTCGCTGTAATATAAAGGGCAGCTAAAATAATTTTCATCCTAGTTGTAATCTAAAACTGTTAGTTTAACACTAAATACCAGCATTTTAAACAAGAAGTGCAGATCTGGTAAAACGCAGCATTATGCCGCCTTTCTATGTTTGGATTCCATGTCCCAGTGAGATTCTATGATGGGGCGGTATAAGTCCCTCTGGAGGGTGACCGAATAATCAGGGAGAATTATGGTCAGGTACACCCCAGTGTCACCAGCAAATAGGCGAACCGGGACCACACATTGTCGGGTAGGTTAAGGTATAATAACAATAATATTGTGCCTAGAACTGATCCTTGTGGTACACCTGAAGTAACTGGAACCTCATCTGAGTACTCACATTCAAGTGCAACTGTCTGACTTCTCTCAATCAGAAAAGACTTAATTCACTGGATAGTTAATCCATGTACCAGTAGCTTGCGAAGAAGCTTCATGTGATTCACCTAGCCAAAGGTCATGCTAAACCCAAGATAAGATCTATTTGTTGACCATTTAATCATGATCTGGTAAGGTCATAAACAAGCAGAATCACATGAGTGTCACAAGATCTGTGCTCCCAGGCTGTTGAGTATTTTGTGATCATAAGGTATGTCCAAACCAAATCTTATGCGGCGAAATTTAGTTTCAACCTACAAAAATCCATTTTTTGAAGGATTTTCTGCTTGTCGGAATTTTGTAAACCTGTCCCCGTAGAAAACCTAAAGCAAATTCTTATATGCCCATTATGACATAAAGACCACATTGGCAATGGGAAATTGTTTTTAAGAAATAGGTGCGATATGGGCATAAGAGCAATTTACGATCTTACTAGTGAGGAAGTGGTATTTTATAGTTTTGAACAGTTAAAGGCGAAATATGATATAAGGGCCACATTTTTAGACTACCACCATGTAGTAAATAGTATTTCTCAAGTATGAAAAGATCAAATTCACATGAATCGTGTATTTGCTGTTAAATTTAAACAAAATGTAGTTTGTAACATATACTTTCAAGACTTGATTAGTTCAAAGAAAGGGAGTAGACTATTTATGATATTTTGGTTAGAGTAAACGAATACATTACACAAACAAAATGGCAAACGGAGATAGGAGATAAAGTGGAAAAAGAGCATTAAAGACATTTCACGAGACAAAACTACGCGACTTTCAATACAAAATCAATAATAAAAATTTAGTAACACATTCATTTCTATTTAAAATTAATAAAATCAGGGTCTGGTCGGGCTCATCGGAGTCTAACTGTTGGTTATCTTTTGCTCCAGCATTTCAGTGGTTTCTTGCTGTCGAGTCCTCACCGTTGTCTCACCTCTGTGGTTCTTTGATTTTTGTGTTCACGGAGATGTTGCACTGAGGCCTTCATGCGGACTGAACAAATTATTTGTCTAAGTCGCGACGGAAGTAAGGGCGAGGATTGTGGCCACGTAAAATCGATTTAAGCCCCCCAGTGGAAATCTTCCACTGACCGTTCCAAGGCGGCTCTTCTGTGGCGATTTATTTATGTTGTTGTTTGTTACTTACTGTGTGTATCACTTGTGTCTTTTAATTTTGGATGGCCATATGGCCATTTTGTGGGAAAGTAACTGTCCTTATGGCCTTCCTTTGTTTAGGTTTCCATTATGGTCTGGTCGCTTAATGTTTGTATTTCTTTCCCTTTGGTGTCTTTTATGGGTGGAGTAAGTTAATTGTATCAATTCCTGATCTTTGTTTACTTCTACTTTGTAGTTACTGTAATGAACAACCAGAAAAAATCCATTATTTATTTCTTAGATGCCCAAAAGTAAGAACGTTTTAGACTGATTTTTAATCATGGTTGACCACAAATGTAAATCCAGAAATATCGCTAGAGGATCGTAAAATACTATTTTCACACGGTGGTAAAGCAGAAGTGGTCAATTACATCTCTCTCTCTCTCTCTCTCTCTCTCTCTCTCTCTCTCTCTCTCTCTCTCTCTCTCTCTCTCTCTCTCTCTCTCTCTCTCTCTGTTTTAGCAAAATATTGTATATACGAAAACAAATTTGTTTCTATGAATAAAGTGCTTAGCGAGAGATACATTTCACTCATAAACAACAGGTTAGATAAATTCTTTAAGATTAAAGCCCCTCTCTCGCCCAGCCCAGTGGAATTCGTTTCACTGACCGCTCCAAGGCGGTTCTTCTGTCGCTGTTTATTTTTGTTATGGTTTGTCTTTGAGTGTTTGTATCACTTATTTTGTTTTGGATATCGAATTGGCCATTTTGTGGAAAAGTAACTGTCCTTTTGGCTTTCCGCTATTGATGTTTCCATTAGGGTCTGTTGTTTCATGTTTGTGTTTCTTTCCCCTTTGGTAACTCTGGTGGGAGCTGTGGGTAAATTGTGTCGATTCCTGATCATTGCCTACACTTCTATGTTCTACATATAACTACTTTTACCCAAACACTGATGATTCATGAGGCCTATTCCGACTTTATGTTTATGTTTGGTGTCAGGGTTCTGTTTTCCGTCGACTATCTGCCACACATATAGTGCAGTAGACTTGTACCATTAGCTATAAAAGGCACATCTTGTAGAAAATACATGTACATTGTTACTACAGTTTGTTTTCTGCTCTCCCATGAAAGAATTTTATTATTATTATTATTTTTTTTTTCAAATTGATTATCATCGTCTATTAGCCATTACGATGTTACACCCGTATGACTTTGTGCATTCTTTCATATCTTAACAATATTTACTTTTCTGGTGAAAAATTGTGATAGTTTTCTCATTTATGCTTCAAACATGGCTGTTGGTGCTCATTGGAACTGCCGCAGTGAAGTGGTTCTATCGAGTACCCACGGCGTATGTCTTGGAGCAGGAATGAGAAAAATATTGTATACCCAGTCAGACGCGCATCCGACTGAGGTACTGAGGCCGACGATTATCATACGAGATATTTTGGCGAGCAATAATCGAGTGTATATAAACGTAAAGTGCAGATAACTCCATGTCAACAGACATACAACGTCTAAACAACGTCGTGTCAACGTCAATGCAGCATCACTGCGATGCATTGACGCTGACGCAGCAAATTGTATACCCAGTTACAAAATATTGTAACCCCCAGTTCTCTCTCAATAAAGTTGGGTTTAAAGGGGCGTTCATTGCACGGACCTGTTATCGTAATGAATCGTCTTATTATTAACATTGCTAGAGATACTCGCCTACCAGTCGAGGAAGACAGAAGACCAACTTCTATCGTACATGTTGTCTAAACTGAAAAGCACTCACACAACCTTTCAATAATTCCCTGTACCCTTTTTGTACTTTCTCTCATCTACTTCTAAAATATGTTCTAGAAAGGGTTGTCCTTTGGAAACAAGGAATACACCACAAAACTGCAAACTAGATCGCGCAGTCGATGGCGCGCCATCGCAAATCCCCACGTTTTGACCGCTTCCAGGGACCCCTGGGGCTGGTCCAAAAATTAATGTGCTCTTGCAGAAGCCATTCATGTATGTAACTCACACACCAAATTTGGTTGAATTCAAATGAACGGTGTAGGAGGAGATAGCCGGACGGACGGACGAACGGACAGACGGAGGCGATAACAATATCCCCACTTTTCTTCGAAAAACGTGGGGATAAATATGGAGTGTACATGTTTTCTGGACCAGACTAGCTAGTTTTGCCCGATTAGGCCTCATCAGTGACCCTAAAAAATTTCCAAATTCACCACTGGAAGGGCAAGAAAATATAAACTACACTATGATGTTGGGCAGGGAGACTTTTTACGACCTCCACACATTCCCAGACACCAGCTATAGTGACGTTAAATATGTTCTAGAAATGGTTATCCTTTGGAGTGAGTGAGTGAGTGTTTGAGTTTTACGTCCCACCAACAGTTAAGGCCATACGGAGACGGGACCTAGGTTTAAAGACTCATCCGAAAATGTATATCCTTTGGAAGCAAGGAATGCACCACAAAACTGGAACATATGGAGTGTACAAGTTTTCTGGGCCAGAATAGCTAGTTTCGGCCAATAAGGCCTCATCAGTGACCCTCAAACCTTTTCAAAGCTTTCCAAAATGTCTGCACAAGAATTTCAGAGAAAATAAGTTCAGTTAATATGGCATTAGGATAACACATCCGTGGGATATAGTAAATTTCTCAAACCTTAAAAAGGGCATCTTTTTCTGCTGAAGATTTGTGATATTTTTCCTATTTATACTCCAAACATAGGTTTTGGATGCTCGTTAGAACCGCCTCATTGAGGCGGTTCTAACGAGTACCCACAGCCTATGTCTTGGAGCAGAACTAAGGAAATTAATGTTATTCCCCGTAAACCCCAGTTTTCTTTATATAAAATGAGGTTTAGTGGGGTCTTAATTTCACGGACTTGTTCACGTGATGGGAAGTGGTTTTAGGTTCTAGCTTTACGTAATAACGCCAAATTAGGTCATTACCTGCCGTCCGTATTTTTTTTTTTATTTTTTTTTATTTTATTTTTTTTTTTGGTTTTGGTTTTACGGCCCTTTCAAGATTATTTCACCCTATCGAGCGATCGTTAATCAGAGATGGGCGAAAACCAGAGTACCCGGAGAAAAACCACCTTACCTTCCGTTGCAGAACTTGGCGTCTCACATATGACCCGAGCGAGACTCGAACCACAGCGGTGAGAGACCTAATGATCAAGAGTCAGCACTCTTAACCACTAGGCCACGGAGGCCCGTTACCGTCGGTATGATCATTTTCCACATTAATCTGGTACTTTTGAGTAACAAGTTCCGGAGCCGATGCTACACGCTATGTCAATTTCGTTGTTGCATCGACTTTGCTGCGTCAGCGTCGATGCATCGTTGTTTAGACGTTGTATGTCTGTTGACTTGGACGTTGTTTAGACGTTGTATGTCTGTTGACATGGAGTTATCTGCACTTTACATTTATATACACTTGATTATTGCTGGCCAAAATATTTCGTATGATAATCATCGGCCTCAGTGCCTCGGTCGGATGAACGTCTGACTGGTGATCAGAAAGGCGCGTGTTCGGTACCTGCCGGGTTGGCAACATTCTTTCGTGGAGATAGATCATGAAATATTTTTCACGGCCATTCTCTACCACTGGGCATCCGCTGATTCAAGAAGGGCAGTTGTCAGTGGCGAAAGAGTGTGCACTGTACTGGTTAACTGCTGATGCCTCGGTCACAAATTCGGCGTACCCCGGCCGAGCTATACTATACGTTGTGGTCGGCCGAGCTATACTATACGTTGTCGTCGGCCGAGCTATCCAAGCCGAGAAATGGGTGTCTGGCTCGGTTTTGGCAAAAAGTATGCCGTGTGGGGCCTAGAGAGACATCCGCCGGGAATCGGGCGGTGTCAGCCTAAGTTTTGCGGGGAAGCATCGGCGTATACGCCGGGCGGAAATAGGCCGGTGCACTGCAGGTTACCGACCGTATACCCGGCGATTGTTACTAGTCCCCGAGCATCGGTCGATGTTCCGCAGATGTCCGCCCAGTTCCCGGCCGCCGGACAAGGGACGGGTTTACCCCAGCCGGGAATTGTCCAGTTGTTCAGGGGTATATAAACTGCATCCTCTCCTGCCTATACAACAAATGGGTCAGCTCTGTTGGTGGGTGAACATCCTTTTTCTTGACGTCGAGGAAAACTTTCGAAGAAAAGCGGAACAAGATGCCTCTTATCCCACCACTGCACCTACCGTCACCCCAGGAAAGGATCCGGAGGTTACAGGAGTGGCTGCTTAGGGCTCGGCACCGTGCCAATGTGGTCTTTGCAACCTTGTGTGCGGGAGAAGAACTGCTACCGCTGATGGTGGATGAAGCAATGGATCGTGTACCGTCCTTTGCATGGGCAGTTATCAAACGTTTATGTACAATGCTCCCTACTGGTCTGCTAGAAACTGGCACCCATCGGAGATCGGGCCCTTATATAGTCGAGCGTCAATCAGCGATCGAGCGGCGCCAGTCGAAACCGGATTCGTCCAGCGGATTCCGCTTGATCATCTGTCGGGCCTCGGCCGATTACTGCCCGATTATCTGATTGGTCGGGGTCCGCTTTACGATTACCGGATGCCAGCCGTTGCCATCGACATCGACGTCGGTACGAGCTCTGCTCGACTTTTATCGATGTGCCACCGACCCAGAAGTCGGTGAGTTTTCGGGGAGAATTTTAACTACGAGTTAAAATTTAACCGGGCCCCTCCCGACCACCACCGACGCCCCAACATCCGGCGGGACGCCGACCGGACTCCAGCCCAATCTCACCCCATCGCAGTCCCCGAGTAGTCGGGCAGGGATCGAATAGTGATTTGTGACCGTGGCTTTACGTATAAGCCTGCCCAGGAAAAGTGTGGACAGGTAAACTGACCGGCTCAAAAATGACATAAAATAGTGTTGACTGGGCCGTTAGTCCAATACAAAACTAAACTGAGGTTGGGGTCTTTAACTTTAATGGAAGACACCCAGTCAGCGTAGAATGTCGGTCAAGCGTCGGCCCGACGATATATACATAGAATATTTATTTTCTGTCTTATACCGTTAACAAATAACATTAGCCC